>SKCR01038150.1:0-482500 GCA_019454045.1 Zanthoxylum bungeanum
CAGCATCACAGGCTGTTGGCTATGAAATCTCATTAAAGAAATGTCAGTTGTTGACTCCATTTCTACCTATAAGGTTATATTGTGATAATCTTTCAGCTGTATTATTTGCCAAAAATAATAAGAATATCACTGGGTCAAAACATATGGAGGTCAAATACTTGACAATTAAGGAGTTAGTTAAGAAATGTGACATTCTGGTAGAGCATATCGGTACAGATGATATGATTGCTGATCCTTTGACCAAAGGTCTTCGACCCATTATTTTTGTAAAGCATGTTGCTTGTATGGGTTTGGTAAAGTTCTTTTGATACCCTAGGTTAGTGGGAGGCATCATTGCTCTATGTTATTTTGTTTGTACATTCGTACATGTATTTTGTATTTTGCAATGATTATCTATAAAGTGCATCTTCAATGGAAGATATTAATGTTTATTGTTTGAATATCATTGTGTGAAGTCTTATGATGAGTGTCAATCATAAGCATTGGCTTGGGGCATAAAGTTATAAAGCCAAGTTTATCTTGGGATAATAGAAGACATACATGCTTATATTTAAGCCTTGATTTCTCATGTGCCCTGGGCTGCATAAGGTAGAGAAATTGGGGACCGATAAGAGAAAATAGCACATGTATTTTAGATCATAAAGTGAGTGTTATTGTATCTTACTGCTCTATCACAATCTTGTTCATGTCGATAAGGTTGTTTGATATACGTGACCATGGAGGGACTATGTTGCATTATAATGTAGGTACCGCCATGATTCTATATCTACAATCTTATTGGACGGAATGATATACTAGAGTTGTTTCTGAACCAATTTTGGATCCATAACGTTTCTTAGCATTAAAACATCCACAATTGATATCGCCCAAGTGGGAGAATGTTAGAATATTTTATTCTAATTATGGGCTTATATTAATTGTGATACAGGTTTTAATATAAAGCGCTATAATATTGGTTTTGTAATAGAAACTGTGAAGCCCAATTGTTTGATCTAATAAAGTGGGCTGCAACTCTATATTATTTGATGTGTGGATATTAGACGGGCTCTGGATTTGTTATGGCTTTTGATGGGTGAGCCCATTACACTCCATAAATAGTGAGCTAAGGTCTCACCCTCACTCTCCTATAATAGCTTACTCAATAAGCTTCCTTTAATTATTAAGCCTTATGTCTCTCTCATTAATAGTGATTATGATAAGCATAAGGATAAGCTTATGCATAATTGCTTTTCTTTTATTTAATCCTTGATTTGATGTAAAGCATTATGATAAGCTTTACATCAAATCCAGGCAATTGTATTATAAAAGAAGCCTTAATGCTTCTCATAAAATGAGACAGAGCAAACATTTGCCATAAAGAAAAATAAAAGAAAGGTTGAGAGCTAGCAATTTTGCCGTGAGCAAAATCAAGAGAACTTTAAAGCTTTAATAATATTAAGGCATAAAGGAAGCTTAATCAGGACAAGTAAGTTTCTCACCATCAAGAAGTGGGGAGTAGAAGGTGATCTCCTCAGTGCAACTTTTCAACAGATCTACAGAAATTTCCGCTGCAGATATGGATTCTAAATCATGTACGCTCCCTGGATCATCTGATTAATTCATTAAATTATATTCTAAACTCTTGTGTTAAAGATCCTGTTGCAAATAAATTCTAACAAAGGTTTCTATCATTTAGAGTCAGGTCCCAGTAGACATCTTACTACATAGAAAGAATTTTAAAAATTAATAAT
The DNA here is from genome assembly GCA_019454045.1 of Zanthoxylum bungeanum. NCBI lineage: Eukaryota > Viridiplantae > Streptophyta > Magnoliopsida > Sapindales > Rutaceae > Zanthoxylum > Zanthoxylum bungeanum. The sequence goes on from SKCR01038150.1 coordinate 1,731, forward strand.
AATTCCCAGGACAATCGACTGAGATTCAGTATGCATGTTAGAACATGAAAGACTCCTAGTTCCTTTCTGGGAGCACAAGAACCATCTTAAAGATATTCAAATTCTCGGGTGCATGATATTGATACTAAACATTTAAGATATGCATGTGTTTACTTGCCAAAACTTTAAAGCTTATGGAAAATGAGGGCTGTTCTCGATATAATGCCGTGTGAATTGTTTAGTTTGCTGAATACCTATTACCTACATTACTTGATTGCTACATACTCATAAAGCCAAGTTGATCCAGAATCAATGTCAATCTAGTGTGTTTGTGTTAGGATCTTATCTGTTTATTTATTTTTTTTATTAGTTAGTGATTATTATTAAATAAATTATGAAAATTATTCTTCTAAGAGAGAGACTTGTTATCTCTTGGTGGTTTGGCAACTTCATAGTTGTTTCAGGAGGTTGTTAGTTCCTCCAAATATCAATATTTGGGAGGTTTGGATTCCCTCAAACGAACCCAATCTAATTTTTGATTATTTTCATTATGGACATTTGTGTCAGTAACAGTTTGCTTCCATGTGCTTTGTTTCAAGTTTATATTGGGTTTGATTTATCCATGATTGATGTTGCTGCTTGTCTTCTTGACATAAAAACATGTCACATGTACCATGAATAGTTGATGGTAGAATGTTGATATTATGACAGAGACAAGGATTTGTGGTATGTAGGCTTGAGGGAGGTTTGTCAGTTTATGATAGAAAGATAGTGTTGGGGGCACACTGCAAGTTTGGCTGCGTGTGTTATTTTTTATTTTTTATTTTTTATTTTTTATAATTCAAATCTATTTAATATAAATAAGAATATAACCACAAGAGCTCCCTCTATTTACAAAATAGTTTTTAACGATAAGTTCTACCTATGATTTTATAACAATTGGTATCGGAATATACACAATCACTACGTTAGTATCCTCAGAATCACTCAGCTGGGTATGATAGGCTATTGTGGACGAGTTCATGTCGGTTTGTAACTTTTTTGTTGTTTAGAATTAGTTTATGATATTTTTTGGCATAGAAAATATCAATTGAAGTATGTGGTGATAAGCAGACTAGGCTGAGTAGGAAAAGGTAAACACGTAATGGCGGAACATGTTGCAGAAACTTTTGTTCAGAGAAGTAGAATTCTGGAGTGGGAAGATTCTAAATTTAAAGAATACAAAGAGAAAAAAAAAGGGGCTAAACTCAATGATCGACAGAAGAAAGATGTGGCTTGTTTGATTGTGAATTGGGAATTTATGGGAGTCGTTCTTTGGGGACGTGACTTGGTGATGTAGGGTTAAGGATCTGATCTCTAGATTCTGGATTCTAATCCATTGGGTATGTTTCTTATAAGAGTCTTGGACAGCCGGAAATTTTATATGCTCCGCTTAAGCCCGTATATAATGATTTAGCGGCTGAATTTTCAATATTTCAAAACAAAAAAAAAAAAAAAAACTTATGGGAGTCGAATAATTTTGTGTGTTTAGAAAGGCATGTACACATGGGGTGACATATAATATATGGTGGGGAATACTAGAATTTGCAATCTATCTGGCTGTCTTGGCCTTGTAGGTGCCTGTCGTTGTCACCACCATTGAGCATGTTGACATTGTGCAGGCTCCTTGGTTTCAATGGCTTTATACTTATTCCTTTTTAACTTTTTTGGGTGCCGGATATTTACTATTTACTATTTCATTTTGAGAAGTTTTTTTAGGACCAAAGGGAATATATATGGAGGTTTGAGCTTTCCAGTTTTCACCCAATGAATAGCTGGAATCATCTAGTAGATATTAAAGTGTTAATTTATTATTTAATTAGTCATGAGTTTAAATCTTGAAAAATTGGCTATTGATTTGAAACAGTGTTTTAAAAATCAGATCAGTTATTGAATTGGTGATATAACAAGCTCAATGAATCACTAATTCCACCGGTTGAATTGGAAAAATCAGATGACATGATAAATAATTTTAATTAATTAATATTTATTAAAAAAATATTTATTTTTATTTTTTATTTGAATTTTTTGGGTCAGGAATTGGCCGGTTCGGCTCATTGATTTTGACCAGATTTAATTGATTTTTTTACACCTCAATTTTTAGGGTTCAACCGGATCATACTTATTTATGATCGGTTCAGTCGACAAGTCCAATATGATACAATCTATTTTTTTTATCTCATCATGGGGTAGGAAGGAAGGTAAGCACTTTAATATATAAAAGCTTATACGGCTTATTGCTACCTACCAAAAACAGCCTGCAAAATTTTCCAATGTTAGAAAAAAAAAATTTTGATTTTGTTCTTCCTAACAGATATTATGTTGTTGGCATCTTTTGGTATTCTAACATGCCCATTGGAGCATTGTCGATTGTTGATTTTGATTCTGATATTGTTCTTTATATTAAAAAAGTTACTAGTGGTGATTTTATTTTGGTTTTCCTTTTGAGTGGAGAGTTTATTTTACATTGGAAAAGAAAATATTATGCTGTAATATTTTACATCATTATGAAATTTTATATTTAACTGTATTTCATTATATAGATCTCACATTTTATTACACTTTTCAATTAATAGAAATGTAATAATATGTAATATTTTATAAATATTTTATAATAAAATATAATATTTCAATATTTTTTTGTATCAATTTATTACATCCTAATGTCTGAAGTAGTAAAATGATAATAACCTTATTTGCAAATAAATATATATAAAAAAATATAGAATCAGACGGGAAAAAATTGTCCCCCATGGATAACATGCGTCCGACTCGGCATGTATGGAGACTCTTTCCTATTTTGGATGAATAATATCTATAGTTATACAAATTAAAAGTTAAATTTCATCATTCCCTAATCAAACCAATTCAAAGTACGTCTTTTCTTATGTAGAGTCCGCTAAATGAATATTTTGATATCATTGTACACTATAAATATATTGTTTCATTAAGTATAGTAAAATTGAAGTCTCTTTTTATGATTTCTATCTTCTTCAACTTAAATTTTCCTAAACCTCGCTTCACATATGACAATTAGGGATGATAATCAGAACGTCTCGTCCTGAGCAAGTCTTGTGTTGTCCCATTTTAATTATGATTATGGATGAAAATAATCTTGAATCCCAATTAATTTTTTTGAACGGGACGAAAAACATCTTGAATCCCAACCATGATTTGTGATTTTTTAGCCTAGAGTTCAAAATCCAAATAGATATGTTCAAATTTATCTTCCAAGTGTCTCCTAGATTTGAGATCCAAATAAGTCGCTTGTTCCCAACTCTAAAAATGGCGTTTATGAAAATTTATATTTTCTCAAGAGAACACACTTTAGTTTTCACTATAAAATAATAAGCGAACATTGCTTACGATAAGAAAATACTAGGGGTGAGCATCGGATCGGATCGGGTCATATCCGATCCGATCTGATAATATCGGATCGAATCAGATCGGATTTGGCTATCGAACCCAATCGAATCATGTTTGGTTCATTTGTCGAATTTCGTATCGGATCGGATAAATTTGATAACTATCGGATCGAATCAGATTTTATCCGATTTGATAACAAATCCGAATCCGATAAGGAATCCGATTTGATAACGGATTCGAAATCCGATAGAGAATCCGATTTGATAATAAATCCGATAGTAGATTTGATTTGATAACAAATCTGATTTGATAACGGATCCGATTCGAAAAATTTATTTCAAAATTTATAAATTCATAACAATTTTATCGAATCGGATCGGATAACTTAAAATTCAAATCAATTTTATCGAATCGGATCCGTTATCAATCGAATCCACTAACGGATTCATTATCAAATCGGATTCTCTATCGGATTCGAATCCGTTATCAAATCGAATTTATCCGATTCGTTAAGTATTCGAATCGGATCAAATAAATCTAATCTGATTCGATAGTTATCGGATCGGACCAGATCGAGTTTGATAAGGCTATCAAACCTTATCGGATCAAACAAACTAATACTAATCGGATCGGATCGAATTCGGATTCGGTCCGATCCGATCCGAATCTGATAATGTCCACCCTTAGAAAATACTATTAAAAAATAATGATGGAGGAAATCCTAATATATGTACATGCAAATTATAATAGCCAAAATACTCAGAAATATTACTCTTTAGCTCTTTCATTAAGAGTACTATTTAGCTATTTTAACCACCACCATTTTCAGGCCTCATCCTAAGTACATCGGTATGGGTGCACGAGTATTTTTTTTTTTTTTAATATACTTGAAAATTTAAATATAGTTCTATTTTTCAAAAGAAATATTAGCAAAACCCCACTTTAATACTCAAGAGATAATTTTGTTATTAAAATTTAAATATTCAAAATTTGTAAACAAGCAAACATCCTCTGTCATCAATAGGGATGGCAATTTCCGGATCCGGACCCGGGTCCGGCCGGACCCGGGTCCGATCCGGAAGAGAATTCACTTCCCCGGGTCCGGTTCGGACCCGGGTAAATATTCCCGGGTCCGGACCCGGGTCTACCCGGTCCGGATCCGGGTAGACCCGGTCCGGACCTGTTTACCCGGATTCTTTTTTTTTTTTTTAATTTTTTTAAAAATTTTAATTGTATTATTTTATATTCATATTTGTATTTTATTAGTTTTATTTCAATTCTTTTAATTTTTTATAAATTCTATTATTTTTAATATATATGCCCATATATATTTATATTTTTTTTAAAATCTATTTTATTTTTTAATTTTTTAATTTTTTTTTTTTTTAATTTTTCCGGACCCGGGTCTACCCGGGTCCGGACCGGCGATCCCGGGTCCGGACCCGGGATCACCCGGGTCTTAATATTAAAGACTCGGGTCCGGATTTTTTGATTCCGGACCCGGGTCTACCCGGACCGGGTCGTCCGGGTCCATGCGGACCCGAGCCGGGTCCGGGTATTTTTGCCATCTCTAGTCATCAAGGATGGATAGTACCAAGTAGCAACCTATTATAATCAATATATTTCTTCAAGCCTTTTGTAAGAGCTTCACAATTAACAAGCTTTTCAATATGACATCTCATTGCGTGAAGTTGACTTTTGTTGTGATTTTATCAATTCATGTAGATGAGGTACCCACTACTAACTATTAAGGGAGAGGGGAGCCTAACTTCTTCTTTTTTTTTTTTTTTTTTTTTTTTGGAGAAAAGAGGGGAGCCTAACTTTAGAGATTAGGTATAGGCACTTTTAACATGCCAATAAAATGACATTTGTAAAAAACAGAAGATAAAATCAATCACAAATATTGATATTTTGTGATTATGATATTTTTAAATCACAAATTATTAATATTTTGTGATTAAATTTTGTCTCTTTAATCTTCTTTTGGTACAATTATCAATACTCATTATATAAAGTCATTTCTTATTAGGTGGATGAATTACATAAATATTTTAATGTGTCTTCTCCGAATTATTGTTTTATTAAATTTAATAAATTTTTATATTTGTTTGTATGTTTTCTATCCAATGATGGAACCACATATAATCGTGTGGAGGAAGTCATCATTTGTTCAATTTGAAAATTTATTAAAATATATCTTATAAATTAATGAAAAATATAATTTATTAATGAAATAATTAATTTTGATTTGTCTCCATTAAAATAAAGAGTATCTAATATTTTTTTATGAAAAATCAAATTTTATCTCATTGAATCAAATCTTCAACTACTCCTAGACCCGACCAAGAATGAGCAATTGCCCTTCTCTTACCCTTACTGCTCAACCTGAAAGTGGACAGCTAATACATTCCACTTATTGAGCAGAGTTCTATGTGTTGGGTTTCTAAAGTCATCCCAAGATCAATCCAGGCATAAAATAGTGTGAATACGTAAAGAAGAATAACGGAAATATACTCACTTTGATCGGTTTGTAGGATGTGTGTAGAACAAAAATTTGCTCCCTTTGAAAGTCTCCAAGCTTTCTCTTTGAAGATGATGTCCAAGCTCCAAGCTTTGAGATAGATTCCAAGCTCTTGTGATTGGTTTCCCTATCACCTTTGTATGAATCTTTGGTGTGCTAGCACTTAGAAAAATTCCAACAATTTTTCTTCTTCTCCTTGGTGAGTTTCGTCCAAGCCTTGCAAAAGAGAGGGATAGTGCGTTTTTGAGAGAGATAGATGAGAAGGAAATGTTGACTTATGTATTTGATTTTCCAAAAATCAAATAACATATACCAAATCTCAAAAAATTTGGTAAAAGTCTTTCATCATTTCAACTTGTGTAAGAAACAAGTTATCTCAAAAGTCTTCACAACTTTCATCACCAAAAAGTGAATAAAGTGACAAGTGATGTGACATGTGGGCCCCACTAAATTCAAAATTCGAGTGGGCCAGCAAACACATTCCGGGCTCAGGTTCGTTAATTCCGAATTAACGAATTTTCCATTGTGACGTAATTAAATCAAATTTAATTAAATAATTATGCCTAGCAAAATTACTATTCACATCGCTCGCGAATTAATTCTAAATTAATTCGTTCGTCCGAATTAAAATATAATTTTAATTCCGTTATGAAATCTAATTTCATTTAATATATCAAATATATTATTTTATCGATTAATTCCAAATTAATCGTTCTCTCTTCTTATAGTATTTTATCCTATATAAAATCTCTCCGTAATTAATCCTAGATTAATTATGTTCGAATCATACGTCATCGGTGAATTTTCGGGAAACGACCCATGAGATCCTTGGATATGTTGGCAGTAAATCTGATCGTCGGACTATCCGAACACGTGCGTAACTAGTACCACGTTTTTACCGATTTACGAGACATGGTTGGCTTCTAGCAAAGCATCGTGCCTACCCAATTCTCCATAAATATTCTTAAAGGAATATATAATCTTTGTCAGGCGTAATATACTTAGTATTGCGTATTGCGATCCAGTATCGGATGTCACATGCAAGGCCTGGGGCTGGAATAGTGTATGCCCCATACGAAGCATATATCGGATCACAAGCAACAAGTCTATTTAATCGGATAATCATGACCTTGTCATATTATCCCGATGGTTGCAACACATTAGAGTACCAGTTCTGTATCCCTGCGTGATCATCATCTTCATATGACTAAAGTGATACTTCCGTCTTGACATCACACCCAATACACTACGATTCTCAATAAACCCAGAAGAGGCGTACACAGAACCTGTTAAAGTCCCGGACGACCAAAACCAAAGCGTATTGATTGTCGCAAGTACTAGCGATGTAAGTCTCAGGTTAAGACCAAATACATCTACCCTGAAGCGGATTCCCATAGACACATAGTCATACTACCAATGAGATTCCGATGGGTCTATCCAGAGCGAAGATGTTTCCGTACCATCGATAAACACAACTTCATATCACACTTGCATAAGTATCCAATACTTAAATATATGAGAACTATGATGTTACGCTTCCATAACACGCACAAGTGCAGTACTAGTCTATTCCGCATTATCGATGTCCAGTATCGATAATACTACGACTATGGATATTTAATAATTAAACCTTTATGGATTGATATTGTCTCATATCTAATAATCCAGAACTAATCATAAGGACTTTTATCATTTATATATTTAAGTAATCAAATTACAAAATGATAAAATGTAATTTTCATTGTCACATAGTTAATTTGTACAAAAATCACAACGTCTTTTACAAATAGTGACGCTATGGGTCATAATTGTCCAATACTATGGTCGGTGTGCGACCCCTGAATACCAAAGGCGTCTTTGGGGTGATCTTGTAATTCCTATGGGGTGGAGACGATGAGGTCGGTCCATGGATTTTCCTTCAATTTTCGCATTTCGCTCTAAGGGTTGAAGGGAGATAGTGCATCAAGGTATTCGCAAGGGCCAAATTGATCCTCTTCCTCAGGGATCCTAGATGAGAGAAACCTAAGAGAGACGCCGAATCCAACTACCGTCCAACACGGTTCCAGTTTGGAATCGGAATCGAGGCGGAATCGAACCGGAAGGAACCAGACGGTTTCAGAATCAGAACTGGTTCTTTCCGGTTCGACTAGGGTGGACGATTCCAATCGGAACCGTTGGAACCTTCCGGTTCGAATGAATCGGACCAGAACCTTGCGGTTCCAACCGGTTGCGGTTGAACAAGCCTTCAGCTTAATAGACAATATTTTAAAAACGAGACTGTCTTCATTACATCCAAGCACCTTGGAAGCAATATCATGTGTTGATGATTGGATCCGAGCTGATCTAAGGAAACAAGAAGATATTCTCGATGATTTTGAAGAATTGTTCGACAATGCATCTGCAAGCGGAATGAGAGTTGAAAGATCAATAACATGAACATATAATGATGATGAATAAATAATTATAACAGGTTATCTAAAAATATAATGGAACTGCGTGAACCTTAATTCCTCTCACCACAAGAGAATACGTAAGTAGCTTAAATTTTTATAAATTTAAGTTCAAGCTATTTTAATAATTCAAATTAATAATTTTTTCATTATTTGTATTTGAGAATATTAATAATATCTCCATTTATATTTTTAAAAATTAATTTTCAATTTTTTAAATTAATTTTATTTAAAAATAAAAAAGAACCGAAACTGAAACGAACCGATGATCGGATTTAACTATTCATTTATTTTTATTCATAACAATTTAGATTTTTCTCGACCTTGTTTGAAAAATGTTAACACCATTTGTTTTCAATCATCTCATATATATATATTTAAATAAAAATTATCATTAGCTCAGTGCTTAGCTGATCATACATCATCGTTTTCATTATTTAATCATCTCTAACTCTACACTTATAAATTTGAACTAATCCAAGATTAAAAAAAATCAAGGATTGTAGACTAGGAACAATTGATTAAATCTAACGAATATGGCAAGTCAGAGGTCGAATTGGCTGAAGGGAGCCACTTAAAAACCGACCTTTGCCAATTGGATAATTATAAGCTTAATTAAAAAATGATTAACTTAATTAAGAAGGAAAATATCTGATACTAATCACTGGAAACTCAACATCTGTCCCTTCCCCACCGCTGATTAGTCCTCAGCCACAAAAATTTAACTTTGTTTTGTATGCTATTAAATATTAAATTTGCCTTTCAAGTAAAGATAAAAGGCTGCACAAATGATAATTGATTACATAGATAAAACTTAAATGAATGATTTCTTATATTATTATTGTGGAAGACTTCAACTATTACATTTAATAAAATTTTAAAATTTTGTTTTTATTCTTATCATCAACATCAATTAAATCAGGACCATTACAATCGAAATAATGTTTCGTTTTGAATATTGAATAATTGAGGATTCGAAATTTTGATTGAAATTTAGATATTATTTTAAGTACAATCATTTTAAATTTCGATTTGTTTTTTTATAAAAAAGGAAAAATCATTCATCCTCTCATTTTGAATAATATAGGATCTAAAATCTTTCAATTTTTTAAATCAAGATGAAAATTATCTTAAATCATGAACCATTTAATTAGGATCTCGAAACATAATTAACATTCGAAACTTTCTAAATAGAAATTTGAAATTCAAAAGATTATTTTGATCTTGAATTCCGATTAATTTTTTCAAGTCTAATTAAGGAACGGAATGAAATCCCGTAACCCAATCTCTGCAAACCCTACTACCCACCACCTGTCCCATTCATCTTTTTTTTTTTTAAAAATAAAAAAAAAAAATCCTGTTTTCCTTAATTCTTCGGTTCCGTCCAATTAAATTTCAAATTTTGGTGTTGACGTCACGTGACTGGCGGTAGGGCACTTGTGTTAGACTTTTGGTTATTTTTTCATACAGGCGCCTTTTACAATCTATATATAAAAACACACATCGTTTGATTGGTCATTCAAGTAAATCAAAAATCAAATAGCAAGCGAGTGCCGAGTAGGTGACCCTCTCCTCCTCCTCCTCCCTCAAAACTAAGCTTACCTAATTCTCCATATACTGGAACCATTCACGCATTGGAATTCAGGAATGACAAAAGTTTATCCAAACGCCACCGTATCATCAGCCTCCGTTCCCGCCAAGTCCCCCGATCCCGGCTCGACTGCGGCCGTTCTCACCGTCTGGAAGAAATCTCTTCTTTTCAACTGTAACGGATTCACCGTCTTTGACTGTAAAGGCGATCTTGTTTTCAGAGTTGATAATTACATGCATGGCAATAAGGGTGAAATCCTCCTCATGGACGCCGCCGGCAACCCTCTCCTCACCATCCGCCGCAAGGTATACATACAACTTTCTTTATATAATTGTGCCGTGTAATTGTTGTACGATTTAATAATTGATAATTTATTAAAAATATAATTCAATTTATGTTGTAATCAGCAGAGGTTGAGTCTCGGAGATAACTGGCTGGTGTACGACGGAGAGAAAACGGACGTGAATCCGCGATTCTCCGCAAAGAAACGCGTCAATATTCTTGACAACAAGTGTTTGGCATACGTCAGCTCTGCTGTTATTGCAACAGGATCATCGTCGTCGTCTTCGTCGCCGTCGCCGTACAACAAGGACGGCGTGATGTATGAGATAGAGGGATCGTATGCACAGCGATCATGCGCCGTGTACGACGGAAAGAAGAGGCGCGTGGCGGAGATCAAGAAAAAAGAGGCCGTAGGAGGAGTGGCGTTCGGCGTCGACGTGTTTCGTCTGATAGTGGAGCCTGAAATCGACGCGGCCGTTGCCATGGCGCTTGTCATACTTCTCGATCAGATGTTCGGATCTTCCCGGCGCTTTTCCTCTTAAACTTAATTTTAATTTAATCCAACTTTAATTATCATATTTTCATTTCCGTAAATCGGAAGGTGTGTCGATATATATATATGCACATATATACAGTCTTATTGATCAGCTCTTTCTTTCTGTCGGGAAGTGATAGAAGCACCGTCACCACCAGCGTCCGCTCACCCCCGTTTTAACACGCCATCATCGTCCTTTTTTTTTCCAGAGTTTTTTTTTTTAAATAAAAAAAACCAAGCTCCAGTAGGGTGGGTGTATCTATATAGATGTCTCCGATGAGCGTTATTTGGTGGTGTAGAAGTTAAGATTTGATTTTCAGGTCATAGGTTCGAATCTATGAAATACGTTTCTTATAAGAGTTTGAGACATTTTTATATGTTCCGCTTAAGCCATTAAGAGTGGTTTGACAGCTGAATTTCTAACGATTTCAATATATATATATATATATATAGCTTAGACAGAAATAATATTTTCAGTATAATTTTTAGTTAGGAAGGATGCTGGTGACTACTTAGTTAGTTGGGTATGCTTGCATGTGTATGTAATTTATCTTAAGTATTCATAATTTTTACACGTCACTTAGGCGTACGTATCGCTCAAATAGTTAAAAGATATTGAGCCCACAAGGACTTGCTATTAACCATATTAATCAATCAACTCTAGCTTAGACAGAAATAATCAATATATATATATAGAGCTTAGACATAAATAATATTTTCAGTATAATTTTTGGTTGGGAAGGATGCTGGTGACTACTCAGTTAGTTGGGTATGCTTGGATGGGTATGTAATTTACCTTAAGTGTTCGTAATTTTTACACGTCACGCAGGCGTATGTATCGCTCAAATAGTTAAAAGATATTGAGCCCACAAGGACTTACTATTAATCATATTAATTACTAGAACTATACTTACTTTACTAAAACTAAACAATTGATTTAATAGAGTTGATTGATTAATAATTAAAAAGCCAAATAGACAAAAAAAATAAAGTATTTTGGAAAACCTTATGCGAGTAAGGGTTGTAACTTCACCAAGCACGCTACAAATTTATGTATTATTCATTCAATTGAGTAATTCTTATGGATTACTAACATATAGTACGAAATATCTACAAGCCTCTTCCGATAATCAGGTAGACACGTCCCATTTAGTTCAATTACCTATATTCCTATGTTAGTTAATCTAAGTCAAATTCATTAAGTTCAAGTTCTAATATTGGCTACGTATGCCCTACATGTATATTTATATTATGTACGGAAATCGATTCTAAGAATACGATCACGCGCTATTAATTCTCAAGGTTAAACCAAAATTCTCTTTCCAAGTTCCTTAGAGTTTACCACATCTATCTTATTGGTGATCAGTCAATGGAACCCATTAAGAACAGAGAATAATAAAAAATCCAATCACAAACTCAAATGAATAAAAAGATGTAATTTGAATTAATGATTATGCATAATATCCATTACAACCATAGACTAATGAATTAGTTACACATGATGTCCAATAAACACAAACAGCTCATTATTACAAGACATGAATTCATAAATAAAACTGAAAGAGATAAAAAGTAGAAAGAATTTGTGTTGAGGTTTTGTGCTTTAATCTTTAGTACTAGTTGAATCTTTGATTCTTGCTTAACTCTAGGTGTTTTTCTTTACTTTGTACTCTCTTAAGTATGATGATTTTAGGTTAGTGCCGAACTTATCTTTTTATAGAGACTACTAGGGAATCTTCCTGATTTTGGGTTAGTTAAACGCTGAGCCAAAACCGATGATTTTAGGTTAGTTAAACGCTGAGCCAAAACCACCAATGTCGCATCATTGAGTTACTCAATGTCGCGAGTTGCGACATTGAGAAAAAATTACTCACTGTCTTCAAATGTTGCGACATTGACTTGCTCAATGTTGCAACATCCAATTAGATCCTTGAATTTGATGTCATCTAGCCTCTGTTTCTTGCCCACGGCATCTAAATAACTTTATTAGACTTTAAATCTACCAAATACAGCAAAACAATTCAAAACGCTCATAAAGCTCGATTTATTCAACAAAATGTACGATAAATGGGCTGTAAATATAGATATAATAACTGCTCATCACACTCCTAAACTTAATATTTTGCTAGTCTTCGAGCAAAACAGAATGAAATAAAATAAAATGAATAAACTTAGATAAATTAAACTAAGCCACTTTCGTAGGGAACACAATTACATTTAGCATATGTAACAAGCCTTTAAACTTCTAGGCAGCCCTAGTGAACGAGTTGTAGTCTCGTGAAGGCTTACAACGATGATATCCACAAACGTCTATTAGTACACATGCAATAACACGAAAATGTAAAAAGAAACAACAAAACAGATAAAACGGTTCTAGTGAGTTATACATAATATTGTCATTAGAGAATGCCTAGTAACGAAATCAAAGAAATATTCAAAGTGCTCAACTCAACTTAAATCCAATTTCTTGAGTAGGTTATCTAACTCAAACCCATTTTGTGTGTGTGTGTAAAGGTCTGGTCACAACTCGATCCATAATTAGGTCAACTTGGTGATTTCATCTCGAAAATTGGAATCTGATAGGTCTAACCAACCTAGATATCTCAAAAATACTATGTATGACTATTTGTATACAATGTGGCATGACTTTTGTTTTAATTGTTTATTTTTTTCACTTCATTTTTTTGAACTCACACTACTATTTAAGGTAACGTTTCTCCTCATGGCGGTACTTATACTTGTCATGGGTAGCTTCACGCTTAAATGTGTAGGTGACATTTTTTTTCCTTTTTCTTAAGTCGTATCACACATCATAAATATAATAAATATCTAAGCAAACAGTCATTCATTGTCTAATCATTTTGCTTGACTAGTCACTTTATCACCTAACCAGGTTCTTATTGTTATAGACATTATTTTAAATGCTTACGAGTCTAACTTAAATTACTTACTCAAGGCATCAGATAAAACTATTTTGGTCACTTATTATTTTCTAAGACTTCACACTAAAGCAAACAAATTTACATAAACCCATACAAAAAATAAAAACACACACCCCCATCAGTTGCATTTGTCCATAATGTAATAAAATAAAAGCAAAGAAGAACAGAGAATGGAACAACACTACTCTGTGGGGGGTCGCTTGGCCTAGATTCTGCATTGTAGTGCGGCTCGCCACAACATGAGTTGCGTCACGCCACACACATAGTTTAGCTTATAGTCAGGATTTGATTGTATGGGTTGTACATGTTATGACAATACCTGTATAAATAAACATGCAAACATCAATCACATAATTCCACATAAAAGACATAAAATTTAAACTGAACAAATGAAAATAAAGAAAGGAAAATTAAACAAAAGGGTGGGTTGCCTCCAAGCTAGCGCTAATTGTAGTTAGGATAGATGATGGTTTGGTGATTTTGGCCGGGTTATACCATGGTCGATTGTGGTGTCAAATTGATGGCCACCTCAGCTATACTGTAGCGTTCTTCATGTATATTTGCCTCGAGGGCTTTCACACAACTGCTTCATCATCCACCTTCTTTGTTTGCGTCTCCATATTCAACTTTCTTTTACCTTCCACTGTATCCATTAAGGCATTGCTCTTTTGACTTTCTTGATCTGTTGAGGCCTTTTTGTACTTCAATTATTGTTATTTTTGTTGCTAGAAATGGTCTTCCCAAAATGAAGCTCCACTTCCTCCTCGATTTCCCGAATAATGAAGTCTGTTGGACTCTCAAAGTCACATACTTTTACCATCACATCTTCTATCTTTCCCTTGGGCACCTTGATGGTTCTATCAGCAAACTGTAGGGATATAAAAGATGGCTTCAGCTTATGATACCCGAATCACTTTCCCATAGGTAGAGGCATTAGATTTATCTCCGACCCTAAATCACATAGCGCATTTGACTCGCAGTCCACAATAGTGCATGCTACAGTGAATATGACTAGATCCTTATATTTGACCACGGTCGTTCTTTACAGTATTGCACTATAGACCTTTGTAAGCTTTTATTCCTTGATAGTTTACATAATTCTGAATTTTTTGCTCTTTTCTTTTTATGTTTCTCTGTATTTTCCTCAAGTTCTTTCTTTGACATTAGCCTAGTGTGGAATGAAGGCTCTGATTCATAATAAAAACGAACTTCTTTTGGGGTTCTTGTTTCGTTGGTTTGGAGTCTACACAAGTTTCATTTACTTGTGCTTCCTTATTATTTACTGTGATGACATTGCAAAATTCTTTCCATTCTCTTCTGGGCTTGGCTTATGTGTTACTTGGGAGAGCCCCTTATGGCCTATAGTTTTGATTATTGGCTAGCTATCCGATTTGTTTTTTCCGGTGCTCTCATGGACCCTGCTTGATCTGAAAAAAGACATCTTATTTAACTTCTTCTTTTTTTGAACATGTTTGTGATCATTTCCTCCAAGCTTTGCTTCTTCTCATACTATTGTCCATTATTTTACTGCTAGCATCTTGGGGTAGGATTTGATCTTTCTTGTGGTTCTTGTCCAGAAATATTGTTCCATGTAAAATTAGGGTGGTCCTTTTATCTAGGGTTGTAGTTGGTGGAGTAACAGTTGTGGCATTGTCTGTTGTAATTATTATTCACATAGTTTATAGATTCACCATATTGGACATACTGGTCTGTGAGATGTTCTCCCCCACACATTGCACCTGTACACACTACACGTGTAGCTCTTGTGCTTTTCACAGCCTGTATGCTCAAAATCTCAAGACACTTGTAGATTCTTTCTATATGTGCATTCACCATTGTATTAGGCTCCAACCATGTATTCCTGCTACTTTTTTGGAGAGGCTTCTTTCTATTGGCCATAAAGAGTTATTATTGGCCATCTCTTCTAACAGTGTCTAAGCTTCGCTATCACATTTTTCCAATATAGCTCCTACAGTAGATACATCTACGGTAGTTTTGGCCATCTTACTGAGCCCATTGTATAAGGTTTGGACTTGCAGCCATTTCGCACTCTCATGGTGGGGGCATTTTTGAAGCAAGTTTCCCATGCCTCATAAATGGACTATGAATCATATTGCATGAAAGATGTGATGTCGTTCTGTAACTTAGCTGTCCTGGCTAAGGGAAAGTACTTGGCAAGAAATTTTGTGGCCAAGTCTGCCCAAGTAGTGATTAACCCAACTGGTAGTGATTGGAGCCATCATTTAGCCTCATCCTTTAGAGAGTATGGAAACACACGGAGACGAACGATCTCTTCCGCACCCTATTGTAATTGAAGGTGTTGCACACTTCCAGGAATCTTCTTATGTGAGCATTAGGATCCTCAGTCAAGCCACCCCAAACTGTATTGATTACTGGATCATCTGGATGCATGTTTTGATTTCATAGGTGTTGGCTTGAAGAGATGGTATGACGATGCAAGATATGAGACCATCTACCGTCGGTATTGTCTTATCCTGAATGAGAATTGATGGTGCCATGTCTAGTGGTGTATGTGGTTGATTGTTCATTGTGAGCTCGGTTTGGATTATGTCATTTATCCAAAAAAAAAAGATAGATGAAAAGGAAAAGAGGTGGTGTCTAGTTAAGGAAGTAGAATCTTTTGTCTTAATACTAATAACGAAAAATAAAATAACTCCCCGACAACGACGCCAAAAATTTGTTCGTGATTTTTACACGTCATGCAAACATACGTATCGCTCAAATAATATAAAAGATTTCGAACCCACAAAGACTTACTATTGATCATATTTGGAAATTCGTAATTAACCAAGGTTTTGATCCTATACGGAATTTAACACAATAATCAAGACAAGTCCTAATTATTGTTACTATGGATTTCCTAACAAATACCCTTATCTAACAACAATAAATTATTAATGCAGAATGTTAAAATAATGCAGAAAAATTCAGCAAACACAAAGTCAACACATGTAATTTGTTGACGAAGTGGAAAACTCGTGCGAGTAAAAATCACTCCGGGTATCTCGGTTACCAGCCCAAATCCACTTTAATAGAGAATAACTTACATCGATGGTAAAAGACCTATGGCGGCAACTCCACCGACTCTAATACCTATAGACTGCAAGAACTCAAGGAACTCCCCAAGCCCGCACACCATAATTTTCTTCGGGACCTCTAAAGTCTCTGAGTGAATCAACTCTGCAGATCCGAATGCCGGAACTTCGACTGCCAATCTTCCTCCTAGAGAACTCTGAAGGGTTAGGAAGTTGGGTTTGGTTGTGTTGATGATTTAACAAAGACTGATCTCACCAATACCAAAGAAGACAGGAAACAAAAGAGTCTTCAAGATGAGAAATAAAGAAGGTTGAAAAACTATGAGAGTTGTTGGCTCAAGATATTGTGTTTCAACACCGGGGAAATGTGGCTATATGTTCTTTATATAAGTAGGGTAAAAAAAGAGGCTTCCCAATACCAAATTAGGTTAAAAATGTGTCCAAAATAACTAGTTCCGTAAGGGCATTCGAACGCCACTCAAACGCGCCACGAACGCGTGCTCTTTGGAAATGTTCGTTCGAACGCTTACTCGAATGCACCACGAATGTTTGCTCTCTAGAATATTTTGTTCGAACACTTACTCAAACGCACCACGAACATTTGCTCTCTGGAATATTTCGTTCGAACCCAACAACGAACGTGCCACTAACGTCACACGTTCGAACGTAACACTAACGAATTTGCTCCAACTTTGCCAAATACCAGTCCAATTGCTCCAAGTTCTTCGAGACTTATTACAACTCAATTGAACTTGTTTTGTTACGGATATTGCCAATAAAAATGGAACTAAAAATCTCCCCCTTTAGCATTCCATGACAAAACACTACCTAATACAAAGATGATGAGTAGTAATTACATCACTTATTCCCACTCATTTAGCCTAATGTTTTGTATTGTTTCTCGAGTTTTATGAACGTTTTGATGTGTTTTGTTGTTATTTTGCAGATAAATAAAGTTTGGAAAGCATTGGAGGCAATTTGGGACAAAAATGCGTCAACAGGGATATTTTTGTCTTTTACGCGTCGCGACGCTAAAGCCTTTCGCGTCGCGACGCCCAGCATGCGCCGGACTTGCTAACTTGCGCCTTGTGCCACGTGTCGAAATCTGATTGGTCAAAACTTGCTAACGTGCGCCGATCATGCTAACGTGCGCCGTGACACGTGTCACCATCACAACGGTTATGCTAACGTGCGCCCGCCGCCACGTGTTAACATCTGATTGGACCAAACCAAGCGCGTGCCACGTGTCGTCTCACCATTGGACCGAATTATTGACGAATCAGGTGCCGCCACGTGTCAAGCTGCTATTGGACCGAAATTCCCACCTATCAGCGCCTGCCACGTGTCGTCCTGATATTCGACCGAATCGCCAGCCAACCACAGCATGACACGTGGCTCAATTATTGCTGCCGACAGACGCGTGGTCAACCCGCGTGAACTGTTGCCAGCGTCGCGACGCTAGTGCAGTTTCAGCGTCGCGACGTTGGACCAAAATATGCCTATAAAAGGAGGCTGCCAGATTCATTTTTCTTCATGCTCTCCTTGGGAAATTCTCCCTGATTTTATAGGAAGCATCTATTTTTGTATATATAAATAATATTTTTAATTTATGTCTTTTAATTTTCAGTAATAGTAGTTCTCTTCTTCTACCTTTCTTTAATGTTTAGTAGTTAATTTACCGCTGGGGATAAGGTGAAGCTTTTATTATTTTAATATAGATTAATCTCCCTTAAATATAATATGAAAATTATAATTCAAAATATAAAAGATTACCGCCTTAATGACTAGTTTTATTTAATTGACATAATGTGGCACCGCCTATATGGCTGGTCTTTAGGTGACAGGTAATTACCGCCTATATGGCTGGTTTATGTTCAATTACTATTACCGCCTTTATGGCTGGTCGGACTTAATTTGACTTAATAAGGAATACCGCCTTTATGGCTGGTCGGTAATATCATGTTTAATTTCTGTATTATATTAAGGGAGATATCTAAATTATAAATAGTAAAAGTGGATCCTCAACCCCCAGTATTTTATTTTTATTCTAGGGAAGTGATGAAACACAATACACACACTTAATAAATGATTTTCTTTTTATGGGTAGTTCTTTAGTTTGTTTATTGAGTCTTAAGCTTAATGCGTCTTGTTAACTGGCAATTAATAAGATTGATGGGGTAAATCTAAAATGAACTAGACATAGGGATTTTAGGTTTCAGCCTTAGATTCAATAGCACACGATCTTCCTTGAGGATAGATAACCCTTTTAATAGATTTCCTTACAGGATAGGAATATACCTGTCGGGCGGGGGTAGCCATAATTGGAACTTAAACTTAATGAATCCAGGTAATGTGGTTGACATAGACATATGGTTCAATTGGGTTATACTGGGTATTTGCGTATGACCATCGGAAGAGGCTTTTTCATATTTTCGTGTTCCAGGTTAGCAAACTGAATTAGTACACATAAATAAGAGAATCAATTCATCCTTTTAACAGTATTGTGTGGAGTCACGACCCTAGATCTTTTGAGTCTGTTTATTTATTTTCCTTAGTATTTTATTTTGTTTATTTTATTTTTATTAAGCAATTCCACATTCAACCAATCAAAGCAATCAATTCCCTTCTCCCTATAATTAGATATCTGTAAATAAATAGATTCAATAATTAATAACAACAGTAGGAATTAAGTCCTCGTGGGATCGATATTTTTATACTACTTGAACGATACGTGCGCTTGCGTTATACGCGTGTGTTTGTACCGGTCAAGTTTTTGGCGCCGTTGCCGGGGACTTATATTTCTTGAGTTATTACTTTTGAAGCTATCTAATTTACTTGTATCTAATTTTCTTTATCTGTAATTTTTATTTCTTTCTTTTGTTTCCAGGTGATTAAAAATGGAACATTATTGGGAGATTGAAAGATCAAGAGCTTTACAAGAAAATACACCTCAAATCTGGGAACAACAGTCCGGTTTTCTGTGGCCTGTTGAACAGCCCAATAATTATCACTGGATGCCAGAACCAAGCAATGCTACATTTACTCAACAGAACGAAATGGGGAGATGTGTGATTTGTGATAATAACCACCCGAGCGATCAATGTATATATCGATCAGAGTGGGAGAATTTCTGGAGACAATCATGCTATGAAGAGCCATCATATTTCACAGAGCCACATCTTCCATCTTATCCACCATCTATCTTTGATCTTCATCAAGAACCAGAACCATCGGAGGAAGATCAATTGATTCACATGTTCAAGGAACAGGCAGCTCGATTTGATGCACAAATTCAGAGTAACACAGAATCCATACAGAGAATGACAGATCAATGAGACACTTCATAGAAAACCAGAACTACATACCTCAAGAACCATTTTCAGATGACACTGATAAAGCCTTCAAGTACCAATCATTTCACAATGACACTTCAACAGAGGAGGAGGTTGAGCAGTATCAACAACCAGAGGTATCAGTTCAGGAACCCGAGCCGGCAAAGTCCCGATTTGATTTCTATTATTCAGATTCTGACGAGGATGAAGCTGAAATATTTGTACCAACTACATCAAAAATTGGGGATGGAATTCTGTATCCTCAAAACGAAGATCTTGGAGATTGCATTGCACACATGTTTGAAGAAGATCTAACTGAGCCAATCAATTCACCCGAATCAGAGGATGAAGACCTAATGTCTGACTCATCTTTTCATCCTCAGGTGGAACAAGAAGTAGAGCAAATAGAGGAGCAAATGTCTGACCTTAATAAAGATCCAGAGCATTCAGGAAAACATCGCTGTTTTGGGGAGTACAAATCAAAGATATCGCCCAGAAGCTTGACAGAATGGAACTTCCATTCCAAGTCAAGCACCATATGAGACCTCCTGATTTTCTTTCTTTCTTTGCAGGAACCACTGGAACAACAATGAGCAAAAGGTGGCACGAGCACTAAATGAGACAAAATTCTTTTTGCCACTTTACCGTTGGAAGAGACCGTTCAAAAGCAACGCACATGGGAATGTCTTTAATAGGACGTCCAAAACAACACTGAAACCTCCTTAAAAGATGGATTTCATTCACGTCTGGCTGAAGACGAAATATTTAGCGCTAGCAGGGAGGCAACCCATGCAATTTGTTGTAATTTATTTTTGTGGGTGAACTTTTTAATTTGTGTGTTAGTTTTGCAGGAAAAATAAAATGGAATTTTTCAGGACAAAGCAAGCCAGTGCAAGCGGGATTTTCAAAATAAAAATTTGACAAAATCACGAAGATACAAAGTTGATCCAGAAGAGACGGCCAAGTAAGGAGACATCTCTTGAGACGCGTCCCTATGGATTTATCAGTCGCAAGACATGGTTTTGCCAAAAAAAAAAAAAATCCTGCATCAAAACCCTAACCCTAAAGAACCGAGTGTCGCGACGCTAGGTAATTTTCACAGCGTCGCGACGCTGACTTAATTCAGAGACACAAAACAGGGCGCTGGAAGCATTTCCTTTCACTCTTCATCTTCTTCATCCTCAACCACCAACCACAACCAAGAAACCGTGAGCAAGCCAAACCGTCCATCACCATCAAAACCAAGTTTCGCCGAATCCACCGAGATCCATCACAGCCACTTCAACCACAAACCAAACCGAGAACCATCACCATGAACCACCGAGACGAAACCGAGCAGAGTCAATCCGCGCCGGTCAAATCTTTGCCGTGTCTTCGCCAGAACTAACCAGCAGCCGTCGGGCCTTCAAGAAGCTGAACCGTTGCTGCCAGTCACCAAACCGATCCAGCCAAGCAGAGTCAAAACCGAGCCATCATCATCGACCACACCAGCCATCACCACCCAAACAGTAGCCGAAACCAGAAGCCATCACCTGAAACCAAACCGAGAAGCCGTAAACCACCACCGAGCCACCAACGCACCAAGCCGAGATCCACCAAAACTGCCACTGTCTCACCTGAACCGAACCACCACCGTGAAACCAAACCAAGAGTCACCAGAAGCCGAGCCACCTTTTCCGACCCACAACAACCCACTGCCGAGACCCAACCCACAACCAAGTCCAAACCGATCCGTATCCTCCACTGCCAAAATCAAAACTAAAATTACGGTAATGATTTGATAAAAATTTGATTTGGTAATTGGGATTGAATTCGGTGATTTGGTTTTTGTGACTTGGTATTGCGAGAATTGAAATTGTGAAGTGTTGATATTTGACAAATTGATTCGTAGTAATTGGGGGCGAAGTATGGAGACAGATTGATATTTGGAGTGTTTGGTGATTGGGTATTTTGTGTTGTTGAGGATTTGTGGAAAAACAGAGGAGATTCTGCCAAAATTTTAAAAAAAAAGTGTGGCCAAATAGCGATCGTGGTAAGAATCGTAATTTGGGCATAAATCTTAATCGGTAATTTTTCCTGTAAAATTTCAGGTAACCAGTTACGACCTTCTAAAATCTTCTTCTACTTTTTAAGACATTGGGGACAATGTCTCATTTAGGTTTGGGGGAGAGAATTAGTTGATTAATACATTGTTTTTAGTTTGTGTGTTATTTTATTTTTAGTCCTTAATTTTTCGAAAAATACAAAAAAATTGAAATTTTTTCAAAAATTACAAAAATATTTTGCATTTTTGTGTTTTTATTTTGACTAAAAAGGTGAAATTGGTAAGAGATAGCCGTAGAGTAAAGAGTTTCCACTCTCTGAGACGTATCTCCAACCTATTTTCAAAACAAGTAATTTTTGTTTATTTCATTTTAATTATTTAATTTGTGAATTCTCCATAACACTGACTAAAATGGATCTTCTTATGCTCAGTTGGCAGGTATTATCAACATACATGGTAACATACGGACATGAGATGTAATTGAAAAGTTTGTAATATTAAGTGCTCTAGTTTAATTGGAGGAAGCATCTCAAAAAGTGATGGAGTAAAAAAAAAAAAAAAAAATTCTGATGTACAAAAATAAAGTATCTAAGATCCGGGTTATTAAGTCTGTAAGGGTGTTTTAACACCTAGTGCCCTAAAACCAACTGGTTTGGGAGTCACTGACCCAAAGCTCGCTACATGGATCGAAGATGCTGCAAATATATATAATATCTGAAGTCTGGGTAATTAAATCTGTAGGGGTGTCTTAACACCTGGTGCCCTAAAGCCAACTGTTTGGGAGCCACCGACCCAAAGCTCGCTACATAGACGGAAGGTATTGTATATAAATAAAAAGTCAAAATTCAGAAAAATCAAAGAAAAAATCAGAAAAATCAGAAAAATTATTCCATTGCTACAAAAAGGTGTGAAATCTGATATAACTTTAGGACAAAAATATTAATCTCTTATCAACTACATTTGTGACTGTTGTGGGAAAAAATGAGTTGATTAATATTATGCTGGCTGTGTATATGGAGAATGGTAAAAATAATCGGAGAATTTACTTATTCGGAAATTTAGAAAGAAACAAAACAACTATTAACTTGGAGTAGAAGTTTCACTTGATTAGTCACTAACTTCTTTATTCTATTTTCGCTTGTCTTTTTGCTTTTGTGTGTTTTAACTAACTTTTTACTTTTGTAAAACGTTTGTGGGTATCGTTGCTGTAAACCCTCACGAGACTATAACTCGTCCACTAGGGACACCTAGGGGTTTAAAGGCTTGTTGCATACGCTAAATGCAATCGTGATCCCTACGAAAGTGGCTTAGTTAATTTCGTTTCTTTTTGTTATTTTATTTTCTGTTTTGCTCGAGGACTAGCAAAATGTTAGGTTTGGGGGTGTGATGAGTGGTAATTACATCACTTATTCCCACTCATTTAGCCTAATGTTTTGTATTGTTTCTCGATTTTTATGAACGTTTTGATGTTTTTGTTGTTATTTTGCAGATAAATAAAGTTTGGAAAGCATTGGAGGCAATTTGGGACAAAAATACGTCAACAGGGATATTTTTGTCTTTTACGCGTCGCGACGCTAAAGCCTTTCGCGTCGCGACGCCCAGCATGCGCCGGACTTGCTAACTTGCGCCTTGTGCCACGTGTCGAAATCTGATTGGTCAAAACTTGCTAATGTGCGCCGATCATGCTAACGTGCGCCGTGACACGTGTCACCATCACAACGGTTATGCTAACGTGCGCCCGCCGCCACGTGTTAACATCTGATTGGACCAAACCAAGCGCGTGCCACGTGTCGTCTCACCATTGGACCGAATTATTGACGAATCAGGTGCCGCCACGTGTCAAGCTGCTATTGGACCGAAATTCCCACCTATCAGCGCCTGCCACGTGTCGTCCTGATATTCGACCGAATCGCCAGCCAACCACAGCATGACACGTGGCTCAATTATTGCTGCCGACAGACACGTGGTCAACCCGCGTGGATTCCGCGTGAACTGTTGCCAGCGTCGCGACGCTAGTGCAGTTTCAGCGTCGCGACGCTGGACCAAAATATGCCTATAAAAGGAGGCCGCCAGATTCATTTTTCTCCATGCTCTCCTTGGGAAATTCTCCCTGATTTTATAGGAAGCATATTTTTTGTATATATAAATAATATTTTTAATTTATGTCTTTTAATTTTCAGTAATAGTAGTTCTCTTCTTCTACATTTCTTTAATGTTTAGTAGTTAATTTACCGCTGGGGATAAGGTGAAGCTTTTATTATTTTAATTTAGATTAATCTCCCTTAAATATAATATGAAAATTATAATTCAAAATATAAAAGATTACCGCCTTAATGGCTAGTTTTATTTAATTGACATAATGTGGCACCGCCTATATGGCTGGTTTATGTTCAATTACTATTACCGCCTTTATGGCTGGTCGGACTTAATTTGACTTAATAAGGAATACCGCCTTTATGGCTGGTCGGTAATATCATGTTTAATTTCTGTATTATATTAAGGGAGATATCTAAATTATAAATAGTAAAAGTGGATCCTCAACCCCCAGTATTTTATTTTTATTCTAGGGAAGTGATGAAAAACACAATACACACACTTAATAATTGATTTTCTTTTTATGGGTAGTTCTTTAGTTTGTTTATTGAGTCTTAAGCTTAATGCGTCTTGTTAACTGGCAATTAATAAGATTGATGAGGTAAATCTAAAATGAACTAGACATAGGGATTTTAGGTTTCAGCCTTAGATTCAATAGCCCACGATCTTCCTTGAGGATAGATAACCCTTTTAATAGATTTCCTTACAGGATAGGAATATACCTGTCGGGCGCGGGTAGCCATAATTGGAACTTAAACTTAATGAATCCATGTAATGTGGTTGACATAGACATATGGTTCAATTGGGTTATACTGGGTATTTGCGTATGACCATCGGAAGAGGCTTTTGCATATTTTCGTGTTCCAGGTTAGCAAACTGAATTAGTACACATAAATAAGAGAATCAATTCATCCTTTTAACAGTATTGTGTGGAGTCACGACCCTAGATCTTTTGAGTCTGTTATTTATTTTCCTTAATATTTTATTTTGTTTATTTTATTTTTATTAAGCAATTCCACATTCAACCAATCAAAGCAATCAATTCCATTCTCCCTATAATTAGATATTGTAAATAAATAGATTCAATAATTAATAACAACAGTAGGAATTAAGTCCTCGTGGGATCAATATTTTTATACTACTTGAACGATACGTGCGCTTGCGTTATACGCGTGTGTTTGCACCGGTCAAAAGACTACGGTAAAAGACCCAAAAATGAAAATAGCCAACTGCCAACCATCAAGACAGTGACTTATTATAATAACACTCGATCTAATACCTAACCAAGTAGTCTTGAAATCAGTGCCACCTCAGCAAATAATATGCTTATCTGAAACATCCACAAACAAGAATATTCCGTGAAAAGCACATGAATTATAAAGAACAGATAAAACAACAATAAAAATCATGCATGTATACATAGATAGTAGATAGCCTACTCCCCCTTAATCTTACTCACCTTAAAACAGAGATATCAAATGGATATACTACGACTCTCATATACTACTACTATCTCATATGTTACTCTTTTTTTTTTGTCACAAAATGAAAAAAAATGTGAAGGTACCAGGATAAACAACACATGCAAAAGTATATGCAAACATGACTTACTCACTCTCACTAACAACTCTACTAAGTTAGCGTAAAATCATACGGGAATTAAACACTCATAAATATGCAAAGAAAATATGTATGCAAAAACTTGAAGCATGCACAGGCACACAATGAGGTAAAAATAAAAATCAACAAAATTGACTGAAACAACACTTCTAGCAAGTACAATGATACCCAGTCAGTATTCAGCTGTTTATGACATGAAATAATATGCATCACTTTAGATTTTGCTAAATACTACACACATGCATATGACATAAACACCAAAACATAGTAAGTACTTGCGTGAAACATAAGTGCACAACAAATCAAGGCTTAAGACCTTATTTTATGAGCGGGACACGGCCAAATAAATCTCATCTCTTAACAAACCAAGTCCACAAAATATGTGTTTAAACCCAGACCACTAGGACCTAAAAATTAGCAACATTGGTAGCATGTTATGTTATTCTCCCCTTAAATAGCACGAGCTCATAAATAAAAACTTTTTCGAGTGAATGGTTTTTGCCCTTATCTTTTGAATTTTGGCCCATTGGCTCTTTTTCATTTGAGACTCATGTAATTTTTTTTTTATTATTATTTTGTTACTATGAGATAGCACAAGGTCATCTAGTCAAAGGTCACACTATTTAGTGAGCAAAGTATGGTAGAGATTAGATTGCCATCCAAAAACTCATACATGTGACCAAGCATTGACAATTATAAAAACGTGTATGTGAAGTGAAAACACAAGATATACTAAGGGTTTTTACCATACACACTTATTATGGGTGTTCGCGGTGCGGTTCAGGTCGGTTTTTCATTTTTTCCTTCAAACCGAGCGGGTTGGCGGTTTGGGAAATTAGAAACCGAAATCGCAAATTTGATAAGGAAAACCGCGGCGGTTCGGGTTGGCGGTTTAGCGGTTTGGGCGGTTCGGGTCGGTGGTTTGGATTATAGAATTTTTAAGAAAAGTTTATGCGTTTTCACATTATAATTGAAGAGAAAAAATAAATAATTATACACATATTAAATCTTTCATATTCAACGACCAAAATAACCTAACATAAAATATTAATTAACCATTAATAACACCGCAAATAATAATACAGGAAACTGCATTAAATAGTAAGATTTACCCACCAGCTTGCTCATACAATTGTGTAGCACTTTTCCAATCCGCACTCCATCTTGTAAGACTGAGTTTTGTTCTACAAAAATTGTAAAGAACTTGAAAATTCTCTCATAAATTCATAACTTTTGATAATAACCACCTCTTCAAAAGAATTAAAAAGCAAATTAAATCCTGCACTTGTTGTATTTAACTCATTATCCATTCCAAGGATTCATGTTGAATGAAGCAAATGTCGAGCAAGCTAGATTCATCAACCAATGCAAATTGAATAAAGTTGAATCAATTCATAAAAATAATAATAATAATAATAATCTTCATCTGAACCTAAAAATTTACGACTTTAATAACATTTGAACAATTTCATAAGCCATTCACGTTTCAATTCAAACATCTTCTAAGAAAGCCAAGTTGATTGTAATTAATCTTTAAATTTTTATTTGTATCTGAACGAGAAGCTTATAATTTCTTAATCATTTTATTACCCTTATATTAAATTTCTTGAAGTAGCGGAAGCAATCTATATAAAATTATACACATATTAAATCTTTCATATTCTAATTTGCGATTTGGGCGGTTCGGTGCGGGTCAAAACCGCGCACCGATCCGAAATTTGCGGTTCGATTCAGTACAGTTTGAAATCATTTTTAATATTTTTTCAAACCGCGCGGTTCGGTTCTGTGCGGTGCGGTTCGCGGTTTGACTCGAAACCGTGTTCACCCCTAACACTTATGTATATAGGGTATCAAGAAAAATAAAAACATATTACACATGCATAATATATCATACATACCAAGATCACATGCAACAAGCTTTTCATGCTTTTAACAAGCCAGATAAAATATTTTTGGTATTTTTCATTTTCTATTTTTTTCAGTTTTAACACCCACAAAAAATATAAAGACATACCATGGCTTGTCATTATCCAGTGGTACACGGAGTTGTATCCCTAGTACAGATTGATGAGTGGTAAATCTATCACTATTTCCCACTCATTTAACCTAATATTTTGTATAGTTTCTTAAGTTTTGTGAATATTTTGATGTGTTTTGTGTTATTTTGTAGATAAATAAAGTTTCAGGATATTCTGGAGGTAATTTGGAGCAAAACAGTGAAAATTGGCAAAAAGGGCAATTCGATAATTTGGCCGCGTCGCGACGCCCAGACCTTCAGCGTCGCGACGCCTAAATTGAGCCGGACATTCTAACGTTAACCGAGGGACACGTGTCAGAATCTGAGAAATTGGACTTGCTAACGTGCGCCATGCCACGTGTCATCATCACAGAAGATCTGCTAAAATGCACCGGATGCCACGTGTCGAAATCTCATTGGACCAAAGCAAGCGCGTGCCACGTGTCAATCTCTCATTGGACCGAATATTGGACAAATCACATGTTGCCACGTGCCGACCTCTCATTTGACCGATCCTAAGCGCGTGCCACGTGTCAACTTTTAATTGGACCGAAAGCTCAGCCAATCACCGTGTGCCACGTGTCGTCTTCTCATTGCACCACCTTTACCGCGTGACACGTGTCATCACCAGATTCTACCGACAGAACACGCGTGGTCAACCCGCGTGGACCGAAAACGCGTGCCAGCGCCGCTACGCTGGGACCTTTGGCGTCGCAACGCTGGATCCAGAAAATGCCTATAAATTCAGCTCATCTTCACCTCATTTGGTGTGTTTTCCTTGGGATTTTTTCCCTGATTTCATAGGAAGCATCTAGTTTTGTAATAATAAAATTATGTATTTTTATTTTTAGTTTTTATTACAGCTTTTTTTTATTTACTTTATGTTCTGTAGTTAATTTACCGCTGGGGTAAAATGTGAAACCTTTAATATTATTATTTAGGTAAATCTCACTTAATTATAATATGTAAATTATAATTTAACCGGATTAATTAATGTCAGACTTTATTACCGCCTATATGGCTGGTTTAAATATAAATTACCTTACCGCCTATATGGCTGATCTTTATGTGACAGATATTTACTGCCTATATGGCTGGTGTAATTGGACTAAATGGATTACCGCCTATATAGCTGGTTTTAAATGTTTAACATTATTAATTCCTGAGAAAGCAGAACATAAAATAATTTATATATTTTAATAAGTGAGATTCCTAGATAAGAAATATTAAATGTGAATCCTCTAACCCCAGTATTTTATTTTATTCTAGGGAAGTGATGAAACACAATATCTACACTTAATAATTGATTTTCTTTTTATGGGTAATTCTTTAGTTTGTTTATTGAGTCTTAAGCTCAATGCTTCTTGTTAACTGGTCATTAATAAGATTGATTTGGTAAACTTAAAATGAACTAGACATAGGGATTTTAAGTTTCAGCCTTAGATTCAATAGCCCACAATCTTCCTTGAGGATAGATAACCCTTTAATAGATTTCCTTACAGGATAGACATATACCTGTCGGGCGGGGGTAGCCATAATTGGAACTTGGTCTTAATGAATCCAGGTAATTTGGTTGACATAGACATATGGTTCAATTGGGTTATTCTGGGTATTTGCATCTGACCATCGATAGAGGCTTTTGCATATTTGCAATCTGATTTATTACACATAAATAAGAGAGTCAATTCATCTTTTTAATAATATTATGTGGAATCATGACCCTAGATCCTTGAGTCTTTTATTTTATTTTCCTTAGTATTTTCTTTTGAGTCTGTTTTTATTTTATTTTGTAAAACCACATTCAAACAACCAAAAGCAATCAATTCTCTTCTCCCTATAATTAGATACCTGTAAATAAATAGTATCAATAGTTAATAACAACAGTAGGAATTAAGTCCTCGTGGGATCGATATTTTTATACTACTTGAACGATACGTGCGCTTGCGTTATACGTGTGTGTTTACGCTGGTCAAGTTTTTGGCGCCGTTGCCGGGGACTTATTTTTCTTGAGTTGTTAATTTTGAAGCTATCCAATTTACTTGTATATAATTTTCTTTATTTTTATGTGTAATTTTTATTTCTTTCTTTTATTTCAGGTGGTTGAAAAATGGAACACTACTGGGAGATTGAAAGATTACGAGCCTTACAAGAAGATACACCCCACATCTGGGAGCAACAGTCCGATTTTCTGAGGCCTGTTGTCCAGCCCAATGACTATCATTGGATGCCAGAACCAAGCACTACTACATTTACTCATCAGAACGAAATGGGGAGATGTGTGATTTGTGATGGTAACCACCCGAGCGATCAATGCATATACTTTTCAGAGTGGCTTCCATCTCATCCACCATCTACCTTCGATCTTCATCAACAATCAGAACCATCAGAGGAAGATCAGATGATTGACATGCTCAAAGATTGGGTCAAGAAACAAGACGAAAAGTTGGATACAATGCTTGAAACATGCCAGAATCAATTTGAAAGTATTCAGAGACAATCAGAATTCATTCAGAGACTGACAGATCAAACAAGACAGTTACCTCAAAGACCATTTTCAGATGAAGCCTTCGAGTACCAAGCATTTCACGATGACACTTTAGCAGAAGAGAAGGTTGAACAGAATCAACAACCAGATGTATCAGTTCAAGAGCCCGAACCGGCAAAATCTCGATTTGATTTTTATTATTCTGACTCTGACGATGATGAAACTGATTTGTTTGCACCAACTGAATCAACAATTGAGGATGGAATTCTGTATCCTCAAAATGAAGATCTTGGAGATTCCATTGCACAAATGTTTGAAGAAGATCTACATGTGCCAATCATTTCGCCGAAATCAGAGGATGAAGACCTAAAATCTGACACATCTTTTCATCCTCAGGTTGACAATTTTGAAGCATGTATTTCACAGATGACAGATGAAGAGCTGAATGCAGAAATTTTCAAATACATCTGTGAAGAAAAGGTGGAACAAGAAGCAGAGCAAATGGAGGAGCAAATGTCTGACCTTATTGAAGATCCAAAGCATTCAGGAGAAACATCGCTGTATCGGGGAGTACAAATCAAAGATATCGCCCAAAAGCTTGACAGAATGGAACTTCCATTCCAAGTCAAGCACCATACGAGACCTCCTGATTTTCTTTCTTTCTTTGCAGGAACCACTGGAGCAACAAGGAGCAAAAAGGTGGCACAAGCACTAAATGAGACAAAATTCTTTTTGCCACTTTACGTTGGAAGAGACCCTTCAAAAGCAACGCTCACGGGATTGTCTTTAATCGGTCATCCAAAACGACGCTAAAACTTCATTGACAGATGTATTTCAGTCACGTCTGGCTGAAGACGAAAAATTTAGCGCTAGCATGGAGGCAACCCATGCAATTTGTTGTAATTTCTGTTTTTATATTTTGTGTATACATGTTGTAGAGTTTTTAATTTTGTGTGTTATTTTAGGGAAAAGCACAAACGAAGCATTTTAAGATAGAAGAAATTATGTTTGGTAATCACAAAGAGGAGAGCTAATTCATTAGCGATGGCTGAGTAAGGAATGAAATCTTGAGACGCATCCTAATGATTTATATACCAAACGAGTGGCGTATTGCGTACACAATTCTCTTGCCTTAATTATTGCTTTGATTCGCTTTTCTGTTGTAATTATCTTTATTTTCATAGACAGGATCCAGACTTTTTGACATTTCACGATTTCTTTTGTTTTGCTAACAAAACGTCCTATGGAAGATACTAGTGTTATTATTACTCACCCTTTTCAGGTACTATAAATTCAGCCCGTCATTACACCTTTGAAGGCATCCAGATTTAAGAAAGAAATATATAAAAATGGAAGCCACTTCAAGAAGACGAGTTGAAAACATCTGTGTGTTTTGCGGTAGTAGTGTTGGTGTTAAGCCACAATACGTAGAAACAGCACATGAATTGGGTCGTGTCTTAGCTGCAATGAATATGCACTTAATATATGGCGGAGGCAATCTTGGACTAATGGGGATCGTTTCAAATGCTGTACAGGAGGGAGGCAGTCACGTTTTGGGAATCATCCCAAAACCCTTGGCAGAGGAAAATCTTATTAGATCATCAAACAGAGAGGAACTAATCGTGCCAGGTATGTTTGAACGACTGGTAGAAATGATTAACCGTGCTGATGCTTTTATCGCTTTGCCAGGTGGCTTGGGCACATTGGAGGAAATTTTTATAGTTCTATCTTGGGCGAACCTGAACATACACCAGAAACCGCTTGAACTATTTAACGTTGATGGATTTTATGATTTTCTTTGTGTGTTTCTTGATGATGCTCGGAGAAATGGGTTCGTGTCAAAACCTATGAAAGAACTCATCTTCACTGTCAGAACTGCTCCGGATCTAATACACCAACTCTTAGCCTATGAACCACAAGTTGACCTAATCCTTTCAAAGATAAATTGGTCCGAGGACGATCGTGGTAAGAGGCGTCGGATTAATCTGGATCTTAACCTTTAATTTCGTGTAGAATTTCAGCTAACCAGGTACTATCTCCTAAAATCTTCTTCTACTGTTTAAGACAATGGGGACAATGTCTCATTTAGGTTTGGGGGAGGGAATTAGTTGATTAGTATCTTCTTTTTAGTTTATGTGTTGTTTTTATTTTGACTAAAAAGGTGAAATTAGTGAGAGATAGATGAGTAACGAGTTTCCACTCCTGAGACGTATCTCAAGCCTATTTTCGAAATAAGTTAATTTTTGTTTATTTCCTTTTAAATTATTTAATTTGTGAATTCTCCTTAACACTGACTAAAATGAATCTTCTTATGCTCAGTTGGCAGATATTATCAACATGCATAGAAACATATAGACATGAGTTAAAATTGAAAAGTTTGTAATATTCAGTGCTCTAGTTTAATTGGAGGAAGCATCTCAAAAAGTAATGGAGTAAAAAAAAAACGTATGAGATCCGAGTTATTAAGTCTGTAAGGGTGTTTTAACACCTAGTGCCCTAAAACCAATTGGTTTGAGAGTCACTGGCCCAAAGCTCGCTACATGGATCAAAGATGCTGCAAAAATATATATATCTGAAATCTGATTAATTAAGTCAGTAGGGGTGTCTTAACACCTGATGCCCTAAAGCCAACTGGTTTGGGAGCCACCGATCCAACACTCGTTACATAGATGGAAGATATTGTATATAAATAAAAAATAAGAAAAGAATCAAAGAAAAAAATCAGAAAAATCCGAAAAATTATTCCATTGCTGCAAAAAGGTGTGAATTTTGATAAAACTTTAGGACAAAAATATTACTCTCTTATCAACTGCACTTGTGACTGTTGTGGGAAAAAATGAGTTGTTTAATATTTTTTGCTGTGTATATGGAGAGTGATAAATATAATCGGAGAATTTACTTATTCAGTTATTTAGAAAGAAACAAAACAACTAGTAACTTGGAGTAGAAGTTTCACCTGATTAGTCACTAACTTCTTTATTCTCTTTTCGCTTGTCTTTTTGCTTTTGTGTGCATTAGTTTTACTTACTTTTTACTTTTATAAAATATTTGTGGGCATCATTGCTGTAAACCCTCACGAGACTACAACTCATCCACTAGGGACACCTATGGGTTTAAAGGCTTGTTGCATATGCTAAATGTAACCGTGATCCCTACGAAAGTGGCTTAGTTAATTTTATTTTTGTTATTTTATTTTGTGTTTTGCTCGAGGACTAGCAAAATGTTAGGTTTGGGGGTGTGATGAGTGATAAATCTATCACTATTTCCCACTCATTTAACCTAATATTTTGTATAGTTTCTTGAGTTTTGTGAATATTTTGATGTGTTTTGTGTTATTTTGTAGATAAATAAAGTTTCAGGACATTCTGGAGGTAATTTGGAGCAAAACAGTGAAAATTGGGAAAAAGGGCAATTCGGTAATTTGGCCGTATCGCGACGCCAATACCTTCAGCGTCGCGACGCCCAATGTGAGCCGGACATTCTAACGTTCACCGAGGGACACGTGTCAAAATTTGAGAAATTGGACTTGCTAACGTGCGCCGACCTTGCTAACGTGCGCCGTGCCACGTGTCATCATCACAGAAGACTTGTAAAATGCACCGGCTGCCACGTGTCGAAATCTCATTGGACCAAAGCAAGCACGTGCCACGTGTCAATCTCTCATTGGACCGAATATTGGACAAATCACATGTTGCCACGTGCCGACCTCTCATTTGACCGATCCTAAGCGCGTGCCATCTGTCAACTTTTAATTGGACCGAAAGCTCAGCCAATCACCGTGTGCCACGTGTCGTCTTCTCATTGCACCACCTTCACCGCGTGACACGTGTCATCACCAGATTTTGTCGACAGAACACGCATGGTCAACCTGCGTGGACCGAAAACACGTGCCAGCGTCGCTACGCTGGGACATTTGGCGTCGCGACGCTGGATCCAGAAAATGCCTATAAATTCAGCTCCTCTTCACTTCATTTGGTGTGCTTTCCTTGGGATTTTTTCCCTGATTTCATAAGAAGCATCTAGTTTTGTAATAATAAAATTATGTATTTTTATTTTTAGTTTTTATTACAGCTTTTTATTTATTTACTTTATGTTTTGTAGTTAATTTACCGCTGGGGTAAAAGGTGAAACCTTTAATATTATTGTTTAGGTAAATCTCACTTAATTATAATATTTAAATTATAATTTAACCGGATTAATTAATGTCAGACTTTATTACCGCCTATATGACTGGTTTAAATATAAATTACCTTACCGCCTATATGGCTGGTCTTTATGTGATAGATAATTACCGCCTATATAGCTGGTGTAATTGGACTAAATGGATTACCGCCTATATGGTTGGTTTTAAATGTTTAACATTATTAATTCATGAGAAAGCAGAACATAAAATAATTTATATATTTTAATAAGTGAGATTCCTATATAAGAAAAATTAAATGTGAATCCTCTAACCCCCAGCATTTTATTTTATTATAGGGAAGTGATGAAACACAATATCCACACTTAATAATTGATTTTCTTTTTATGGGTAATTCTTTAGTTTGTTTATTGAGTCTTAAGCTTAATGCTTCTTGTTAACTGGCCATTAATAAGATTGAATGGTAAACTTAAAATGAACTAGACATAGGGATTTTAAGTTTCAGCCTTAGATTCAATAGCCCACGATCTTCATTGATGATAGATAACCCTTTAATAGATTTCCTTACAGGATAGACATACACCTGTCGGGCGGGGGTAGCCATAATTGGAACTTGGTCTTAATGAATCCATGTAATTTGGTTGACATAGACATATGGTTCAATTGGGTTATTTTGGGTATTTGCGTCTGACCATCGACATAGGCTTTTGCATATTTTCGTGTTTCAGGTTAGCAATCTGATTTATTACACATAGATAAGAGAGTCAATTCATCTTTTTAATAATATTGTGTGGAATCATGACCCTAGATCCTTGAGTCTTTTATTTTATTTTCCTTAGTATTTTCTTTTGAGTCTGTTTTTATTTTATTTTGTAAAACCACATTCAAACAACCAAAAGCAATCAATTCTCTTCTCCCTATAATTAGATACCTGTAAATAAATAATATCAATAGTTAATAACAACAGTAGGAATTACGTCTTCGTGGGATCGATATTTTTATACTACTTGAACGATACGTGCGCTTGCGTTATACGTGTGTGTTTACGCCGGTCACAGATCATACTACCGTCCATTCGAAGTCGGCTATGAAATTTATGTATGGGTTTCCATCCTATATACCAAGGAATATATAACAAAAACAAGACACACACACCCATATTGTAGAAAAAAATAAACGTGAAAAAATGTAAAACACACGCACACACACATACAATGGGAAAATAAAATACACCTTCTAACAGGAGTTACACCGAAGTGCACTCACATCATGCCTTTTATGATCTAGACACTTAGAAGTAAATGGGAAGTCATCCCGCTTCCTCACCCAAACTTTCTTATGAATCTCTTCCACTTGAGAGTTCCTAGTTAATACAACAAGTTTCTCAATAAGGGATTGTGTCAGTCTTGTTAGCACAGAAATTTGAGAAACTAGATTTGAAAATTCAAATCTAGATGGAACAGTCCTAGGCCTTTTCTTGTGTCTACGCAACAAAAAATATTGTGGTCTAATATATCCTGCCTTACCACAATGATGACATGTAGGCATAAACCTCGGATGAGAGCGAGGTTCCCCCTTCATACCTTGAGATTGAGGTTGGGACATATGATGAAGGATACGATGATGAATCACGTGATTATAATGAACATGTTTCTTACTAAAGTCACGTGTAGGAGGGGTCAACTCATTATGTCCAGACTTAGACTGAGATGTGACAAACACAGTTTTGGAAGTTGATGCCTTGCACAACTCGACTCAATAAAGCCTAATCCTTTTTTTCGTACAAAGAGGCATAACAATCCCCAACATATGATCTAGTTTTCCAGTTCTCCTAGAAAATACAAACAATTGGGTTCTAGCATCTTCAAGTTCAGTTTCTAAGGAGTTGACTCTATCAACTAGACTCTTATTCCCCTCCTCGAGGTCATCTACCATCATTAGGCTTTGCTCAAACTTAGCTTGAGCTTCATTCTTTTCTAGCTCTACATCTTTCAGCCTCTTACCGACCTCTATGTTTTTCTTCTTGATAGCTAAACTTTCATTAAACAGTTCAGCATAAGCTACCTGAAGACTATCCACATCTATTGACTCATCGAGAGAGACTTCTAAATCAGCATCATTAACATCATTCTCTCTCTCATCAGTCACACTAGCAACAAAAGCCATATAGTTTCTCTTATTCTTAGGAGACTCATCAGAAGTATAACCACCTTCTGAATCACTAAGGGAGGCTGCCATGACTCTCTTACCTTTAGCCTTAAGGTATGTGGGGCATTCAGATCGAATATACCCATAACCTTCACACTCAAAATATTGGATACCTCAGGGTCTGCTACCTCTATCCTCTCTAAACTCTTTCATACTGTGCTTACTATCTCTAGGCTCATCTTCTCTATCCCTATTACTGTTACGACCATTCTTCTTCAGCTTAAGAAATTTCTTAAACTTCTTTGCAAACATGGCCAAATCATGATTCGTGAGGGTATCATCATCATCGCTAGACGGATCATGAGCAACTTCCTTTATGGTCTTCATCGCTATGGTTTTAGGCTTTCTATAGCCAGGAAAC
Organism: Zanthoxylum bungeanum; assembly: GCA_019454045.1. Lineage (NCBI taxonomy): Eukaryota > Viridiplantae > Streptophyta > Magnoliopsida > Sapindales > Rutaceae > Zanthoxylum > Zanthoxylum bungeanum. The sequence continues at coordinate 38,794 of SKCR01038150.1, forward strand.
TTCTTCTCATAAACCTGTAGCTTTCCTACAAGGTCGTGTAGTTTAAGCTGTTTGAGGTCATTGCTTTCCTCGATGGCGGTAATCTTCGGCAGGAACTTATCAGGCATGGATCTAATGATTTTCCTTACTATCTTATTAGTAAGAAATTATCATTAATCTCAGCGTAGAACTCATCAAAGATCTCATCATCTTTCATCTGGGTGACCTCAAATCTAGTAGTAAGATCCTGAAGTCTATTATTTTTAACTGATATTGTGCCATCATGCACAGTTTACAAGATGTCCCAAGCATCCTTGGCTCTTTCACACATGAAAATTCTCCTAAATTTTGCCAATTAAACAACACCATGAATGGCATTAATTGTCTTGTCGTTCCTATTGCTAGTGTCAAAATCATCTTTGGTCCATGTCAGTTTATCTTTAGGGGAAGAGACCCCATCAACCGTAACTACAGGAGGTTTCAACCCGTATTCCACGGTCATATAGACTCTCTCATCTAAAGACTTAAAGAACGCTCTCATGCGAACCTTCCAATCCAAATATTCAGTCCCGTCAAAGAATGTGGGACAATTCAAGGGTTGACTACATTCCATAGCTAATGGGGTCAAAGATTGAGTTCAAGCTCTGATACTAATTGAAAGTTCGTAATTAACCAAGGTTCTGACCCTATGCGGAATTTAACACAATACTCAAGACAAATCCTAATTACTGTTACTATGAATTTCCCAACAAGCACCCTTATTATAACAGCAATACAATATTAATGCAGAAAATATTTCAACAAACATAAAATCAACACGGGTAATTTTTTGACGAAGTGGAAAACTCGTGCGAGTAAAAAATCACTCCGGGTATCTCAACTACCAGCCCAAATCCACTATAATAGAGAATAACTTACATCGATCGTAAAAGACCTATGGCGGCAACTCCACTGACTCTAATACCTCTAGACTGCAAGAACTTAAAGAACTCCTCAAGCCCACATACCATGATTTTCTTTTAAGACCTCTGAAGTCTCTGAGTAAATCAACTCTACAGTTCTGAATGCCGGAACTCTGAATGCCAATCTTCCTACTAGGGAACTCTGAAGAGTTAGGAAGTTGGTTTTGGTTGTGTTGATTAATTAGCAAAGACTGATCTCACCAATAACAAAGAAGACAGGAAACAAAAGAGTCTTCAAGGTGAGAAACAAAGAAGGTTGAAAAGCTATGAGAGTTGTTGGCTCAAGATATTGTGTTTCAACATCGAGGAAATGTGGCTATATGTTCTTTATATAGGTATGGTAAAAAGAGAGGCTTCCCAATACCAAATTAGGTAAAAAATGTGTCCAAAATAACTCAGTTCCGTACGGGCGTTCGAACGCCACTCGAACGCGCCATAAACACGTGCTATATGGAAAGGTTCGTTCGAACGCTTACTCGAACGCACCACGAACGTTTGCTCTCTGGAATGTTTCGTTCGAACTCTTATTCGAATGCACCATGAATGTTTGTTCTCTGGAATATTTCGTTTGAACCCAACAGCGGACTTGCCACTAACTCCATATGTTCAAACGCTTCAACGAACGCAACACTAACAAATTTGCTCCAGCTTTGCCAAATACCAGTCTAATTGCTCCAAGTTCTTCAAGACTTATTATAACTCAATTGAACTTGTTTTGTTACGGACATTACCAATAAAAATGAAACTAACACTATTACTTACCAAAACTAAACCTACTTTACTAAAACTAAACAATTGATTTAATGAAGTTGATTGATTAACTAATTAAAAAGCTAAATAGACATAAAATAAAGTACTTTGGAAAACCTTATGCGAGTACAAACGTAGGGTTGTAACTTCACCAAACATGCTGTAGATTTATGCATTCTTCATTCAATTGAGTAATTGTTATGGATTTCTAACCTATAACACGAAATAATCTACAAGCCTCTTTCGATGGTTAGGTAGACATGTCTATCAGTTCAATTACCTATATTCATATGATAGTTAATCTAATTCAAACTCATTAAGTTCAAGTTTTAATATTGGCTATGCATACCCTGCATGTATATTCTTATCCTACACGGAAATCGATTCTACAAATACGATCACGTGCTATTAATTCCCAAGGCCAAATCGAAATTTCCTTTTTCCAAGTTCCTTAGGGTTTACCACGTCTATCTTATTGGTGATCAGACAATAGAACTCATTAAGAACAATGAATAATAAATAATCTAATCATAAACTTAAAAGAATAAAAAAAATACAATTTGAATTAACGATTGTGCATAGTATCCATTATAACCTGATACTAATTAATTAGTTACACATGATGTTCAATAAATGCAAATAATTCATTATTACAAGACAAGAATTCATAAATAAAACTGAAAGAGATAAATGGAAGAAAGAACTCGTGTTGAGGTCTTCTGCATTAATCTTCAGCACTGGTTGAATCTTTGGTTCTTGCCTTGCTATGAGTGTTTTTCCTTACTTTGTGCTCTCTAAAATATGATGATTTTAGATTAGAGCCGCACTTATCATTTTATAGGAATTATTGGGGGAGTTTTCCTTATTTTAGACATCTTTCTTAATTAAGCTGTTAAATATGCACCAATGTCGCGACATGGAGCAAAAATTATTCATTGTCTTCAAATGTTGCAACATCCAATTAGATCATTGAATTCGGTGTCATCTAGCCCCCCGTTTATTGCTCACGACATCTAAATAAGTTTATTAAACTTCAAACCTATAAGATACATCGAAATAATTCAAAACGTTCATAAAGCTCGATTTATCCAACAATATGCACGATAAATGAGCGGAAAATATAGATATAATAACTGCTCATCATTAAGAATAAAATTGTTAGAAGGGCAACTGGGCTTTTGACTCACGGTCTTTCAAAACGGACAATAACTTATTAGTTGGTCACATACTGATGGGTTTGTAATTTATGTCAAGAATAAAATAATGAGAAGGGTGATTGAAATTTTCAGCTTACAGTTTTTCAAAACGAATAATAACTTATTAATTGGTCGGGTCCTTACTCTTATGGAGGTATTGCTGTCACCATTCCAATTTCCATTGGTTGTAAAAGCTTAGAAAATTTTGCAATCAAGTTGAACAAGTTTCTTTCTTATTTCTTTGGATCATTTTTGATTTTTATGTTCACAATATAAATTGTTTTTGATGCTACAAATAATTTATTTTAAAGGAAAAAAATGAAACCTTTGGCAAAACTGGTTGAGTAGCTGGATTTATATAATTTGGTAATCTTTCCAGGAAATAAATTACATTCTAAAATTGATCCTAAAGAAATCAAAAATGCTACTTTCACAAAATTTTGAAAAAAACCTATGTAAATATTAAATTATCTTTTATAGTAAATTATCCCCAAGGGGTGTGACTTGATGGTAGAGGTTTCAGGATCTCACTTTGAGGTCCTGGGTTTGAATCTAGGGAGTGCTTGTGTAAGACCTCGGTAATCCCAACGACTACTAAGTCATGGATGGTATAATACATGATGTAAATCATGTCCAAGTATATATGTGCTCAGGAAATGACTTTTGGGATATTTGGTAAATTCCTTACAGTTCCGATGTGGAATTTAGCTTACATTCCATTCCAAATATCCCTTAATATTTGGGCCATAACCTTTTCATACGGTCTCTCATTTTTATGAACTTTATATCGTCGGAAAGCTAAGACTGAGACCTAAAACTTCTGCGTTGGATATTTTTCCAAATTCGAATAAGAAGTAAGTCAAAAATTATGATTACCGTAGATGCTATAGTAAATTTCGAGGGTGATATAGAATTGGGAGATGTGGCACTATCCTAGCCACTCATGCCAAACAAACAAAAAATCAGCTCTTTGCCTATAAATAAGGCACTATTCACTCATCTTTCTCAAGCCAAAAACGTGGGCATGGGTTCAAGAAAAGCTTTTCAATTTTTTTCTTCATTCTCACGGGAATTTGGATGAAAGGGTGATGATATCCTAGCTCCAAAACACACAAAGTAATTTCTAATCCTCATTCCCTCTTCTAATTTCAGTTTTGAGCTTGAATAATAAAAATCCCAAATCTTTATTCATGAACCCTATTTCCAACTTTGTGCATTAGAGCTTGAGACAAGTTGAAAACATATATAATTATGTACTTTCCTGTAGATATAAAAATGCATTAGGCTTGTTTATCAAATTATCCAAGTTTTCCCAATTTATAAGGGGTTGAGTTTTAATTATTTGGGGCTGATTTGAATGATTAGAGAGTGAATAAGATGGATAAAAAATTTATAGGATGTGTTGGGAATGGTTAAGAAAGTAAAACCGGAAAAATGATGAAGTTTTGGTATTTCGCACACAAAGTGTTTGATGAAATGCCCCAATGAGTCAAAATAATTATTCGGATAAATTTAACATGAAGTAACATATGTTAGGAAGTCAAGAGAATATGGCTAATTGAATAAAATCGGAAGGGAGGTATAATTCATGAGTTAAGCAGTGAACTCAGTTTACAGGACATTCTAGACAGGTTATGTGTTTATGCTTGTAACTTAAGTTTTAGACAGTGAATTGATGAACCGTAAAATTTTAGGGAACTAGATATGATTGCAAATAATATATCCAAAAATGAGAGCTTTTAAACTTAAGACAGAGTCGCACCGAATTTTTAAACTTGGCCGCACTGCAGTAGTCCACTGGTTCTGCGTTAACAGAACATAGCGTAAAGAAAAATTTATAACTTGAGTTCTAGGAATCGAAATCACGATCCGTAAAAGCCGACATAAAATAGATACATAAGCAAGTGTTTTATTAAAATTTCAGCCCCAATTTCAACCTCGATTAAGTGCATTAAATTTTCAAAGTCAGTATTAGTACACTGAAATTTTCTGAAAAGAGGGCAGAATATGGAGTTTTACGAAATAGCTTGTGGGATCCCCGAACGAACATAGTAAAAATTATTAGACCACCCTAAAATATTAGTAACACAGCGAAGATGAGTTTTCATGAATAGTGAATTTTTTTTGTTAAGTAAGGATATAATTCGCAACCTTAGTACAAACGAATTTTCCTAATTCTAGATTATCACGAGGAGATGCGGTTCTTCCACCATCGTAAGGCATCACTAGAAAGTTCCAAATCAGTGAGTGGACTTTTTTCTCAAGATTGTATTTACTTATATGCTTTTGAATTGAAACTTAATTTTCTGCACATAGGGCGTTAGCCAAGTTTGTTTCCATATGTTTTTATGAATAAAAATATTTTGAGAAATATTTTAGGAAGTGATGATTTTTAAAGCATGGTTTTATGATTTTTGGAGGCATGGGAGAAAAACCCACCTCAATTATAACTTGGTACAAATATTCTAATTGACATATTCTGAATGTGTGCACACGTAGTTCAGTACTAGGGATGACAAATGCCCTTAGATACATGATTATGGGCTAGGGGATGGCGAGACATAAAGCCCCTAGACCCCAGATTCAAAGTCAGGAGGGTAGCATAGATCCGCACCCCCGGCTCCAGTTCAGTGGCTTGGGGGACAGCGAGACGTAATGCCCCAAGACCACCAGTTTAGACGTATGGGAGAACGACGAGACGTAACGCCCTCATACGTCCAAATTTATAGAGACAAATCTTCATAAATAAGATTTTTAAAGTTATGATTTTCAGAAATGACAAGTTTTATGAAAGAGTTTTCTAGAGAACTCTGTTTTAGAGCATATATCAGAGTTTTACTGAAAGAAAGGTTTTTAAGAAAAAGATTTATTTTCAGAAAAGAAAGAGTTTTCAGTAAAGACAGTTTTCTTGAAAAGATTTCAGTTTTCAATTTTTTAAATTGTCCACTCACTAGATCTTTCAAACGATCTAACCCCCCTCACTCCCAGTTTCTCTGTTTTGCAGGTATGCCTGGAGGACGAGCTCAAGAGGATGGATACTGATGGCAGTCACTATGGTGTTGAGTCTAGCAGGTCAAGTCAGAGACACAGTTAGTCAGAGTCAAAGTGAAGTCATGTATCAGACAATTGTATAGTCAAGATTGTGTGTATAATATGTTGAAGTTTCCATGACAGAGTTATATAGTGTATTGTATTGTGTTCATAGTTATAAGTATATGAGATGCATATTATATTATTGAGTTGAGCAATGGTCTCATTCATGAGTTTATATTTGAGATGAGTTTAGTAGTGTTGATCAAAGTCAGAAAGTCAGAGGCTCATGGGGATAGGTCGGCCTATTCCCTGTCGATAGCATCTCCGGGAGTGAGATGTTACAAAGATGGTATCAGAGAATGGTCTAGGGAGTTAGTGACTGCAGTGGGTAGAGTGTTGGGGTCTTGTATACGTAGTATGCCTAAGATACTAGTACGCGAGGCACTACCTCTCCAGTATCCGATCCTCAAGTACGTCCTCAAGTCCTATAGACAGGTTAGTAAGAATTCCTGAGCTATTCGAATATTCTTCCTTATGAAAGTAACCATACTCTTTGTCCAAGTTGAGAATCCTTCTGTAGTTATCTTGACTTATTATCAAAAGATCAAGATAAGCTATGAGAACATATAGTAAAGTTCTAAGAATATCCACCTAAGAGAGTAAAAGAGAAAGAGAAAGCTATAAGAAAGTATGGAATGATGCATAGATGCTTAAGCAACCAGAGATAATAAGAGATAGAGATACAAAATTAGATAAATAAGAAAGTGCCAAAACCTATAGTAGTAAGGAGAATAGAATAAGCCTGAACAAAAGTAAAATGTCAGGTAGACCTATGTAAGTTTCAGATTCATTTCCTCCTCAGAAAATTCTTCCAAATGGATCCAATAGCCTTTGACTATCCCATATGGATAGCAAATTCCTTGAATAACAAAGAATAGTCAGAAAGATAAATGAAGTAAGAAATCTGATTTGGTTGTAGAAGTCCCAATAGACATGAGATACCAAAAAAGACGTAAAGATTCTAGACACCCAAACCTAGATTCAAACCGTTCAGTGATATCAGTCAAGGAAACTGTCCTGACGAGGTCTATCTCATACCTATCTTACATGAGTAATAGACTCTACCAGGACACAAAGTACCAGAACAAATACGCCGATATCTGTTGAGATGTAGATTCTTGTCTCATCCCTTACCAACATATATAAAGGTAACCGTAAGAAAGCCCAGTACCCATAAACTGTAATCTGAGACAAGGACATCAGACCTTGAGAGATGGTTTACCCAGAAAGGAACCAAGGAGGTTCATAAGAATAGAAGAGAAATAACCTGACACAAGTCAAGATGGGCAAGTTTGCAGTACCGGTGAGAACCCATAGATCGAACCAATGCCAGTGGAAATCCTTGTAAGTTTAAAAGGACAGACTCATTAGATTGGAGATATTTGGGAGTTAGCAAGAATACCAATACAAACAGTAAGATTAAATAGAATAGTTGTAGCGTATAGCAAAAGTAGAGATCAGAGATCTAGAAGAAAGCCCATTAGAATGAATCATCACTAGCTTCGACAACATGACTTAGAACTAAGAGATATGATATGAAGATAATATAGAAGGATCAGGGGAAGTAATAAGGAAGTTCGGTGCAGAGAGTAACATAAATAATATAACTTAAGGATGGTAATGTAAATGGAGATCTCAGAATGGTTGGTAAAGTTGTGGAACCCTAAGACATAGAGTAGTCGATCCAGGTCCCAGGAGAAAGAATGACAGCTCTTCCTTCCAGTAGCCCATACTCTAGTAAGTATATAGACATCTAACTAGACATGCGAGCTTGTGTTCACCCCCAACTTAGAGCCCAATAAGAAGTTGGACAAGTAGATAAGAGTACTTGATAGGATGGACAGATCACGAGACATCAAGATAGCCAAATCAAGAAGTTCAATAGAATCTAGATAAGAATCATAAGACAATAATATTTTATATAAGATATAATAATTTGAATTCACAGTAAGTCTAGCCGAATCTAAAAGTGATAACATGCCCTATCGTAGAACAGAAAGTTTTCAAGTAAGTAAAGGCTCAAAATAGTAAGGAACCAGAGTAAGCAACACATATAGCGACCCCTAGGAGTAAGATATACGACTTATAAAAAGCTTCCCACATGAATAGAGAGGAAGAATTAGAAGAGAGCAACACCTAAACCAAAGGTTCGGTAGTGATACCATGATGTGTCATGAAATATGGAGTTTCCAGAGAAGTAAAGACTTAAGAGGTTTAAGAAACTGAGACTAGTAGGAAGAATAACAAAGAAAGTATGGTAGGACTTTGAGGAAGCATGAGCCTTAAGAAGGTTCCCCGGAAAATAATCATGGGTAAGGTTGAAGAAGACAATTCAGGTAGATCCTAGCAATAGTACCCTAAAATGGGAGCCCAATATCAGACATGTAAACAAATGAACCCTAACATTATAAAGACATCATGTGAAACTGCATCATGCATAATTAGTAAGACCACCACAACCGAAAAAAATACTTCAGGACCAACCCCACCCTCCCAACCCTCACTAGACAAAAATAATGAAGATGGACCTCAAAGTTCGTCCCAATGATATTCCCCGAAACAAGTAAATCTCTGGTTTAATATAGTATCTTATAAGGCAGGATAAGACATATTTAAAAGATAATACCTATGGTATAAGAAGATAGATATATAGATCACATAAGTTCCAGGAATAGAATAGAGCAAGAAATAAGAGGAAAATAACTCTAAGTAAAAGATTTAAAAAGATCTAGATAAGCGATGAAAAGAGAAAGCATTGGTCAAGCAATGACAGGAACACGTGAGCAATAGAGTTATACATGACAAATGATAAATAACAATAGACTTTTCCATTTAGAAATTGAAGGAGAAGGGTATCACCAGGGTAAATTTTGGAATACATAGCAGCGAGCCTCTAAGCGCTAGCATGAGACCGAAGCTTCATTAAGTATAGAGTTGGAAGAAATGTAATGAGTATAGTCATATGTTCCCTTCGTAACGTATTGCTACGGATAATGATTAGGATGACGTAAAACGGATTTATTGAAGTATAATATAAGAGACCAAGAAAACTAAGTACTCTAATATTTTCGAGACTAGGACAACACGTGACTGAATATGACCCTGAGGATAACTGAACGTGGGATATCCTAGAGTGTAACTATGCAAGAAAAAAAGTCAGTATAAAGACAGTTGACCAAACTTCTGGTAGCAACGAATCTAAGTTACGGAAAATAGTATGGGCACTATCAAAACTAAATCATCACCGTCGACATTAACAATAAGGACATATAATTGTTCCAATCTTTGATTACCTATTCCGCACCAATATATATATATATATATATAGTTGACATAACAACGATTTATTTTAAGTTTTGACCAACTAGAAGAAGACCGTCAGAGAGGTGACAAAAATTGTTATTTTGAATTTAGAAAGTATCGAAAACTGTGATGGTAAACTTAAGCCCCAGAGATAGATAAAAGATACGTGAATATGAATATTGAAACTGATAGTAGTTGAAACTTAACCAAGTAAAATAAAGAGTTAAATAGGTAAACCGGAAGAATGAATGCTAAAGTCGGAATGAGTAGGTAGAGCTAAGGAAGTATCAAGTACAATCATTTTAATAGCGACAGAGATTACTGTTGTATACATTTACCCAAGAGTTAAGATAGAACGTAAAGGAACCTAGCTACAGGAGACACAAATGTCCGTAGAGATATGGAAGCACTATCTGCCAATGATTCAGATACATATTCATTGAAGTTACATGACACCAGAATGACTTAGGCACAAATGTACTTCTTGGTATAAATTTCCTATATAGATCAGGTACAATTATTAAGGATTAATGATTCAATTGGAGTAGCTACAGGTATGACCATATTAGCATGAGTACATCAAATTCGGTCAAAACCTTACAAGTTAAGCGTGCTTGGGTGGAAACAATAATGAAATGAGTTACCGTCTAGGAAATATGAAAAAAATATTAAATCTTTAAAGAAAAAAAGAGATAAAATAAAATACAGTCACATAGTATCAGACAGAAATGAGTGATTCACCAGGGCACCAGTTCGAGAAAAACTTAAGTTCAGACCATAAGAGATTGAATACTTCTAGTACACCCTATCAGGATGTCATGAAGTGCAGAATAAGAGATAGATAAATTTTATGGATGATAAGTTTGTGAAAGAATACATCTCTGTATAGACAATATATATGAATTGTATTGACCTAGTTTCCACACAAGAAAAAAGATTACTGAAGGAACTTCCAAGGACTAAGTATTCAACTATAAGGGTCGAATAGAGTGTATCAGAATAAGATATTTTCGAAAGTCATTTTACTGAGTTCTTGAGCATAAAATTAGGAAGAAAGTAAGGAGTATAACAACAGTAGAGACCAGATGTCTTCAAACCAAGACGGACCTAAGAAGTTCAATATCATAAGAGATTCGAGGACGAATCATATTTAAGGGGGGCGAATTTATAACACTCCGGCAATCCCGATGACTACTAAGTCATGGACGGCATAATACATGATGTAAATCAAGTTCAAGTATGTATGTGCTTAGGAAATGACTTTTGGGACATTCGGCAAATTCCTTGAAGTTCCGATGCAGAATTTATCTTACATTCCATTCCAAACAGCCCTTAGTATTTAGGCCATAACGTTTTCATACTATCTCCGATTTTATGAAATTTATATTTTTCAGAAGCTAAGACCGAGACCTATAACTTCTGCTTTGGATATTATTCCAAATTCGAATAAACAATAAGTCAAAAATCACGATTACCGTAGCTGCTACAATAAATTTCGAGGGTGATCTAGAAATGGGGATGTGACACTATCTTAGCCACTGATGCCAAACAGAAAAAAATCAGATCTTTACCTATAAATAATGCATTATTCACTCATCTTTCTTGAGCCAAAAACATGGGCATGGGTTCAAGAAAGCTTTTCAATTTTTTTCTTTATTCTCATGGGAATTTGGATGAAAGGGTGATGATTTCCAAGCTCCAAAACACACAAAGTAAGTTCTAATCCTTCTTCCCTCTTCTAATTTCAGTTTTGAGCTTGAATAATAAAAGTCCCAAATCGTTATTCATGAATCCTAGTTCCAACTTTGTGCATTAGAGCTTGAGACAAGTTGATAACATATGTAATCATGCACTTTCATGTAGATATAAGCATGTATTAGGCTTGTTTATCAAATTATCCAAGTTTTCCCAATTTAGAAAGGACCGAGTTTTAGTTATTTGGGGCTGATTTGAATGATTAGAGAGTGAATAAGATGGATAAAAAATTTATAGGATGTGTTGGGAATGATTAAGAAAGTAAAACCTGAAAAATGATGAAGTTTTTGTATTTCGTACACCAAGTGTTCGATGAAATGCCCCAATGAGTCGAAATAATTATTCAAACACATTTAACACGAAGTAACATATGTTAGGAAGTCATGAGAATGTGGCTAATTGAATAAAATCAGAAGGGAGGCATAATTCGGGAGTTAAGCAGTGAACTCAATTTACAGGGCAGTTCTATACAGGCTGTGTCTTTATGCTTGTAACTTGAGGTTTGGGACACCGGTTCGATTCAGTTTCGAATCAGAACCGATGGTTCTGATATTTTTTAATTTATAATTTTAATTTTAATTTCTTAAAAAATACAAAATAAAAAATGGTATTTCAAAATTATTTAAAATATTAATTTGAATTTATATTACATTAAATTAAAAACTCAAATTAAAAATTAAATTAAAGAGCTTGAACTTAAATTTTTAAAAACTTAAGTTGCATATGTATCATTTAAAGGTGAGAGGATCAAACCTCACGTAGTTCCATTATATTATTTTAGATAGTTCCCCATTACAAATTTATAATTATTTACTCATCAATTATCATTATTATCTGTGTCTGCTGTTGATCATTCAGCTCCCATTCCACTTGCATTTGCATATGCATTGTCGAACAAGTCTTCAAAGTCATCGGGTACATCTTCGTGTTGCCTCAGATCAACTCAGGTTCAATAATCCTCACATTATGTTCCTTCCAAAGTGCTTAGATGTAATGAAGATCGTCTCGCTTCCAAAATATTGCCACATAAGCTGAACCCTTATTCAAGCGCTGCGGTAGAAACTGTTTCAAGTTTCTATTAAGTCCCAAGGATCATTTTCAAGCAATGAAACACATGTGAATACTCGTTAAAGCATGGCGGAATCATACTTACAACGATCGGCTTTTGCGACGTGAGGAACATCAAAATCTTCAAGCTTTTCTCCTCCAAGGTTCTCGGCTTTGGGTTGATTTTTTTGCTCCAATTTTCGGCCATGGATGTCCTCCAAGCTCCAAGCTTTGTGTTGTCATTCCATGCACACAAGTCGGTTTCTCTATCACCTTCGCAAGACTCCGGAAGTGTGCTAGCACTTGTGAAATTTTGCAATAAAACTTCACATTTTCTTCCTTATAGCTCTCGGCATTTTGGCAAGAAATTGAGAGAGATTTGGCCCTTGGCCGTGAGAGGGAGATAGTGTGAGAGAAGAAGTTGGTTTTGTGTATCTAATACACTTATTTAATTTTCCAAAAATCAAATAAAGATATACCAATTTTTGCTTTCAAAAAGTCAAGGCATTTAAGCCTACAACCACCTCCATCAACTATTCACATCAAAAGTGACTAGACATCACATCACTCAAAGTGACAAGTGATTTGACACTTGATGTGACTAGTGTTTTGACGCTTGATGTGACTTATGGGCCGCACTTAAATTCGCAATGCGAGCGCGCCCGTAAACACTCCCGGGCTCAGGTTCGCTAATTCCAAATTAACAAATTTTCCGTTGTGACGTAATTAAATAATTATGCCTAGCAAAATCACTATTCACATCGCTAACGAATTAATTCTAAATTAACTCGTTCGCCCGAATTAAAATCTAATTTTAATTCCGCGTCGAAATCCAATTTCGTATAATATATCGAATATATTATTTTATCGATTAATTCCAAATTAATCGTTCTCTCTCTTTAAATAATATTTTATCCTAGATAAAATACCTCCGTAATTAATCCCAGATTAATTTTCTCTCTCTTATAATTAATCCCAGATTAATAAAGTGTGAGTCATACGTCATCGGTGAATCTTCGGGAAGTGACCCATGAGATCCCCGGATATGTTGGCAGTAAATCTGGTCGTCGGATTATCCGAATACGTAAGTACCTAGTACTACGTTTTTACCGATTTACAAGACATCGTTGGCTTCTAGCAAGCACCGTGCCTACCTAATTCTCCAGAAATATTCTTACTGGAATATGTGATCTATATCAGGCGTAGTATACGTAGTATTGCGTATTTTGATCCAGCATTGGATGTCACGTGCAAGGCCTGGGGCTGGAAATGTGTCTGCCCCATACGAAGCATATATCGGATCTCTGGTAACTAGTCTCTATAATCGGATAAACATGACCTAGTCATAATATCCCGATAGCTGTAGCATATAAGAGAACCAGTTCCGTATCCTACGTGATCATCATCTCCACTATGACTGGAGTGATACTTTCGTCTCGACATCACACCCAATACACTACGATTCTCAATATACCCAGAAGAGGCGTACACAGAACCTGTTAAAGCCCTGGACGACCTAAACCAAATCGTATTGATTGTCGCAAGTATTAGTGGTGCAAGTCTAAGGTAAAGACCAAATACACCTACCCTGATTCGGACTTCCATAGACACATAGTCATACTACCAATGGAATTCCGAGGGGTCTATCCAGAGCGAAGCTGTTTCCCGTACCATCGGTAAATACAACCTCATATTACACTTGCATGAGTATCATATACCTAAATATATGAGAACTATGTCGTTATGCTCCCATAACACGCACAAGTGCAATACTAGTCTATTCCGCATCATCGATGTCCAGTCTCGATAATACTACGACTATGGATATTTAATGATTAAACCTTCATGGATTGATACTGTCTCATATCTTATCAATCCGGAACTAATCATATGGACCTTCTATCATTTATACATCTTGGTAATCTAATTACAAATGATAAAAAAGCAATTTCCTTTGTCACATAGTTAATTTGTACAACAACACCATGATCTGTACAAATAGTGATGCTATGGGTCATAACTGTCCAACAATCTCCCACTTGGCCTATAGCCAATCACTCAAGTGTCCTACACCCAAACTATGTACGGTTCACTCAAACTTCTGCTGAGGAAAGGCTTTCGTCAGGGATTTGCATGACTACCATCTGATGCGATTTATTCGATCATCACATCGCCATGATGTATGATCCGAACAAATCAGATGAATATTTGAAGTATTTTAATACTAGCAGTGAACATGTTTAAACACACATTTGAAGTTGGAGCTTTGCCCCTCTTCAATTCCCTCATGTCTACCTTATCCATACGGCAGTCACGCTTCAGTGACCCCGTTTGCCACAGTTTAGGCAGACATCTTGGGATATGTCCTTTGTCTTCCCAGAAGATTATAATGACTTTTCCTTTGCCCCTTTTCCACACACCAGAAGCCTTTGGCCAAGCCTTGGCCTTCTATAATGTCGAAGTAAGATGCACCTTGTGCTTCTTGCCCTATTGCAAATTCTGGCTTTGTCTCCTTGAGTATAGCCATTAACTCTCCAAGAGTTTTCTATTGCAATTTAGTACTTCTAAGATCTAAGGATAGATCTATGAAGATCCTTCAATTTCATTATCATACTATAAGGGTCTAATCCTTAGTTCTGATTAAAAAATTAAGGAGTCTATTTGGCAAGCATAATGGATTAAACACTAAAGTTATCATCACATGAATCGTCCAAAGATCATGTTCTACTATTTGCTTAACTCCAGGCTTAGGCTCGAGATGTCACTATATCAAATAAAGTAACTTCTCGGTCACTCAGGACTATCCTGAGATTTTATTCCCAATTTGAAAATTAAAGTCGTTTAAATACATTTTCACCCAGGATTATGTTTTAAACACCAATCTTTCAATTATCTTGATTCCAATAGTCCAACTATCGAATCAACGATTTTAGGTACTATTTATTATAATGATTACTATAGTCTAACTATATAATCAACTATAATTTAATAGGTTAAATTCAATTATATTGATTACTATAATCCAATTATAAAATCAACTATTAATTGAAATTAGTTAAATCAAATATATTGATTACTATAATCCAATTATATAATCAACTATAAATGAAATAGTTTGAATACAGTCCAACTGTTTATTTAAAACAACATTAAATATTAGTCCAACTAATATATTAATTTATTTGACTAAATATTTGAATGAGCGCGTATGGAAAATAACTAAACGAATATTGCAAATTTAATACTTGCCTCCCACTATTTTTCGGCGAGCCTCTAATCCTCTGTTGAGTACTCGGGAAACCTTGTTTCCTAGTGGGCTAGGATCCTGTTAAATAACACACAATCTTGACTTTGGCCAACAAATTGTATGATAATTAACTAGGTAGATCTCTAAGATCAATTGGATCCCATCCAATTCCTATATCCAGTAGGTGGACATCCAAGTCCGAAACATATATCCTATATATGCCAATATATCCAATATATTGCCTAACCTTTTTCCTATGAATCAACTAAGCATTGGCTTTGGCACAACAAACTTAGTGATCCGAGTTAAGCGGAACCCATTGACCTTGGAAAGCTTCGTAATCAATGTCGATGGACAAGAAGTGATCTTGACTTTGGCCAACAAATCACAACTTGGAAAAGACACCAATATGGAACAAAGCCTTCATGATTCAAACACATCCGCGATGGACAAAGGTCTTGACTTTGGCCAACAAACCAATGCCAGTCTTGGATCTTGAGTAAGAATCACTCAATGGAAGGAAAAACGCTTAATATTATGTTGATGGTTTTTTCGCGTGTAATTGGCAACCAATTAATTATCTTTGTTAAGGTCTCATCATCATACACCCTTAAACATGCATTCTAAACACATAATAAGGCGCGTAAAAATAAAGTAATAATGATATGCAGATGGATACTTAAACACATTGTTCCTAGGACAAATCTCTCCATTTCCTCTCTCCCGCTAGCACAAGTATTACTTTTACCCGATTACATAACACTTCTAAAGAAACCTCATTTACATTGAGAGGAATAGGTGAGAAGAGAAATACACAGAGTAAGGAGGTAATAGCCTGGACACGCAGGTCCAATTAATAAATTCTAAATTTATTACAACAATTTCCAAAATTGTCATCACCCATCTAATATCCATATGATATACATTATTCATACATCGCATCCATGTATTCACACAAGCATGTTATCAATCAATCTAATCTAATTAATTAATATGATATTAATGATCATCCAATGTTCAAACAACGATTTGATTTTGCGCGAGTCAAACTCATTTTGCGAATAAGTACTCAAAGTACGAATTCTTGAATTAAATTAAACTACAACATTAAATCCAATTTAATTTATATTACACTTTTTAATGTACCTTTACGACTTATATTCTAAATCTAATCGTTACGGGTCTCAAAGCCCAATTAACATCCAATGTCTATTTAATTAAAGTCCAATAGGCTTTTAATAAATTTCTAAGGCATGGACTTTTGGTCAATATGGGTCAAACCCAAATACCAAAGCCCATTTAAGGAATCACCCTTATTTGCCAAGAAACCAATTTAGGCCCATTAGGCCCAATTAAAATTAAAGGTCCATTAAGTCATAATTGGACTTTATGGATATGGTTTTGGGCCCAATTGAATCCAACCAATTAGCCTAAACCAAAATTGGCCCAACCAAGCCCATTAAGCCCAATTACAACTTTAAAAGCCCAATTCCAAAATAGGCCCAATTAATTAAATTACCAAATTCCAAATTTCATAACTTAATTAACCTAAAGTGTATGCCATAATTAATTAACCAAATTAACATTTCCAAAATACTAATTCACTCAATTAATTATGCTCATTAACATCAAAACATGTCCCAACACATTTTAATCAAAAATCAACTCATTTTCCATGCTAATCAAGTCTCGGCATTTTAGGGGTTTTTCAAATCGATTTCGATTTCAATCCAATTGAATCCTAAATCAACATTCCCCCATGATTTCAACTCATCCAATGATTAAAATAAAAAAAATACCATGACTTAGGGTAAGCTTATAGTTTCGGCCAAGCCTCAACAATTGGGGAAAATTTGTCAAATTCAAAATTCATCAAATTGACAATGCATAACACCATGTTATCATCATTTAAGCATATATCAACAATCAATTTCATCAAAACATGCTCAAATTCAATTTACCCAAATTTTACCCTAATCAAGTTTCATGCTCAAAATGGCTCAAGATACCATTGTTTCAAGTTTCTATTAAGTCCAAAGGATAATTTTCAAGCAATGAAACACATGTGAATACTCGTAAAAGCATGGCTGAATCATACTTACAACGATCGGCTTTTGTGACGCGAGGAACATCAAAATCTTCAAGCTTTTCTCCTCCAAGGTTCTCGGCTTTGGGCTGATTTTTCTGCTCCAATTTTCGGCCATGGATGTCCTCCAAGCTCCAAGCTTTGTGTTGTCATTCCATGCACAAAAGTCGGTTTCCCTATCACCTTCGCAAGACTCCGGAAGTGTGCTAGCACTTGTGAAATTTTGCAACAAAACTTCACATTTTCTTCCTTATAGCTCTCGGTATTTTGGCAAGAAATTGAGAGAGATTTGACCCTTGGCCGTGAGAGGGAGAGAGTGTGAGAGAAGAAGTTGGTTTTGTGTATCTAATACACTTATTTAATTTTCCAAAAATCAAATAAAGATATACCAATTTTTGCTTTCAAAAAGTCAAGGCATTTAAGCATACAACCACCTCCATCAACTATTCACATCAAAATTGACTAGACATCACATCACTCAAAGTGAATAATGATTTGACGCTTGATGTGACTAGTGGTTTGACGCTTGATGTGACTTGTGGGCCGCACTTAAATTCGCAATGCGAGTGCACCCGCAAACACTCCCGGGCTCGGGTTCGCTAATTCCAAATTAATGAATTTTCCGTTGCGACGTAATTAAATAATTATGCATAGCAAAATCACTATTCACATCGCTAACGAATTAATTCTAAATTACCCCGTTCGCCCGAATTAAAATCTAATTTTAATTCCGCGTCGAAATCCAATCTCGTATAATATATCGAATATATTATTTATCGATTAATTCCAAATTAATCGTTCTCTCTCTTTAAATAATATTTTATCCCAGATTAATTTTCTCTCTCTTATAATTAATCCCATATTAATAAAGTGTAAGTCATACGTCATCGGTGAATCTTCGGGAAGCGACCCATGAGATCCCCGGATATGTTGGCAGTAAATCCGGTCGTCAGACTATCCGAATACGTAAGTACCTAGTACTACGTTTTTACCGATTTACAAGACATCGTTGGCTTCTAGCAAAGCAACGTGCCTACCCAATTCTCCAGAAATATTCTTACTGGAATATGTGATCTATATCAGGCGTAGTATACGTAGTATTGCGTATTTCGATCCAGCATCGGATGTCACGTGCAAGGCCTGTGGTTGGAAATGTGTCTGCCCCGTACGAAGCACATATCGGATCTCTGGTAACTAGTCTTTATAATCGGATAAACATGACCTAGTCATAATATCCCGATAGCTGCAACATATAAGAGAACCAGTTCCGTATCCTACGTGATCATCATCTCCACTATGACTGGAGTGATACTTCCGTCTCGACATCACACCCAATACACTACGATTCTCAATATACCCAGAAGAGGCGTACACAGAACCTGTTAAAGCCCTGGACGACCTAAACCAAAGCGTATTGATTGTCGCAAGTATTAGCGGTGCAAGTCTCAGGTTAAGACCAAATACACTTACCCTGATTCGGACTTCCATAGACACATAGTCATACTACCAATGGAATTCCGAGGGGTCTATCCAGATTGAAGCTGTTTCCCGTACCATCGGTAAACACAACCTCCTATTACACTTGCATGAGTATCCTATACCTAAATATATGAGAACTATGCCGTTATGCTCCCATAACACGCACAAGTGCAATACTAGTCTATTCCGCATTATCGATATCCAGTCTCGATAATACTACGACTATGGATATTTAATGATTAAACCTTCATGGATTGATACTGTCTCATATTTTATCAATCCGGAACTAATCATATGGACCTTCTATCATTTATACATCTTGGTAATCTAATTACAAATGATAAAAATGCAATTTCCTTTGTCACATAGTTAATTTGTACAACAACACCATGATCTTTACAAATAGTGATGCTATGGGTCATAACTGTCCAACAGAAACAGGTGCTGTCAACACCTCTTAGCAATAATTGATAAAATATGATAGACATTTTGATGTCGGTTCCACCAAAAATTTTTACTTACTAAACTTTTAGGAGGAAACTTGAAATTGGTAGATAAATAATTATTTAATTTCGAGTTGTTAGTCGTGTTATCCCTCTATTTTTTATTTCGTTGGAGTAACCAACGATCACCTACGCTAAGTTTTGAATGTATTATGGGTTTGCTACTAGATTGTCTTGATGATTGCAAGTTATATCTACTAACATAATCATTAAATAAATCTATTAAATCAATTTTTATTCCATATATTATTTTTCTAATATTAACTTCATCATCTAATCCTAAAAATGCATAGTAAGTTTGTAAGCTACTATTCAACATTCTAATTTAAATCTAGGATAAAAACTATGGCAATAAGATAAAGCAATGAAATAACTTTAAAATAAATCAACTATTTTCTCTTCATAACAGCAATAGCTTCAATTAAAACAATATCATTCACATTAGAACTTTCAGCATACTCATATAGAGTACCAACAATAATCAAACATTCAACAATAAATAAATTTATTGTAGGATAATAAACTCCAATAAAAATATTTATAGCATCATTATAAACTTTTAAAAGTTCTAAATGTTTTTCACAAATATCTCATTGACTAGGAAAATGTGTTATATGTTGTATATATTGGAAAAAAACTACATAATACATCTTTGTATTGAAAAACTTGAGTTAAAAGAAAATAAGTTGAATTCCAATGAATTGGAACATCTCGTGAAAATTTTACCGATTTAACACCATTTAATTTATAAAATTTGACCCATTCTCTCATGACTTGAGAATATGACCAAATACAATTAAGTGCAATCTTAATAGGATTAATGTGATGTTCTAAAAACGTTATACTATCTTGAACACATAAATTAAGGACATGGCATGTGCAACAAATATGAAAAAATCGACCCCCAAATTTGGTTGACATATTTCTTTTAAATCTCTAATTGATGCAGTATTTGCAGATGTGTTGTCAAAGCCAATTGTTAAAGTTTTACCTAATAAACCATATTCATCAAAAATTACTTTAATAATTCTATAAATATTTTTTACAGTATGTAGCTCATCAAAAACTCTAAATGCAATTGTACGGGCCAAATTTGGTCCAGGGGCAATTTCGTCATTCTACCATAGGCCCAAGCTTCTACCTCAAAAGGAAGCCCCAATGTTTAAAGTGTACAAAGGGCCAGAGATTCACAAAACCCAGGCCCAATGAGTCTCAACACCTGTGAACAAAGGATCATCCAATGGCCAGTCCATTTAACGCCCAGCCTCATAAACAAGAACCAGCCGTTCTAGCCTACAAACGGGCAGATGCACTAAATACCCCTCATGAAGTCGGTCGTAACTGACTCCCAACGGACAAGTAATTAAAGAGCAGTAAATGCACATGCACCCTTAAAGGCATGTATATAAACGAAGAAAGGCTAAAGTGTTAGGGGGAGAGGCTCTCCGACTCTCCTGGCCTAAGAACATTCACTCCATAATTCTTATAATCACCAACCTACGGCCCTCACGGCAACATATGAGGATCAAGGTATTTTCCCTTGTTCTTCATCAAACTGTGTTTATAGCTCATCTCCCATACTGACTTGAGCGTCGGAGTGCCCCCGGCACCCACCACACCGGTGGGCAGTAACCTTCACGCTCACTCTACTTTTGTTTTGCAGGATCGCTAGTGCCTCCTTTTACGAAATCTCAATTGTGGACCTCGGGTGAAAACCAGCATCCACAGCAATAAGTTATTTTTACATGTTTCATGATTCATCAATCCAATGACAAGTCACACTCATGTATGAGTGTGTTTGCCAATGGACACACCAAATATCATAACAAATAGAAAGACGACCTTTAATATATTTAAATATTTCATTTACAATAATTTTACCATTTTTATATAATTTAAAATGAATCATTTTATTGTATTTCTAGGCATTTTATCGGCAGCAGGATTTAAAGCATTTCAAACATAATTAGTAAAAGTAATTTTTCACCAAAACTTAAAGAAAGATGTGTCATACAAGTTAATTTAGCAAATTCTTCTATATTTTTACCATCAGAATATTTAAATAAATCTAAAGAACTCGTACATATACTAGATGTAGCGTACCTATCCATTTGAATTTGTATTGTATCAAGTCCAATTTCAGCGGCATGATGTCTATCCAAGTGCTTGTTTATATTACCATAACTGCTAGTAAATTTGTAAGATACATCATAATAGTTGTATATTGCTCTTGGACCTTCATTTTCAGTCTCGACTAAATGAAAATGAATTTTGAAAATATCAAAAGATCGAGACTTAACTTCTCTTCTCCGTATACCGATACTTTGACAGTTCTCTTGGGTTGACATGTTGTACATGGTGTTCTCATATGAGCTTGCTTTTTTTGTTATTATTGAAGAATTGTAAAATTAAATCAATATTAGAAATTGAAGATGAGAGAATTGAGAATTAGTGTGTTGAAAAAATGAAGAATGACCATATTTATATATTTTTGGATTATTTTATGATACCTAAATTGCCTCTAAAACTAGCCGTTTTTATTATGTTATTAAAGGTAATTTAGTAATTACATATACATTTAATATTTTACTTTTACAAAAAATAAAATAAAATAAAATTATTTTTCAAAGTAGCAGGGAGTCGTTGCTCCCTGCTGCAATCCAACGGCTACTAACCATTGGGCCAAATGGTTCCAATCGGAATCGGACGATTCCAATGGTTTCGATTCGAATCGTTTGAACCGTCTGATTCTGTCTGGTTTACTAGGGTGGAACCCTAATCGAACCGGATAAATATGATTTCGGTTATGATGTCGGTTCCTACTGGTTCGGTTTCAGTTCAGTTTCGGTTCTGAACTGGAATCGCGACCGGGTCTATGATGATATAGTCTATTAATCATTTTATCAAAGTTTTGTAAGCTTATTTTGTAAAAGTAGCATGGCTAGACAGATAAATTTTTATCTTTAGTCTATGCAAATATGTGTTAACGACATATCGAATTGGTTTTCAAATATTTTAGTAAAATCTATCATCAGAGTCTAAACCTTGTGAGAGTTTAGGGGTTAAAAATATATTTAGACGCCCAACCCTTTATCCTTAAAAATAAAGTATGATTTTTGATTTATGATATAGAAAAAAGACAGTGATATATTGATATCTATGTGGTTTAACAAAATCGCCTTGTAAACTAATTTTTTTTAGAAATGATCACACAGTTCTTTTTAGGACATACATACCCTATTTTTATGTCTATGTGAATATTTCTGAAAACTGCAAAATTCTGTTACAAGTCAACAAACCTTGATGTATTGTTCTAATTTTCCTTTTATCATACTAATGTTTCGAGTAATTTAGATTCAATGTTGAACTATGATGTATATTTTATAATCTTTTAATATGAGTGTTTTAATAACAATTCACAGTTAAGATTCAGATGTATTTAAATTATTATTCAATCTACCAATTATAATTTATTAAAAAAAAAAAAAACTCAACTCAACATTTTATCTAAATCATATTATAAGATTATCACATAATGAAATTGTATTAAACAAATGAATCATGATGAAAACCCATGTTTTCTCTTTTTGTACTGAATAGAAATATCAGTCATTTATGTGTCATGCTTATTTTTTTTAATGTAATAATTTTTTTCATGTAATAAAACTTTTTTATATAATTTAATTAAATTTTAAAAATAAATATATTATTAAAATATATATGAAATTACTGAGTAATTACATATATATTTTAATAATATTTTTTTTATTATTTTAAATACTTTTAGCGTCGCCGCGACATGAAAATATTTAGCGTCGATTGGAAAATATTGACGCCATTAGTTGTTCACCTTTAGCAACTGACACACCCACAAAGTGGTTCTTTACTCCTAAGTATAAAAATGTCAAGTAACAAAATAACCTGGTAAGTTTGGGGTCGATCCACATAAAATAGATTTAGTAAAATAAAATAATAATTCGAGAGTGAAAATAAAAAAGCTGAATTGTTTGAAATGATGAGCAATTTTTGAATTGGAATGCAACAATAAAATAGAATGGTGGGGCTAAGAGATCCACTCTTAATATTTCAAATTGTAATGACTCAAAATCTCATAACCGATTGGACTAGTAATTTGGTGTTAGGGAATAAAATTTTCCCGAGCAGTAGCGAATGAATTTGGAGATTGCATAAAGGCTTGATTTTAGTCACAATGTTTATAATACTTGAGTTAAATCATTAGGGTCCGGTAAGAATTATAAGAGTTGGACCAATACCATTATGTTTAATACATGTTTATTTGTACCTAGACTTGTGGACATTTTTTAACAAGGATTAGTGACATTTGTTAAGCCTCATCAACAAATGTCCAGCATTTGTATTACAAGTATAAAAAAAAAGGAAAGAAAGAGAGAAGGCAAAACAGC
Organism: Zanthoxylum bungeanum; assembly: GCA_019454045.1. Classification (NCBI taxonomy): domain Eukaryota; kingdom Viridiplantae; phylum Streptophyta; class Magnoliopsida; order Sapindales; family Rutaceae; genus Zanthoxylum; species Zanthoxylum bungeanum. The sequence continues at coordinate 62,618 of SKCR01038150.1, forward strand.
CTCCCGCCCCCCACTCTCGATTGTCTATTCTCTCTATTTCTCTTCTTCTTCAAAGATATACTCCATAGTTTGTTGCAGAAAATTTCCTTCCTCTAACCCAAATTCTAGTGTTTTAAACCCACATGCAAGTCTAGAAATGGTGAAATGAAGCATATGACATTCTATTTGTGAAGAAACAATTTGATTCAAGGTGAGAAAGGTAAAAACTTATATCTTGATTTACTGAATTTTGATGATTTGAAGTTTGAAGAGTGTTGGTAGCTTGAGTTTAGTGATGTGTTGATGGTTATTGAGTTGGAAAAGTTGATGGATGTGAAACCCTAAATTTGTAATCCCTAACTGTGAAACTAAGTTGGGGTTTAAGAAACGGTTTTGAGATGGTGATTAAGGATTATTGAGTGATATATTGTGTATTTGTCGTGGTTATGGCTTATGTTGTATTGTGGAAATTGTGTGTGTAGGTGAGGCTGGAATTAGGTCTTGGAAATGTCCTAGCGTCGCGACGCGCACCCCCTAGCGTCGCGACGCGTACTGGAAATTTGGTGTCTGGGTGATTCTGGGCGTTGAGCATCGCGATCCCTTTGAGGCAGGATCACAACGCGCAAAATAGAGAGGACTTACCTCCTCAATTCTGCTTCGTGACGTCGTGATGCCCAACCCTCGGCGTCACGACGTGTAGCTAAATTCTCAGGGTTAATTTTGTCAATTCTAGATTTATCCTAAGACATTGGGGGCCACTTTAAAGGTTTCATATAGGTATGTAGACACAATATAAATCATGTCATAAGTGTAGAACAGCAACCATGTATTGCATATACTTTGCAAATCATTACAAGAAAAACTAACAGTTTCTTTGGCATTAGATCAACTTCAAGCCACCCGGAGGTCACCTAAGCCACATACCGCACCCCGACTTGCCATAGCATTGTGAGTGGAGTACTTATTTCAGAGTTTCTAAATGTGATTTCAGATATGATTTTGCAGATTGTTGATTTAATGATGTTACTTGAAATGATGATTTCATGCGAATGAGATATATGATTTAAGCTTTTGATAAAGCTTGGTTTCAGATTAATAGTTTGATGATAAAAATGATTTCAAAAGTATGATTTTATGATATTGGAGGCATGGGGGAAAAACCCACCTCAGGTATAACTTGATACAGATATGGAATTGACGAATATCTGATCGGTGATAAACACACACGTAACGCAAGCGCACGTATCGCTCAAGTAGTATAAAATGTATCAATCCCACAAGGACTTAATACCTATGCTATAAATTTATGAAGCTAAATGTCTACAAGTATCTAATTGATTTGATTGTTGGTTGGATGAATGGTGATTTTTATCTAAAACAAGTAAATAAAACAGTGCGAAAGTAAATTAAAGGAAAAATAAATATTATAAAGCTATATAAGATTGTGAATCGTTCCAATATCTTTTAAAGATGAAGTGATTATCTCATGTTAGTGTAATATATCAGTTTATTAACCTGGAACACAAAAATATGCAAAAGCCTCTTCCGATGCTCAGATGCAAATACCCACAGTAACCCAATTAACTATATTTCTATGTTAATTAAGAAACTCCGAATTCATTAAATTTAAGTTCCAATTATGGCTACCCCCGCCCGACAGGTATATTCTTATCCTGTAAGGAAATCTACCTTAAGTGAAATTTACCCTAAGGTGAGATCGTGAGCTATTGAGTCTAAGGCTGAAACCTAAAATCCCTTTTTCCAAGTTCATTTTAAGTTTACCAAATCAATCTTATTAGTGACCAGTTAACAAGAAGCATTAAGACTAAGACTCAATAAATAAACCAATATATTACCCAAGGCACAAAATAACCAACTTATAAACCAGTGATATTAGAATTCATCACAACCCTAGATAAGGTATTTAGTTACAACACATATCTAGGATTATTAAAGACATAAATAAAGAAAATATTATGCAACTAATCGAAAATTAAAAAGGTAAATATGGGGTTAGGGGATCCACTTTTATTACTTCTAATTTAGAAATCTCTCTAATTATAATATATAAATATGCGTTATATTAACAACCGATCATATATGTGGTATCTTGATTAAGTCAGATTTTAATTAATTCCAACCAACCATAAAAGTGTATCCAATTACGTCAGGTTTTAAGATAATTTATAAATTATAACTAAGGGAGATTAATATAAATTATAATAATAAAATCTTTACCTTTCACCCCAGCAGAAAGAAGTTACGTACTCATACTTTAAAGAAAAACAAAGAAAGATTTATTGCTTAAAATAAAAATTAAATACAAGAAAGCTGAAATTAATCAAACAATATACTATCTTCTTAGTATTCTAAGGAAATCCCCAGAATAAAGTATGAATTTTTCAAATGAAATCAGCCTCAATTTATAGGCAAAATTCGGCCTTGCGCGTCGCAACACAAAGGGTTACGCGTCTCGACACGCCTTTGATTTCTGACTCGTGTACGCAGCTTTGACAAGATGTTGACACGTGGAACGTGGCTGTCGGCAGACTCAATTATTGGCTCGGTGTCGCGACACGTGAAGGCTTGGCATCACGACGCTGACATCATACTGACGTAAGGAATGACGCATGTCGGCAGACTAAATTATTGTGCTGACGTCACGATGACGTAAGTGATAACGTGTCGTCAGGTTGAATTATTGGATGACGTCATGATGACGTGATGATGATGTACGTGCTGATGTGGCGATGACGAGTGTTGGTAGCATAGTAACTGAGGCATGTCACGACACAGAAGGTGTGCGCGCCGCGACGCGAATTTCCATTTTTTCCCTGTTTGTCTATTTTTCGCCGTTTTAGCCCTAAGTTGATTCCATTGAGTCCTGAAATATTATTTATCTACAAAATAACACAAAACACATCAAAATATTCACAAAACTCGAGAAACTATACAAAATATTAAGTAAAATGGGGGTAAATATTGATATATTTTCCGCTTATCACACCCCCAAACCTAACATTTGCTAGATCTCGAGCAAAACAACAAAATAAAATGCAATAAACAACTTTAAAATAAAATTAAACTAAGCCACTTTCGTAGGGATCACGGTTGCATTTAGCGTATGCAACAAGCCTTTAAACCCCTAGGTGTCCATAGTGGACGAGTTATAGTCTCGTGAGAGCTTACAGCGACGATACCCACAAACGTCAATCAAATATACAATCAAACACACAAAACAAGTTAGTGACTAAACAAGTGAAAATATTATCCAAGTTAATAGTTATTTTCTTTCTTTCTAAATTACCAAATAAGTAAATTCTCCGATTATTTTTACCATTCTCCATATACACAACTAACCAGGTATTAATCAAATCATTGTGCCCACAATATTCACAAGTGTAGTTGAAAAGAGAGTAATATTTTTATCCTAAGGTTATATCATAATTCACACTTTTTTAGCAATGGATTATATATATATATATATATAACATCTTCAATCCTTGTAGCGAGCTTTGGGCCAGTGACTCCCAAACCAGTTGGCTTTAGGGCACTAGGTGTTAAGACACCCCTACAGATATAATTACTCGAATTTCAGATGTTAAAAGTTCTACCGTTTGACGCAAACAATCTCTACTGACTGATGCAAGACGTCTGGTTACTAAGTAGAAACTTTATTATTATTAAATCAAGCTTTTACCGTTTGATGCGAACAATCTCTGCTTACTGAGGCAAGACGCCCGGTTACTAAGTAAAAGCATGGTTAATTATTTATATACACAAATATTTTTTTATATTTTTTTTATTATTCCATTGCTTTCAGTTGCTTCCTCCAATAAACTAGAGCACTGAATATTACAAACTTTTCACTTACGACTCATGTCCGTAGGTTACCATGCATGTTGATAATACCTGTCAAATGAGCATATGAAGATCCAATTTAATCAGTATTATGGAGATTTCACAGATTTAAATAATTCAAAATGAAATAAATCAAAATTAGCTTGTTACGAAATAAGTTGAGATACGTCTCAGGAGAGGAAATTCCTTACACAGCTATCTCAAACACCATTTTCACCTGGTTAGTCAAATTAAAAACAAATTTTTGTTTATTTTTTTATTTTTTAAATTATTTTTTTGACTAAAAATCAAGTAAAAATAACACAATGAAAAAAATAAAATGAAAAATAAGATACTAGTCAACTATTCCCCACCCCCAAACCTAATTGAGACATTGTCCCCAATGTCTTAAAAGAAGAATAAGAGTTTAGAAGACAGTACCTGGTTTGCGTGGAATTTAACATTTAAAAAGAAAATTAAAGGTTAAGATCCAGATTTTTCCGATGCTTCTTACCACGATCATTATCAGACCATTTTATCTTGGAAATGATAGGGTCAATTTGTGGTTCAAAGGATAAGAGTTGGTCAATTAAATCATTGGCTGATCTGGTAGTGAAAAGGGTATTTTTTACGAGTTTTGAAAGGAACCCATTTCTCCGGGCATCTCCAAGAAACACAAAAAGGAAGTAAAAAATTCCATCAACATTAAACAGTTCAATTGGTTTATGGTGTATGTTCAAGTTCGCCCAAGATAATACCGTGAAAATTTCCTTCATCGTGCCCAATCTACCTGGCAAAGCAATAAAAGCATCAGCACGGTTAATCATTTCAACAGGTCTTTCGGATATACTTGGTATGATGCATTCTTCTCCGTTTGATTGTCCGATAAGATTCGCCTCTACCAAAGGTTTTGGGATGATTCCCAAAACTTGACTACCGCCTTCCTGTACAGCCCTTGAAACGTACCACATTAGTCCAAGATTGCCACCGTCATCTACTAAGTGCATATTTCTCTCAACCATGACTCTACCCAATTCGTTTGCTGCTTCAGCAAATTCTGGTTTAGAACCAGAACTAATACCGCAAAACACACAGATGTTAACTACTCGTCTTCTTGAAGTTACTTCCATTTTTTTTAAATATTACTTTCTCAAATCTGTTTGTCTACAATAGAGTAATGACGAGTTGAATTTATAAATCCTGCAAAGGGTGAGTAATAATAGCACTAGTACCTACCAAATGACAATTATTAGCTAAATAGTAAAATAAATCGTGAAAGTCAAAAAGTATGGATCTAGTCTGCGAAAATAAAAGAAAATAACAAAACAAATCACAATTATTAGTTAAAGATAAAGAAATAATAATATGTACAAGATGTAACAGCTTGAATGACATTTATGTGTCATGGACAAGCTTCTCATCCAATTTTCTTATAAATTGTCAAACATGGTCTTTTAAAGTCAGATTCCCGAGACTTAATTGTTGTCTTTCTTTTCGAAACTGTGTATATAACATGCGATTTGCATGATACATATATCCACTAGGATGCGTCTCAAGAGTAAATGATATGTCATCTAAACACTCCTTACTCATGTCATTCTTAATGAATTTTATTTTATCTTCGCGGTTATCAGACACCATTCCTAAAGAACGACAACGAGTATTACATGTACAGCGTGCATATTTATAGAAAACACCTAATCTTTTAGCTCTTTTTTTCTTAGCATAGGCGTTTTTTCCTAAACCAGACAGAAATGAAATAAAAAGGTCAGATGACTCACCTGCCAATCACACTCGTGCTTCAATTATCCAACGAATGTCATTAGGTATACCTTTGATCATAAGAAGTCTCATTTGTTCAATGCGTGCTTTGTAGACTTTCATCGGAGAATTTTAAGGGAGATAAGGAAAATGCTTGTGAAGATTTGTGAGAACGTCTTTCATCATGTCTGTGACTTTTCCTACAAAAATAAAACACAACAAATCTCAATATATACACAAATTGCATGAGTTTCCTCCCTGCTAGCGATAAGTTTAACGTCGTCAGCTAGACATGACTGTCCGAATGTTAGTGTGAGACTCTCTTTTTGTCACTCAAATGATTCTCCCCAATAGTGTTTGACACGCTGGCTGTTTATCCCAATGTGTGTTGGAGTTGGGGTTGTATATCTCAACTACTCCGTAAGGTAACACCTGGGTAATCACAAATGGACCTGACCACCTTGATTTCAGCTTTCTAGGGAAAAGTTTCAACCTTGAATTGTATAACAACACTTGCTGCTCTGGTTCCAGATGTATGCGTACTATTTTTTTTATCATGCCACTTCTTGGTATTTTCTTTGTACAGTTTGACATTTTCATAAGCATGAAGGCGAAATTCCTCCAATTCTTTCATTTGGTGGAGCAGTTTCTCTCATGTTGCTTGTAGATCAAGATTTAGCTTCTTCATTGCCCAGTACGCTTTAAGTCCGAGCTCCACAGGAAGATGGCATGCTTTCCCAAACACCATTCGGTATGGAGACATTCCAATTGATGTCTTGTAAGCTGTTCTGTAGACCCATAATACGTCATCCAGTTTTATAGACCAGTCCCTCATTGTTGATCCAACGATTCTCTCTAAGATTCTCTTGATTTCTTTGTTTGAAACTACAACCTGTCCATTTGACTGTGGATGGTAAACAGTGACAATTTTATGAGTAACTCCGTATTTGGATAGGAGTGCATCAAAGTATCTGTTGCAGAAGTGTGTACCACCATCACTTATGATTGCCCGACGTGTTTCGAAGCGAGTGAAAATATTTTTTTTAAGGAATTTTATCACTACTTTTGAGTCATTTAATGGCAGTAATGTTGCTTCAACTCATTTAGAGACGTAGTCTACTGCAACTAAAATGTAAAGGTTTCCAAAATATGGAACAAATGGTCCCATAAGATCAATCCCTCATACATCAAATATCTCTACTTCGAGAATTCTTTGAAAAGGTCATTCATTTCTCCTCAAAATATTTCCCGTTCTCTGGCACATGTCACATTGAAGAACAAATAAGTGATCATCTTTAAACAAGGTAGGCCAGAACAAACCTGATTGTAAGACTTTGGCTGTAGTTTTATCTCCGCTGAAGTGTCAGCCGTATGGTTATGAATGACAATGCTGCAGGACACTATTAACATCCTCATGTGGTATACAACGCCGTAATAACTGATCAGCACAATGTTTGAATAGGTACAGCTCATCCCAGACATAATGCTTGACTTTTTTGAATAATTTATTTTGTTTTTGATGTGTCCATTGCAACGACCATTTCCCCGATACTATGTAGTTTACATAGTCAGCATACCATGGGACTTCCTACTGCTTGATGGAAAAAAATTGTTCATCTGGAAAAGTTTCTTTGATTGTCAGTTCATTTCCAGTTGTTCCTCCATTTTCGAGCCTCAGATCTTCACGTCAAATTCTTGCAATAGAAGCACCCAACGGATCAATCTGGGCTTGGCATCTTTCTTTACGATAAGATATTTGATTGCTGAATGATCTGTGTAGACCACCGCTTTAGGACCCAGCAAATAGGAGTGGAATTTATCAAAATCAAACACAACTGTGAGCAATTCCTTTTCAGTTGTTGTGTAGTTGAGTTATGCTTCATTCAAAGTTTTGATGGCGTAGTAAATGGTGTGAAATTTTTTTACTTTGTGTTGTCCCAAAACTACACCTACAGCAAAATCACTAGCATCGCACATCACTTCAAATAGAAGCGTCCAGTCTGGTGCTACTATGATGGGGGCAGAGACCAGCTTCTGTTTCAAGATCTCAAAATCATGGTAGCAATCTTTGGTGAAGTTGAAAGGCACGTCTTTCTCCAGCAGATTGTACAGAGGTTTAGCAATCTTGGAGAAGTCTTTGATAAATCTCTTGTAGAATCCTGCATGCCCGAGAAAACTTCGAATCCCTTTGACGGGTGATGGTGGAGGTAGTTTTTATATCGTCTCAATCTTTGCTTTGTCTACCTCAATTCCTTTCTGTGAGATCCGATGTCCCAGGACAATGCCTTCATGCACCATGAAATGACATTTCTCCCAGTTGAGTACCAGGTTGGTATCTTCGCATCTTTGTAACACTTTTTCTAGATTTTGCAAACAGTGGTCGAAAGAGTCTCCAAATACTGAGAAGTCATCCATGAAGACTTCCATGCTTTGTTCTATCATGTCTAAAAAGATAGCCATCATGCAATATTGAAATATGGCAGGAGCATTACATAGTCCAAATGGCATCCTGTGGAAAGCAAAAGTACCATACGGGCATGTGAAAGTAGTTTTCTCCTGATCTTTTGTAGCAATAGAAATATGACTGTATCCTGAGTATCCGTCCAGAAAATAGTAGAATTCATGTCCCGCCAATCTGTCTAGCATCTGGTCAATGAATGGTAGTGGGAAATAATCCTTCCGTGTTGCTTTGTTCAGCTTCCTGTAGTCCATGCATACTCTTCATCCAATCACTGTCCTTGTTGGAATCAGCTCGTTCTTTTCATTGGTGACTACAGTCATTCCTCCTTTCTTGGGTATGCATTGCATATGACTCACCCAAGTGCTATCACAGATGGGGTAAATGATTCATGTGTCCAACCATTTGTTGATTTCTTTCTTTACGACTTCTTTCATGATTGGATTCGGTCTTCGTTGATTCTCCATTGTGGCTTTATACTCGTCATTCATCAAGATTTTATGCATGCAAAATGATGGACTGATGCCTTGAATGTCTGCTATAGTTCAGCTAATAGCTCTTTTGTGCTCGCATAACACTCTCAACAACTTATCTTCCTGCACCAATGTTAGAGACGAAGAAATAATCACAAGTAAATCAGAAGAGTTTTCCAAGTATGTATACATGAGATGGCTCGGAAGTGGCTTTAGTTCCAGCTGCGGTGGTTTTTCAATCGAGGGCTTGATTCGCTCCTTTTTCGGTAGTTCCAAGATTTCCACTAGTGGTGTTGATATGAAGCGAGAGGCTCCATCAAGATAGTTGATACATTCCAGAATCTCATCATCTAGTTCTTTATCAGTCATGTTGGTGATGCATGCTTGAAGTTTGTCAGTGGAAAGTTGCATTGCATCTGTGTTCTGGATGATACTATATATTACATCAAGTCTGAAACATTCCTCATCTTTTTCGTCATTCGAGAATTTCATGGCTTTGAAAATTTTGAATGTTACTTCTTGGTCTTGTACCCTCATGGTTAGTTCACCATTTTGTACATAAATAATGGTTCGACCTGTAGCCAAGAATGGTCTCCCGAGGATGATGGGTACGTCTTTATCTTCCTCTATGTCAAGGACAATGAAATCTGCTGAGAAAATGAATTTGTCAACTTTGACTAATACATCTTCCACTACACCTCTCCGAAATGTGAGTGATATATCATCAAGTTGCAGAGTGATTGAGGTGGGATTTACTTCTCCAATCTGCAGTTTCCTGTAAATAGACAAAGGTATCAAGTTAATAATAGCACCTAAATCACACAAAGCCTTACCGAAGTAATGTTCTCCTATGGTGCAAGAGATGGTGAAACTGTCAGGATCTTTCAACTTTGGGGAAAACTTCCTCTGAATGATGGCGCCACATTCTTCTGTCAATGCTACTGTCTCGTAATCTCCCAATCTTCGCTTTTGTGACAGAATATCTTTCATGAATTTGACATAGCTCGTCATTTGTTCCAACGCTTCTGTAAATAGAATGTTAATATGCAGCTTTTTGAAGATCTCTATGAATCGAGCAAATTGCTTATCCAGTTTGTGTTTCTGGAGACGTTGTGGAAAAGGTGGAGGTGGAGTAAATCTTTCTCGATCATTTTCTTTTGCCTCATTTTCCTCCATCCGTGGATCTGCTTCGCTGTTTTTTTTTTTAAAAACTTCCTCAGTGGATGCCTTGATTCCAACATCTTTGTTGATTTTAGTGCCACTTTTCAAAGTGATGGATTGACATTGCTCATTCCCTTTGTTCCTTGGATTTGGTTCTGTGTTGCTAGGAATGGTACCTTGCGGTGTGTAACTCTGAGCATTGGCCAGTTGTCTCATTTGATTCTCCAGTGCCTTTATAGAAGCTGATTGGTTTTGATTCAATGCTGCTTGATTTTGAACCATAGCTGCTAATGCGTCGTATTTTGCTTCTTACTTTTTCAATTGGGCCGGTACTTCTGCTATTCCTGGTTCTTTTTCATACTTCTGGCCTTTGTTCTGTTGTTGGAATCCAGGTGGTGGATTGTTTCTTTGTCCTGAATTATTGCTCCATACAAAATTGGGATGATTCCTCTAACCTGGGTTGTAGGTATTGGAATATAGATTGTTTCCATGTCTGTTGAAATTACTGATATAGTTCACAGTTTCATCATATTGGTTGTAAGATTCTGCCTCCGGTGCTCCTCCATATGGTGAACTTGTGAATCCAGCATTACCCTACATGCTAAGAGTTTCCAGATATTTGCATATCTGATCCAGCCTGGCATTCATTGATGTGTTGGCTTCTATTTCGTGGATTCCTATTATTCGTTGAATCATGCTCCTTTCTGTTGGCCACAAGAAATTATTGTTCGTTATTTCTTCAATTAAGTCTCAGGCTTGATCTTCTCATTTTGCGATTAATGCTCCTCCAGCAGCAGCATCTATTGTGGTTCTCATTAGTCCAGAAAGTCCATTGTAGAAGGTTTGGACTTGTAGCCACTTTGCAATCTCATGGTGAGGATATTTTCGGAGTAATTCCTTGTATCTTTCCCAAGCATCACAGAGGGATTCTGAGTCATGTTGCACAAAGGATGTGATGTCGTTCCTCAACTTTACTGTTCTGGCTGGGGAAAGTATTTTACAAGAAATTTGGTGGCAATAATGTTCCAAGTTATGATGGAACTTGCTGGTAGTGAATGGAGCCAAGCTTTAGCTCATCTTTCAAGGAATATGGGAACACACACAGACGCATTGCTTCTTCTGCCGCTCGGTTGTAATTGAATGTGCCATAAACTTCCAGGAAGTTACTGATGTGGGCATTAGGATCTTCAGTTGCACTTCCCCTAAACTGAACTGATTGTTGTATCATCTGAATGCATATTTTGATGTCACACGTATTTGCTGGTAAGAGAGGAAGTACAATGCATGATATGAAGCCATCAACCACCAGAATTGTTCTGTCTCGAATGGGAATTGATGGTGCAACTTCCAAAGGTTCAGGTTCTTGATTGTTCATGTTGATCCGTGCTTCTTGGGCTTCTCGCCTTTCCCTTCTTAAATATCTGATTGTTCTTTCAATTTCTGGGTCAAGCTGACGGAATTCAAAGCTTTTGGTTCTTCTCATGTAGTGTCTGAAAACCTGAAATACAAGAAAACAAAAATAATAAGTTAAAACAAATTAGATACAAGTAAAATATCTAACCCAAAATTAATAGTGAAAGATAAATAAGTCCCCGATAACGGCGCCAAAAACTTGATCGGTGATAAACACACATGTAACACAAGTGCACATATCGCTCAGGTAGTATAAAATGTATCGATCCAATGAGGACTTAATACCTATGCTATCAATTTATGAAGTTAAATGTCTACAAGTATCTAATTGATTTGATTGTTGGTTGGATGGATGGTGATTTTTATCTAAAACAAGAAAATAAAATAGTGCAAAAGTAAATTAAAGGAACATTCAATATTATAAATCTATCTAGGATTGTGAATCCTTCCACTATCTTTTAAAGATGAAGTGATTATCTCATGTTAGTGTAATATATCGATTTATTAACCTGGAACACGAAAATATGCAAAAGCATCTTCCGATGGTCAAATGCAAATACCCAAAGTAACCCAATTAATTATATTCATATGTTAATTAAGAAACTCTGAATTCATTAAGTTTAAGTTCCAATTATGGCTACCCCCGCCCGACAGGTATATTCCTATCCTGTAAGGAAATCTACCTTAAGTGAAATTTACCCTAAGGTGAGATCGTGAGCTATTGAGTCTAAGGCTGAAACCTAAAATATTTTTTTAGTGGCCAGTTAACAAGAAGCATTAAGACTAAGACTCAATAAATAAACCAATATATTACCCAAGGCACAAAATAACCAACTTATAAACCAGTGATACTGGAATTCATCACAACCCTAGATAAGGTATTTAGTTACAAAACATATCTAGGATTATTAAAGACATAAATAAAGAAAACATTATGCAACTAATTGAAAATTAAAAAGGTAAAATTAACAATAAAATAAAATATTGGGGGTTAGGGGATCCACTTTTATTAATTCTAATTTAGAAATCTCCCTTATTATAATATATAAATCTGCGTTATATTACCAACCGACCTTACAGGCGGTATCCTGATTAATTCAGATTTTAATTAATTCGAACCGACCATAAAGGCGGTATCCAATTACGTCAGGTTTTAAGATAATTTATATATTATAAATAATGGAGATTAATCTAATTATAATAATAAAAGCTTTACCTTTCACTCAGCAGAAAGAAGTTACCTACTCAGACTTTAAAGTAAAACAAAGAAAGATTTATTGCTTAAAATAAAAATTAAATACAAGAAAGCTGAAAATTAAACAAACAAGATACTATCTTTTTAGTATTCTAAGGAAATCCATAGAAGAAAGTATGAATTTTTCAAATGAAATCAGCTTCAATTTATAGGCAAAATTCGGCATTGCGCGTCGTAACGCGCCGTTGATTTCTGACACGTATACGCGGCTTTGACGAGATGTTGACACGTAGCACGCGTCTATCGGCAGACTCAATTATTGGCTCGATGTCGCGACACGTGAAGGCCTGGCCTCGCTATGCTGACGTCATGCTCACGCAAGGAATGACGCGTGTCGACAGACTGAATTATTGTGTTGACATCATGATGACATAAATGATGATGTGTCGTCAGGCTGAATTATTGGCTGACGTCATGAAGACGTGATGATGACGCACATGATGATGTGGCGATGACGTGGCAATGACGAGTGTAAGAAGCATAGTAACTGAGGCGCGTCGTTGATCGGTGTAATCACACGCGTATAACGCAAGCGCACGTGTCGTTCAAGTAGTATTAAAAGTATCGATCCCACGATGACTTAATACCTAATCTATTAATTTTATGAGGTCAAATGATTACTAGTATCTAACAGGTTGATTGATTGATTTGAAATGGTGATGATTTTGAATTTAAAAACAAGTAAATAAAATTGCACGAAAGTATGTTTAATAAAATTCAATATTAAGAAACTATCTAGGGTTGTGAATCTTTTTAAAAGATGAAATGGTTATTTTATGTTTGTGTAATAAATCGGTTTACTAACCTGGAACACAAAATTATGCGAAATCCTCTGTCGATGGTCAGACGTAAATACCTAGTATAACCCAATTGAACCATATGTCTATGTCAACCAAATTACCTGGATTCATTAAGTTTAAGTTCCAATTATGGCTACCCCCGCCCGACAGATATATATCTATCCTGTAAGGAAATCTATTAAATGGTTATATATCCTCAATGAAGATCGTGGGCTACTAAGTCTAAGGCTAAAACCTAAAATTCCTTTGTCAAGTTTATTTTAGATTTACCAGATCAATCTTATTAGTGGCCAATTAACAAGACACATTAAGCTTAAGACTTAATAAGTAAACCTATAAATTACCCAAACTACAAAATAACCCCTTATAAACTGGTGATATTAGAATTCATCACAACCCTAGATAACTAACTTAGTTACGACACATAACTAGGGCTAGTAAAAACTTAAAAGTAAAAGACATAAAATAAAATGCTGAAAAGTAAATGCGGTAAGGTAAATACTGAAAAGTAAAATTACAAAAATAAAATGCTAGGGTTAAAGGATCTACTTTCTACTACTATTTTAGATATCTCTCTCAATATAATATATTAACTTGTGATAATATTACCAACCAGCCATATAGACGGTAACCTGATTAAGTCAAATTAAGTCCAACCAGCCATTAACGCGGTAACAATATTTGTCAATAAACCAGCCATATAGGCGGTAAATTACCAACCGACCAACCAGGCGGTATCCTTGCTTAGTCAAATTAAAATCAATTTAATATCAATTACCAACTGGCCAATATAGCGGTATCCTCATTAAGTCAAATTTTAAATATTGAATATATTATAATTAGGGAGATTAATCTAAATAGCAGTAATAAAAGTTTTACCTTTCACTATAGCAGTGAGAAGTTACCTCCTCATGTTGAATAGTAAAAATTGAAAAAGTAAAGAAAGTAAATTATTATTACAGAGCGTAATTAAAATTATTACAAAACTGAAATTAAAAAAACTAGATATAAAACTCTCTATTTACATCAGAGAAATCAGAGAGGAAGGTACATCTGAAATCAGAAAAATGAGATGAATTTATAGGCCTCGGCAAGGTGCGCGCGTCGTGACGAGAAGCTCGCGTTGTGATATGCGTGATTAGCGGTGTGGAACGTGGAGAGCTCGACACGTGGCAGTGGATAAGGTGATAAGGTGACACGTGGCACGCTGTGATTGGGAGCTGAATGATTGCGCTGACGTGGCGACATGTGGCGAAAGTGATTGTCGGCACCGTAGGATTGCGACATGTGGCACGCTGTGATTGGTTGATGATGACGTGTTGCTGACATGGTGAGTTGACTCGGTCTACTGCTGATGTGGACGATGACGTGGCTGACACGTGGAGTGACACGTGTCAACACGTGGCGATGGCGATTGTCGGCACCATAGAATGATGACACGTGGCACGGTGTATGTTAGCGGATTGGCTGTGATGTTGACACATGGTAGGCGCACGTTAGCAAGTCAAACTTTTCAGATTCTGACACGTGTCCCCGACGTACGTTAGCAGCTGATGGCGCATGTTAGGCGTCGCGAAGTGTAAAATTACCAAATTGCCCTTTTGTCCGTTTTTCACTGTTTTGGCCCAAAATCACTTCCAGAGAGTCCTGAAACTTTATTTATCTACAAAATACCACAAAACATATCAAAATATTCACAAAACTCAAGAATCTATACAAAATATTAGGTCAAATGAGTGAGAAATAGTGATACATTTACCACTCATCACACCCCAAAACCTAACATTTTGCTAGTTCTCGAGCAAAACACAAAATAACATAAACATCTTTAAAATAAATTTAACTTAGCCACTTTCGTAAGGATCACGGTTGCATTTAGCGTATGTAACAAGCTTTTAAACCCCCTAGGTGTCCCTAGTGGACGAGTTGTAGTCTCGTGAGGGTTTACAACAATGATACCCACAAACATTTTACAAAAGTAAAAAGGTAGTGAAACTAATGCACACAAAAGCAAAAAGACAAGAGAAAAAAGAATAAATAAGTTAGTGACTAATCAGGTGAAACTTCTACTCCAAGTTACTAATTGTTTTCTTTCTTTCTAAATTACTGAATAAGTAAATTCTCCGGTTATATTTACCATTCTCCATATACACATCCAACAAAATATTAAACAACTCATTTTTTCCCACAACAGTCACAAGTGCACTTGATAAGAGAGTAATATTTTTGTCCTAAAGTTTTATCAGAATTCACACTTTTTTGTAGCAATGGAATAATTTTTCTCATTTTTCTGAATTTTTTCTTTGATTTTTTGAATTTTTTTTTATTTATATACAATATCTTACATCTATGTAGCAAGGGTTGGGTCGGTGGCTCCCAAACCAGTTGGCTTTAGGGCACCAGGTGTTAAGACACCCCTACGAACTTAATTACTCAGACTTCAGATATATATATATTTTTGCAACATCCTTGATCCATGTAGCGAGCTTTGGGCCAGTGACTCCCAAACCAGTTGGCTTTAGGGCACTAGGTGTTAAAACACCCTTACAGACTTAATAACTCGGATTTCAGATGTTTTTTTTTACTCCATCGCTTTTTGAGATGTTTCCTCCAATTAAACTAGAGCACAGAATATTACAAACTTTTCAATTACAGCTTATGTCCGTATGTTACCATGCATGTTGATAATACCTGCCAACTGAGCATATGAAGATCCATTTTAGTCAATTTAATGGAGAATACACAAATTAAATAATTCAAAAGGAAATAAACAAAAATTAACTTGTTTCGAAAATGGGTTGAAATACGTATCAGGAATGGGAACTCCTTACACACCTATCTCTCACCAATTTCACATTTTTAGTCAAAATAAAAACAAAAAAACGCAAAATATTTTTGAAATTTTTTCAATTTTTTTTGTATTTTTCAAAAAAATTTGGATCAAAAGTAAATTACATCACACAACTAAAAACAAGATATTGATCAACTAATTCTCTCCCCCAAACCTAAATGAGACATTGTCCCCAATGTCTTAAACAGTAGAAGAAGAGTTGAGAAGATAGTACCTCGTTAACTGAAATTCTACACGAAAAGTTAAAGGTTAAGATCCAGATTAATCCGACGCCTCTTACCATGATCGTCCTCGGACCAATTTATCTTTGAAATGATAGGGTCAATTTGTGGTTCATAGGCTAAGATTTGGTCAATTAGATCCGGAGCAGTTCTGGCAATGAAGAGGAGTTCATTTAAAGATTTTGACACGAACCCATTTCTCCAGGCATCATCAAGAAACACACAAAGAAAATCATAAAATCCTTCAACGTTGCACAATCCAAGCGGTTTCTGGTGTATGTTCAGGTTTGCCCAAGATAACACTGTAAAAATTTCCTCCAATGTGCTCAAGCCACCTGGCAAAGCAATAAAAGCATCAGCACTGTTAATCATTTCTACCAATCGTTCAGACATACCTGGCACGATCAGTTCCTCTCCGTTTGATGGTCCAATAAGATTTACTTCTGCCAAGGGTTTTAGGATGATTCCAAAAACGTGACTGCATCCCTCATGTACAGCTTTTGAAGAGATCCCCATAAGTCCAAGATTACCTCCGCCATATACTAAGTGCATATTCCTTGCAGCTAAGACTCGACCTAATTCATGTGCTGCTTCTACGTATTGTGGCTTAACACCAACACTAGTACCGCAAAACACACAGATATTTTCAACTCGTCTTCTTGAAGTGGCTTCCATGTTTTACTCTGGATGTCTTCAAAAGTGCAATGATGAGTTGAATTTATAACACTTGAAAAAGGTGTGTAAAATAATAGCACTAGTACCTGCCAAATGACAATTATTAGTTAACAATAAAATAAATCGTGATAGTAAAAACGATTTGGATCTTTTCGGAGAAAATAAAAAGAAAACAACAAAATAAATTACAATTATTAGGAAAAGACAAAGAGATATAATATCTACAAATATTTACGGCTTAATTGACGTCTATGCGTCAGAGACAAGCTTCACATCCAATTTCTTATAAATTGGCAAACAGGGTCTTTTTGAGTCACATTCCCAAGACTTAACTGTTGTCTTTCTTTTTGAAATTGTGTATGTAATTTGCGAAAGGCTATATGAACATATCCACTGGGATGCGTCTCAAGAGTCGAAGATATATCATCTAAAGACTCCTTACTAAGCCATCCCTAATGAATTTAATTTTGTCTTCGCGATTATCAGACACCATTCCTAAAGAACGACAACGAGTATTGCAATTCCAGCGTGCACATTTGTAACAAACACCCATTTTCTTAGCTCTACGTTTCTTTGCATAGGTACTTCTCCCAAAACCAGACAGATGTGAAATAAAAGAGTCAGAAGACTCACCTGCCAATCAGGCCCATGCTTCAATAATCCAACGAATATCAGTTGGAATACTTTGATCATCAGTAGTCTCATCCGTTCCAAGCGAGCTTTGTAGACTTTCATAAGAGATTTTTGAGGGAGAGAAGGAAATTGCTTGTGAAGATTTGCGAGAGCTTCTTCTATCATGAAATGATTTTACCTGCAAAAATTAAACACACAAAAATAAAACACACCAGATCACAATATATACACAAATTACATGGGTTGCCTCCCTGCGAGTGCTAAGTTTAACGTCGTCAGCTAGACGTGACTTCTCGAACGTTAGGCCGGATCTGAAAGTGTGACACTTTCTTTTTGTCGCTCAAATGATTCTCCCCAGTAGTGCTTGACACGCTGACTGTTAACCTTGAATGTGTTGTTGGTGTTGGGATCCAGTAACTCAACAGCTCCATATGGAAAAACCTGAGTGATCACAAATGGACATGACCACATTGATTTCAACTTTCCAAGGTAAAATTTCAACCGTGAATTGTACAACAACACTTGTTGCCTTGGTTCCAACTGTATGTGCACTATTTTTCGATCATGCCATTTCTTGGTTTTTTCTTTGTACAATCTGGCATTCTCATACGCCTGTAATCGAAATTCCTCCAATTCGTTGAGTTGGTGGAGTCTTTTCTCTCCTGCAGCTTGTGGATCAAGATTCAACTTCTTTAGTGCCCAGTACGCCTTGTGCTCAAGCTCAACTGGCAGATGACATGCTTTTTCCAAACACCATTTGATATGGGGACATACCAATGGGTGTCTTGTAAGCTGTTCGATAGGCCCATAATCCGTCATCCAGTTTTGTAGACCAGTCATTCCTTGTTGATCCAATGATTCTGTCTATGATTCTTTTGATTTCCCTGTTTGAAACTTCAACCTGTCCATTTGACTGTGGATGATAAACTGTGGCAACCTTGTGAGTAACTCCATATTTGGATAGGAGTGCATCGAAGTATCTGTTGCAGAAATGTGAGCCACCATCACTGATAATTGCCCGAGGTGTTCCGAACCGAGTGAAAATATTCTTTTTAATGAATTTGATCACCACTTTTGAATCATTGGATGGCAGTGCAATTGCTTCGACCCATTTGGAGACGTAGTCTACAGCAACCAGGATGTACAGGTTTCCGAATGATGGAACAAAGGGTCACATAAAATCAATACTTCATACATCAAATATCTCTGCTTCCAGAATGTTTTGCAAATGTCCTTCATTTTCCTAGAAATATTCCCCGTTCTCTGGCACCTGTCACAATGAAAAGCAAAAAGATAAGCATCTTTAAAAAGAGTGGGCCAGAACAAACCTGATTGTAGGACTTTTGGCTGCAGTTTTATTCCCGCCGAAGTGTCCGCCATATGGTGATGAATGACAGTATTGCAAAACATTTTTGACCTTCTCATGTGGAACACACCATCTCAATAGTTGATCAGCACAACGTTTGAATAGGTACGGCTCATCCCAAACATAGTGCTTGACTTCCTTGAAGAACTTCTTTCGTTGCTGAGTTATCCATTCCAACGGTCATTTTTCTGATACAATGAAGTTGACATAGTCAGCATACCAAGGGACATCCTACTGTTTCATGGCAAACAGCTGTTCATCTGGAAAAGTTTCTTTGATTGTCAGTTCTTTACTAGCTGTTTCTCCATTCTCAAGCCTCGATAGATGATCTGCCACTTGGTTTTCTGTCCATTTCCTGTCTAGAATTTCCACGTCAAATTCTTACAGAAGAAGTATCCAACATATCAATCTGAGTTTGGCATCTTTCTTCGTGATCAAGTATTTGATTGCTGAATGATCTGTGTAGACCACCACTTTGGGACCCAGCAGATAAGAGCAGAATTTTTCAAAAGCGTACACAACTGCGAGAAACTCCTTTTCAGTGGTTGTGTAGTTGAGTTGAGCTTCATTCAAAGTTCTGCTTGAGTAGTAAATGGTGTGGAAAATCTTTGCTTTGCGTTGTCCCAAAACTGCACCTACAGCAAAATCACTAGCATCGTACATGACCTCAAATGGAAGGGTCCAGTCTGGTGCTACAATGATGGGGGCAGAAACCAGCTTATGTTTTAAGATCTCAAAAGCTTCCTGACATTCTTTGGTGAAGTTGAAAGGCACATCCTTCTCCAGAAGATTGCATAGAGGTTTAGAAATCTTGGAAAAATCTTTGATAAATCTTCTGTAAAAGCCAACATGTCCAAGAAAGCTCCAAATCCCTTTGACTGATGTTGGTGGAGGTAATTTCTCAATTGTTTTGATCTTTTCTTTGTCTACCTCGATTCCCTTTTGTGAGATCCGGTGTCCAAGAACAATGCCTTCCTGCACCATGAAGTGGCATTTCTCCCAGTTGAGTACCAGGTTGGTATCTTCACATCTTTGTAACACATGTTCCAAATTTTGCAAGCAGTGGTCAAAAGAGTCTCCAAATACAGAGAAGTCATCCATAAACACCTCCATACTCTGTTCCAGCATGTCTGAGAAGATAGCCATCATGCAACGCTGAAATGTGGCAGATGCATTACATAATCAAAATGGCATCCTACGGAAAGCAAAAATACCATACGGACATGTAAAAATGGTTTTCTCCTGATCTTCTGGGGTGATAGCAATCTGATTGTACCCTAAATATCCATCCAAAAAGCAATAGAACTCATGTCCCGCTAGTCTGTCCAACATTTGATCAATGAATGGCAGCGGAAAATGATCATTTCTCGTGGCTTTGTTCAGTTTTCAGTAGTCCAGGCATACTTTCCATCCAGTCACTGTCCTTGTTGGAATCAACTCGTTCTTTTCATTGGTGACCACAGTAATTCCTTCTTTCTTTGGCACACACTGCATAGGACTCACCCAAGTTCTATCTGAGATAGGGTAGATGATACCGGCATCCAACCATTTGATGATTTCTTTCTTTACGACCTCCTTCATGATTGGATTGAGTCTCCGTTGATGCTTCACTGTGGGTTTGTACTCATCGTTCATCAGAATCTTGTGCATGCAAAATGATGGACTAATGTATCGAATGTCTGTTATAGTCCAGCCAATGGCTCTCTTGTGTTCTCGTAACACTCTCAGTAACTTTTCTTCCTGCTCCAATGTTAGTGAAGAAGAAATAATAACAGGTAATTCAGAAGAGTTTCCAAGAAATGCATACCTGAGATGGCTCGGAAGTAATTTCAGCTCCAGCTGTGGAGGTTCTTCAATCGAAAGCTTGATTCAATCTTTCTTTGGCAGTTCCAGGCTTTCCACTTGTGGTGTCGATTTGAATCGGAATGGTTTGTCAAGGTAGTTGATACATTCTAGGATTTCAGCATCTAGCTCGCTGTCAGTCATGTTGGTGATGCAAGCTTCAAGTGTATCTGTGGGATTTGGTTCAATATCCTAAACAATACTATCAACAACATCAACTCTGAAACATGCTTCTTCATTTTCATCGCTCGGGAATTTCATGGCTTTGAAAACATTAAAGGTAACTTATTGGTCCTGCACTTTCATGGTTAGTTCTCCTTTTTGCACATCAATTACAGTTTTACATATAGCCAAGAATGGTCTCCCAAGAATGATAGGTACTTCTTTGTCTTCTTCCATGTCAAAGATAATGAAATCTGCTGGGAGAATGAGTTTGTCGACTTTGACCAGCACATCTTCAACAACACCACTTGGAAATGCGAGCGTTCGATCAGCAAGTTGCAGAGAGACTGAGGTAGGCATTGCTTCTCCAATTTGCAGTTTCCTGTAAATAGAAAAATGCATCAAGTTAACACTAGCACCTAAGTCACATAAAGCCTTACCGATATAATGTTCTCCAATGGTGCATGGGACTGTGAAACTGCCAGGATCTTTCAACTTTAGGGGAAGTTTCCTTTGAATGATTACACTGCATTCTTCCGTCAATGCTACTATCTCGTAATCTCTCAATCTCAATTTTCGTGAAAGAATGTCTTTCATGAATTTTACATAGCTGGGAATTTCTTCCAAAGCTTCTGCAAATGGAATGTTGATGTGCAGGTGATTACACCCAAATATGACTTGCGGTTATCGCAGTATAGCTGGGGTGTCGATTCCTCAGAGAGATGGTTACAGAAACTAATTTACTCAAACAAAAACGTTAACGGTAACTAAAATAAAGAAAACGAATAAATTGATAATTAAAGTAAAGATAAATAAAATAATGAAAAATGTAATAAACGATAATGGCAGAGAAAAGCAGCAAAGCGTCGGGAATCCCTCTTGCATCAAACTCCTATCTTCAGTTATTAATTCTTATTACTACTCAGTTGAAGGTTTCACATCCCAAACCAACAACCGGAAGATATTCAATTCTAAGCATATTAAATTCTAAGGTAATTAATGATTATTTTCTCTATATTAACAGTATATAAAAGTCATCGTTACGAGCTATCTAACGTCGACAATATACCCTCAGGCAATACTGCAGCAGAAGACCAACACATAAAACGACTTTTACCAGTCACAATTAAATTCGCAAACCACACATAGAAGAAGCATGACTGGATCGATATGGGATTTGACAAAACATAATTTCTGGATTAATAAATCGAAAGATAATAGAAAATAATAACCATCAATTTTATTAAACGATTAAAAGGTTCGTAGGAATCAAAAACATAAATAATAAAAATCCAACACAAAAGTTCATCCCTAACTTTGCTTAGGGGATTAGTTCATCATAAAAGAAATAAAAATAGCCTGGGATTGGAGAGAATTGTTGTTCTGAATCATCACGACTCCGCGTCCCGGCTTATGGACTCTGATTTCTTCTTTGAACTCTCGGCACTGCTCTCTTTCTTTCTTCTCTTTCACGCATGAGAGCTCTCGGCTCTACCCTCTATTTTGTTGTTTTTGCGCAAGCTCTGGAGCTTCTCAATATTTTTCTTCTTTGTTTGCGCAGCTCTCCTCAAAATTTACATTGCATGGCCTTTTTATAATAAGTAAAAGCAGAACCCTAATGCCCACGTGTTCTCTTCTCCAATTCTTCATCAACAGCGGCCCCACCTTGCTTTTATAAAGTCAAACAAATTGAAACCTAATTAATTTATTCAAGGGCCCACGTGCAAGCTTTTCTTGGTCAAAATTTCGGCTGACTCTCTCTTCTTTTAATCTCTTTTTCCCTTTTAAATCCTACAAATAATAATGAGAAAAATTACTAATATTAATTTAAATAATAGATACTTTCTAAATTTATGTAATAATGAAAATTATGCAACAAAATATAAGATATAGGACTAATACTTAGCAATAAATCAGAATAAGTGATGTTTCAAAGTACATTTTCTTGCACTTATCAGCAGCTTTTTGAACACCTCCAAGAATCGAGCAAACTGCTTGTCCAGTTTGTTTTTCTGAAGACGCTGTGGAAAATGTAGAGGTGGAGTGATTTTTTCTAGTTCTTTTTCCTTTGCTTCTTTTTCCTCCATCTGTTGCTCTGTTTCTTTTGGACTTTCTTCAATGGATGCCTTGATTCCAACATCTTTGTTGATCTCAGTACCGTTTTTCAAAGTAATGGCTTGACATTGCTCCTTCCCTCGGTTCCTTGGATTTGGTTCTGTATTGCTGGGAAGATTTCCTGGTGGTCTGTAACTCTGAGCATTGGCCAGTTGTCCAATTTGATTCTCCAGTGCTTTGATGGAAGCATATTGGCTTTGAAATATAGCATCATATGATGCTTGTTGCTTTTTGAACATCTCTGCAATCCATTCTTTCATTTCTGGTTCTTTTTCATGTTCTTGGCCTTTGTTCTGTTGTTGAAATCCTGATGGTGGATAGTTCTATTGTTGGAATCTAGGTGGTGGATTGTTCTTTTGCACTGAATTGTTGCCCCATGAAAAATTGGGATGATTCCTCCATCCTGGGTTGTAGGTGTTGGAATATGGATTGTTCCCCTGTCTGTTGAAATTGTTGACATAATTCACCGTCTCTTCAAGTTGGTTTGGTTATGGTGCTCCTCTATATGGTGAACTTGTGGATCCAGTGGTAAGAGTCTCCATGAATTTGCGTATCTTATCCAGCTTGGCGTTGACTGCTGTATTGGCTCCAACTTCATAAATTCCTGTAATTCTTTGGATGCTCCTTTCTGTTGGCCACAAGGAATTGTTGTTGGTAATTTCTTTGATTAGGTCCCAGGCTTGATCTTCTTCTTTAGCCATTAAAGCTCCTCCAGCAGCAGCATCGATTGTGGTTCTCATCAGTCCAGAATGTCCATTATAGAAAGTTTAGACTTGAAGCCATTTTGGAATCTCATGGTGAGGACATTTTCGGAGTAAATCTTTGTACCTTTCCCAAGATTCGTAGAGAGTTTCCGAGTCTTGTTGTACAAATGATGTGATGTCATTCCTCAGCTTTCCAGTTCTGGCTGGTGGAAAGTACTTTGCAAGAAATTTGGTGGCTAAAGTGTTCCAAGTTGTGATGGAACCTGCTGGTAGTGAATATAGCCAAGCTTTATCTCTGTCTTTCAAGGAGTATTGAAAAACCCATAGTCTCATTGCTTCTTCAGCTTCTCGGTTGTAATTGAAAGTGCCGCAAACTTCCAGAAAGTTGTTGATGTGGGTATTAGGATCTTCAGTTGCTTTTCCCCCAAACTGCACTGACTACTGAATCATCTGAATGCACGTTTTGATGTCACACGCATTTACTGGTAAATGAGGAAGTACAATACAAGAAATGAAGCCGTCGACCATCAGAATGGTTCTGTCTCGAATGGGTATTGGTGGTTCAATTCCCAAAGGTTCATGTTCCATGTTGACTAAAGCTTCTAAAAGCTTAAAAGTAAAAGACATAAAATAAAATGCTGAAAAGTAAATGCGGTAAGGTAATACTGAAAAGTAAAATTACAAAAATAAAATGCTAGGGTTAAATGATCTACTTTTACTACTACTATTTTAGATATCTCTCTTAATATAATATATTAACTTGTGATAACATTACCAACCAGCCATATAGGCGGTAACCTGATTAAGTCAAATTAAGGCGGTAACAATATTTGTCCATAAACCATCCATATAGGCGGTAAATTACCAACCGACCAACCAGGCGGTATCCTTGCTTAGTCAAATTAAAACCAATTTAATATCAATTACCAACTGGCCAATATAGCGGTATCCTCATTAAGTCAAATTTTAAATAGTGAATATATTATAATTAGGGAGATTAATCTAAATAGCAGTAATAAAAGTTTTACCTTTCACCCTAGCAGTGGGAAGTTACCTCCTCATGTTGAATAGTAAAAATTGAAAAAGTAAAGAAAGTAAATTATTATTACAGAACGTAATTAAAATTAATTACAAAACTGAAATTAAAAGAAACTAGATATAAAACTCCCTATTTACATCAGAGAATTCAGAGAGGAAGGTACATCTGAAATCAGAAAAATGAGATGAATTTATAGGCCTCGGCAAGGTGCGCGCGTCGTGACGAGAAGCTCGCGTTACGACATGCGTGATTAGCGGTGTGGAACGTGGAGAGCTCGACACGTGGCAGTGGATAAGGTGATAAGGTGACACGTGGCACGCTGTGATTGGGAGCTGAATGATTGCGCTGATGTGGCGACACGTGGCGAAAGTGATTGTCGGCACCGTAGGATTGCGACATGTGGTACGTTGTGATTGGTTGATGATGACGTGGTGCTGACGTGGCGAGTTGACTCTGTCTACTGCTGATGTGGACGATGACATGGCTGACAAGTGGAGTGACACATGTCAACACGTGGCGATGGCGATTGTCGGCACCATAGAATGATGACACATGGCACGGCGCACGTTAGCGGATTGGCTGTGATGTTGACACGTGGCAGATGCACGTTAGCAAGTCAAACTTTTCAGATTCTGACATGTGTCCCTCGGCGCACGTTAGCAGCTGATGGCGCATGTTAGGTATCGCGACGCCAAAGGCTTGCGCGTCGCGATGCGCAAAATTACCAAATTGCCCTTTTGTCCGTTTTTCACTATTTTGGCCCCAAATCACTTCTAGAGAGTTCTGAAACTTTATTTATCTACAAAATACCACAAAACATATCAAAATATTCACAAAACTCAAGAATCTATACAAAATATTTGTTCAAATGAGTGAGAAATAGTGATATATTTACCACTTATTAATCGTGACGCAGAAGGTGTGCGCGTCGTGACGTGAATTTCTATTTTTGCTTTTTTTGTTCGTTTTTCACCTTTTTAGACCCAGGTTGATTCCATTGAGTCTTGAAATCTTATTTATCTACACTATAACAAAAAACACATCAAAATATTCACAAAACTCGAGAAACTATACAAAATATTAAGTAAAATAGGCGGTAAATATTGATATATTTTCTGCTTATCAATATCGGTAACCAATTCGGATATAGATGTGTGCACACGAGATACATGACTAAAGATGACAGATGTCTCTGGATCTTGGGTATTGGGCTAGTGGGATAGCGAGACCCCCAGACTCGGATTTTCAGAGACAGGTTGGTGGCACTGATAGCACCATTGTTGACTGGTTTAGTGACTTGGGGGACGGTGAGACGTAATGATCCAAGACCACGAGATTATGTACAAGATGACCGATGATACTTCTGATGATGACACATGTTTTCATCAATGTTTTTGCAAAAAGTTTTCAAAGGAAAAACTCTGGTTTATGTTTTAAGGATTCTAAAAGTTGTTTCATAGATTATGAGTACTTTCTAATGTTGTTTGTTTTCCTGTTTTATAGCTCCATTCACTGAGTTCTATAGGACTCACCCCTCCACTCTCCAGATTTTTACAATACTTTTATACTGGTGAGCCAAGGCTATCTTTTGGGACACATGAATCAGGGATAGGAGCAGCACTGCGGTCACTAGTTGTATGGGTTCATCATGTCATTTCTACATTCATATAGAATGTAGTCTCTTTTGGTTTATGTGATGTATAGTCTATGTATATATGTGGTTGTACAGTAACTGGTTTTTGTATGTGTTATGTTTAATGGTTCATAGAGTTAATCTATTTTGTTATGTGTGCTGTTAAAAGAATGGTTGAATTCCGATTTTAGTCAGAGGCTTAGGTGGCAGTGGAATCTGTCACCTGCCGGTAATGTTCCTGGATTGGGGATGTTACACTAATATAAAGAAATCTTATTTTTATAATATACAAATTATCATTATTACCAAGTTAATTTACTTCATGAATTAATTATGCCAAAACATACAAAACCAGTCATAAAGGCAGTGATAACATTTGTCTATAACAAGTCTATTTAGGTATTCAATTATGCCAAATATATAAAACCAGCCATAAAGGCGGTAACAAAGTTTGTCAATAAATAGTCCAGATTTAAATTACTCTATCATATACTATGGAGTAAAGTATTAACTATGCCAACTAAGATGAAATTGTCTACAACGAATCAAGACACCCGTAAATATAAGTAGATTAAATATTAGTATTGAGATTATAATTCATATATTATAATATAAGTAATATTAATATATATTCTCATATTAAGAGTTTCACCCTTTACCCCAACATGATGGAATTATCTACTCATACTTTGAATAAAAACATACATAATTTTATTAATAAAAGAAAAAGAAATTACAACAAAGCTTAAAAAATAAAACACACAAGATCTGTAACTCCATAAATTTTCAGAGAAAACTATGGAGCAAATTGATTTTCTAAGGTGATGAGCACCTCTATTTATAACAAGAGGCGCTCAGCATCTCATACTGTTGATAATTGCATTAAATTTAATATGCAATAGATTGGCCATATTATATATATGTTTTTATTTTTGTTTTTATCTTTAATAATTACATACAATACACTTTGGATATCTCATCAATTTCGGTCTTAAAAATCTCAGAACTAAAATATTAGAGTAAAGTTATAGATATTTGAGTCTTCTTTCATCTGGAACTAGAATTGCCTCAATCCAATATCGGAGTAAAACGTTATAGCCAAAATACGAAAATTACGCAAAGTTGAAATTGTACATTGTTAGAACACCCTTTTAAGTTTCTGGCCTCCAAAATCCAATTGTCACGTCCATTTTTCTAGTTATGCATTCAAAGTATTATTTCACCTACATAAGAAATAAAAATCACAATAAAAATATATAAAACATAGATTTAATTAATATTTCATAAATGTGCTAAATTAAGGGGATTAATGAAACTATAAGTGTAAAATGATTACTTTCTCTTGATTAAATGTACATTTTCTAGTCCCCCAACCAGCTTATTACTAGTCCCTAGTAATTTAAGCGAAAACTAAAAAGATAAATTTTTATCGAAGTTAGTAATTATTTTATTTATTTCTAAATTATTAAATAAGAAAATTCTCATGTACTTTTACCCTTCTTCCATACACCCCATAAGTATCAATCAATTCATTGTGCCCATAATATTCACAGGTCTTGTTGAAAAGAGAATAATATTTTTGTCCTAAAGTTATATCAGAATTCACACTTTTTGGCAATGATAGTTTATTTATATACAAAATAGTTTTTTTTTTAATAATACATCTTTAACCATTATAACGAGTTTTGGGCCAATAATTCACAAATCAGTTGGCTTTAGGGGACTATGTGTTAAGACACCCCTACAGATTTAATTGCTCAGATCTCATAAATAAATAAAAAAAGCGTTCGATTCCCATAAGCTTTCTCTTTAACCCATGTAACGAGCTTTAAGCCAGTAACTCCCAAACCAGATGGTTTTATGGCACTAAGTGTTAAAACCCTCATACTGACTTAATTGCTCGAGTTAGAGAGGTTACGAATTTGAACTTATTCACATATTTTTTTTATTACTAAAACAATTCAAGCTTTATTGTTTTACGTGAACAATCACTGCTTGCTGAGGCAATATGTCTGGTTACTAAGTAAAAGCTTGATTATTATCATTTTTTAAGACTAACTCAAGCTCTATCGTTTTACGCGAACAGTCACTGCTTGCTGAGGTAAGATGTCTGTTTACTAAGTAAAAGCTTGGTTAGTTTTTTTTTTTTAAAAAAATACAAATTCAATTGCCTTTAGGTGCTACCTCCAACAAACTAGAAAATTGAATATTATAAAATTTTAACTTACAACCCACGATCATATGTTATCATGTATGTTGATAATACATGTCAAATGAGCATATGAAGATCAAATTTAATCAATATTATGGAGAATTTATAAATTTAAATGATTCAAAAAGAAATGAATAAAAATAACTTATTATGAATTACATTAAAATGCATCTCAGGAGCGAAAACTTCTTACACATCCATCTTTGAGAAAATATTTCACTTGGTTAGTCAAAAATTTATTGTTGGTTTGTGTGTAGTTTTTTTAAATAAAAACATAAAAGAAAATCAACAAAAAATAATTTTTTTTTACACACAAAACAACAATAAAGCAAAAACAACATTAAAAATCTTTTTTTAACATAAAACAATAACATAGAAATATTTTTTTGAAAGAAAAACACAAAAAATGATAAACATAAAAATGAAAATTGTCTAGTCAATTATCCCCTCCCCCACCCAAATTGAAACATTGTCCCCAATATCTGAATAAGAAGAAGTAGAGTTTAGAATACATCATCTGATTAGTGTGGAAAAGAAAATTGACTCAACAACACTACTATTTTACCCCAAAAAATTACAGATTAAGAATCATGTCCACTCTACGCTTATTGCCATGATCGTTATTTGACCAGTCTAATTTGGAAAGAATTGGATCGATTTTTGGTTCATAGGCTAACAGTTGGTCGATTAATTCACCAGCTTTTCCTGCAGTAAGAACAATATCTTTTACCAATTTTGAAATGAACCCGAGTTTTTTAGCATCCTCCATAAATACTAAAAGAAAATCGAAAAATTGATCAACATAAGTAGTCTAATGGGTTTTCAGTGAATGTTCAAATTTTCCCATGACGCAACTGTGAATATTTCTTCCAACGTGCCCAGGCCACCTGGTAAAGCAATAAAAGCATCAGCATGATTAATCATTTCAGTGAGTCTTTCAGACATATGTACTGGTAGGATGAGGTTTCCGTCTGCCAAAATTTTTATTTTCCTATTAGATTTCCGTCTGCCAAAATTTTTAGGATGATTCCTAAAACTTGACCGCATTCTTCTAGTACGACATTTGAAACACATCTCATCAATCCAAGATTTCCACCGTCATTTACTAAATACATGTTTCATACCGCCATAACTCTACCCAATTCTTTTGCGGCCTCAACAAATTTCGGTTTAGTACCAGAGCTAAATCCACAAAATACACACATATTAGTGACTCGTCTTCTTGAAATTTTCTCCATTTTCTCTCTCTTATTTGGATGTATCAAAAAGAGAAATGATGAGTTGTATTTATGGATCCTGAAAAAGGGTGAGTAATAAAAGCACTAGTACCTGCAAAATGACAAATGTCAGATGAACAGTAAAATAGATTGCGAAAGTCAATAAGTTTAGTTATTGTTGGCAAAATTAAAGTAAATGAAATCAAAACAGTAATTTAAAGTAAAGGAAGTCAAAATAATAAATTAAAAAAATATGTACCGGTAGTTGTGATTGTGGCTCACATCTTCCTCTAGTTTTACGTCCAGTAACAACTTGAACACCCTCTATAGGTTGAGGATATGCTTTCCATCCAATTTTCTTACAAATTGGCAAATAAAATCTTTTAAAGTTAGATTCCCGATACTGTGGTTTTGATTTGATTTAATTGGATTAAATCAAAGTGGCAAACATTTAACTAATCTATTTCCTAATCCTTGGCTTGATTTAATTGGATTAAATCAAAGTGGCAAACATTTATTAATTCATTTCCTAATCATTGGCTTTATTTAATTAGATTAAATCAAAGTGGGAGACAATGGAGATTAGCCACACCTAATTATACATATTTGGAGAAATTGGATTAAGCCCACATAAAAGTTGATTACAACTTTTACTAATTAAAAAATGTCTAAGTTTTGCTATAAATAGCAAGCTTAGGAAGGTTTTAATTAAGAAAAGCAAAAGCTTGAGAAAGCTAAGTACAAGCAAATTCTTAGAGAAATTAGCCTAAGTTAGAGAAGTGTTTAGATAATCTTGAGAGGTATCTACAATATTTCATCTACGAGAAATCAAGATTGGATCTTGGATTGAAGCTTGCTAACATTGGAATCAATATTGGATCTTGGAGTGAAGCTTGCAAACCTTGGAGGTTCTCCTACCATTTCAACAAATAAAAGAAAATTGGATCTTTGCATCAAGCTTGCTAGGTAAGTTTGAACTTCTCTTAAGTTATGGTCTTTTATATATTGGATGCATGATCACATAACTTAATGTTGAAATAAGGCTAATAAATTGTGTTAGGATGCTTTGGAAGTATAAACACAATATGCTTGTTATTAGGTCAAAATATTTATGTTAGACATAAACATAAAATTAGAGTTTGGAACTCTAGATTAAAGCTTAGAGCTATGGCTACCATTCTAGAATCACTTGACCACCTTTGGGTGACCTAGAATTATTCACGAGACATTTCATATTGGGATTCTAATTTGGTTTGTGTATTGGATTCAAAATTTACGCAAGTGTATATTTAGAATAAATTTATGTTTTTGTAAAAAATATTTGATATTTTGAAAAACTTGAATTTTATTTTATAACATGTGTTGATATTGGTTTTGATGTTAAAAATTAATTTTGGGTGTTTTTGAAGTGTTTAGGGAGAGTTGGAAGCAATTGGGGTAATAGACCATAATTCATTCAGTTCACTGGAAAGTGAGTTAAAGGAAATTAAATGAACAAACAAACAAAGAAAAAAAATTAATGTGAGGAGAGTTGGGCGCTACATTGCGCGCGCACTGTAGCGCCTGACCTCACGCGCGTGTGCACCCTTGACGCGCGCTGAATTTATTTTTCTTCGTTCTTAAGCTTCCGGACTCCAATTCAGTCCCGATTTTTTTTTCTATACACTCATAATAGAATATAGTATTTCATTATGCTTTATATCCACGGGTTAGACCCACTTCTACTACATGGGGCTCCGATCTGACCCTAGGGATTCCACATCCGTCCCAAACAGAATGGTATCAGTAGCAAGGCTTAACCACACAATACACGTTTTTTGAATCTATGTCATATTAATTTTTATTTAATTATGCATAAGTCATATTGAATATGTATTGTATGTTTTAAATTAAAAATTTTACCTAATTAAATTAATGACTTAATTCTCATAAATCTCCCGTTATTAGGTGATTACTTTATTTAAGTAATAGTATTAATAATGTTGGAGCATTATTGGATAGTCCGACTTGTCAATACAGAGATGAATGAATTCTTACTACTTATATCCAAGAACGTCATTATCGTGAGGGTATAAGTGCTCAGAACTTAGGTCGCTCCGGTGAAACATTATATGTAGCATGGTGAGTTAACACAGTCACCCAATATCGTCTTTAGTGTGAGGGTGTACATACGAAGCGCATTAGTGCACATTGACAAGTATACACCTAGAACACGTCGTAATCCAATATCGTCATTAGTGTGAGGATAAGAAACGGTTCAGGACCAAACTAGGAGTCACATGAAGTGATTGACCTTGGAGGTCCACCTAATGAGTATATAAAGGCCAATATCTTCGATAGTGTGAGACTGGAGTAAATGTCATGGGATCCACTTCCCGCTATGGAATTTTGATAGTCAAATCCTATTTTTTCGTTAAGAGAGATTACGAAATTACGTAAAGTAGTTGGAGGGCACTAATAGATTTAAAATTCCATAATCAATTAGTGTTATTATTTTTGAAATGGAAAATATTTTGCTATTGTTTAAAATATTGTCTTGTAGATGACTGCCGCTAATCTATTGATGAGACTTTTGGATACCAATAAGCTAAAAGGAGCCGAGAACTATTTCGAATGGGAAATGAACATGCGTCTTGTCTTGGAGTTTGAAAAGTTGACTTATGTCACTGTCAATCCACTGCCTGTTGAAATCGATCATGACTCTACTCCAGAAGAGCGAGAAACTTTTAATAGATGGAAGGATGATAACCTGAAGGTAAAATCCTATATCTTGGGATCGATGGTTCCAGATTTGCTAAGACAGTACATAGAGGTACCAGATGCTTGGAACATTATGCGAACACTCAAGGAATTGTTCGAAGCAAATCAAGAGATCAAAATTTATCGGAGGTCTAAAGTATTATTATGTGCTGAACTCAAGGATGGATGAGCTGTCAGTATTCATGTTTTGAACATGATCGACCAGATCCGATATCTGGAATGATAGGGCATTGTGATTGATGAACGGCTGGGCCGTAATTTGATTATGTCTTCTTTACCTGGATCTTATGCTGGCTTTGTGTTAAACTTCCATATGCACTCGATGCAAGCCAGTTATGAAGAACTTCATAACATGTTAGGCACAACGGAGCATGATATGAGAAAAGACAACCCCACTTTGTACCTCCATGGTGGAGCTGGCTCTTCGAAGACTTCTGGGAAGTCAAAGAAAGTCAAAATGGTGAAGAAGAAGATATCAAAGAAGAACTCCAAGAAGCGTAAAGGTGTTAAACCGCAAATAGCTCGTGATCAATGTCTACATTGCAAGAAGTCTGGATACTGGAAGAAGGACTGTCCAGAGCTGATAGGAAAAGCAGGACCCTCAGTTACGCTTTGTATTTTTCCAATTATTGACATCTCATTAGCCTTAGATAAAAATGAGGGTAAGAAGAAGGCTGAATAAATGGGAGATCCAGCTTAGAGTTGGCAATGGCGAGACATTGGATGTCAAGACCATAGGAACAGTTGTTCTAGATCTCCCAAATAGTTGTAAATTAAATTTACAAGATTGTTATTATGTACCCTCACTTATCAGACAAATAGTATCACTGTCAATATTAGATAAAAATGGATATAAAATAAACATTAAAGATGAAACTTTATGTTTATATAATAAAGATAATTTATTGAAATATGAATGTTCTTTATCAAACGGTCACTATGTTTTGGAAATATATAAAGACGTCTTTAATGTAGATGAAAATACAAATAGGAAATCTAAATTATGGCATATGAGATTGGGCCACATAGATGTTAGACGTCTATCCAAATTGGTAAATGATGGTTTAATTGAAAATCTTACCTTAGATCCTTATCCGATTTGTGAGTCATGTATCCAAGGAAAGATGACAAAGGCCTCATTTCTAGGTGTTGGACACCGTGCTGGAGATTTATTGGAACTAATACACAGCGATGTGTGTGATCTATTAAATCATGTCGCTTATGATGGTTCAACATACTTCGTGACTTTCACGGATGATAAGTCTAGATATGGATATGTTTATCTGATGAAACATAAGTCTGAAATATTTGACAAGTTCAAAATATTCCGAAACGAAGTAGAAAAACAAACCAGTAAATTCATCAAATGCCTTAGATCAAATCGAGGCGGTGAATACATGAGTGAAGAATTCAGAAGTAATTTAAGGGAGATGAAATTCTCACCCAATATAGCTTAAACACCTCAACAAAATGGAGTGGCTGAGCGTAGAAATCGTACTTTTTTGGATATGGTGCGAACAATGATGAGCTATACAGAACTTCTTTATTACCTTTGGGGTTACGCTTTACTTACTGTTGCCCACATACTTAATAGAGTTCCATTAAAAGCTTTTTCTACGACCCCCTATCAGATATGGTTCGGTAGAAATCCAAGTCTTAGGCATTTAAATATTTGGGATTGTCCTGCATATGTTAGAATCGCGCAGCGGGATAAACTATCACCCAGAGGGTATAAATATAGGTTCGTTGGATATCCTGAAAATTCTTTGGGATATCAATTCTATGATTCTGAGCAACGAAATGTATTTGTTGTTCGCTTTGCCACTTTTCTTGAAAATGAATTTTTGAGAAATAGTGGGAGTTGTAGAAAGATTGAACTTGATGAGTTTGATCCCAACAGTAAGGAACCTGAGATGGAATCAGAGATCCAATTAGGTGAAGGATCTACAACACGGGTTCTACGTAAGTCAAATAGAATATCAAGGCCTCCTGAAAGACTATTTTTAACATCTGATACGAGCCTTGATGTTCTCCTCTTGGAGGAAACAGATCCGACTACGTATAAAGAAGCGATATTGGATATCGATTTGGGAAAATGGCAGGAAGCCATGAAATCCGAAATGGATTCAATGCATGACAATCAAGTCTGGGACTTAGTTGAACTTCCTGAAGGAGTTAAACCTATTGGTTGTAAATGGGTTTACAAAAGGAAGCGAGGGCCTCGATGGAAAGGTGGAAACCTTTAAGGCCCGACTAGTAGTAAAATGTTACACTCAACGTCCTAAGATTGACTATGAGGAAACCTTTTCACCAGTAGCCATGCTAAAATCCATTAGGATTCTTTTAGTCATTCCTGCATATCACGACTATGAGATATGGCAGATAGATGTGAAAACTGATTTCCTAAATAGATTCCTTGAGGAGGATATCTATATGAAACAGCTAGAGGATTTCATATCTAGTGAGACTTCAAACTTGGTTTGTAAGCTCCAAAAGTCTATTTATGGACTTAAACAGACATCCCGAATTTGGCTCTGATACCATATTAAAAATCTATGGACCTAACTTAACTCAAAAAGAAACAAGAGTGTTGATGATTATCTTATACTTATACCGATATATGATATCTTCCTCAACATTAGTGGGTGCTGTGAAGAAATAATTGATTTGAATTACTAGATAGAGATTGCATTGTGTTATATAAAGCCTTTCATTGTGGGCACCGAGAATCATTCTCTGCTTTGCCTTGTTTTCCTTGAAGAGAATCTTACTAAACTAAGAAGAATTGCTTGTAAATTATTCAGGCCCCCCTCCTATGTATGAATTAATACATCAACATAATCAAGAAGCATTGACAAACACATGTTTCATGGCAAATTTGTTGTTATTCTGATTCAGGAAATGTTCTACAAGATTAAAGATCCATAATTTTCGTTTCGTTGTTAATTTTTACTCTCACAGCCGGCAATAGATTCACTTTCTGTCACAAGTTGATTACTTTTGTAGTTTTGGAAAGCATAATTTCTTGTTTTTATAAAAATAATTAGGAATCATTGTGGGGTTTGCATGCAAGTTGGAAAGTTGAGGCTCATTCATTTTTTGTATCCTTGGGATTTCAATGAATTCTAACGTATAATAGTGGTATCACGGCACCCATATAATAATTCTATAATATTTTGTCACATGTGATAAAATAATTAAAAAATAACTAAATAAATGATAGCTATATTGGCTGATAGTACCATGTTACTCATACAACGATAGTAACAAAGAATTACTCTGAAGAACTGATTAACCATTAACCGTTAAAACCAAAGTCAAAATTAAGAAACAATTACAATCAATCACCTTCTCCTAATATATCTCTAACTCCACCTATTTTTTTGGAAAGCTCTCTCTTCCTCTCTTCCTTCTCCATTCTCTCATTCTGCCATTATTTTGATTGAATAGAACCTGAAATACTTAGTGAATGATATGTAGAGAAGGAAGAAAGTGTTCTTCAAGTAAAATAAGTATCACAAGGGGGAAATGGAAGGGCTAGAAGGGCTGTTAGAGAGGCTCTTAGAAGGAAAATCTAACAGAGGCAAAAAAATTCAGATGAATGAAAATGAAATTAGGCAACTTTGTATCACTGCTAAGCAAATCTTCCTTGGTCAACCTATTCTCCTTGAATTAGAAGCTCCCATTAACATTTGTGGTACCCTTTTTCTTCTTGTTTGTGTTCATCATTCTGGTTGTTTTTTTTTTTGTTCTTTTTCTTACAGATAGATACAAAACATTGATATATTTTTCTTCTAATACTCCATTTGTTGACATTGTCCTATTTTTTATTTTGAGAAGAATTTCATTGGAATTGTATGGCTAATAATCTTATTAAATATGTCCAATTGATAATGAAATTGTTCTTGCTTTCCATGTTATAATAGTGTCTTGTAATATGGTGAATTCAAAAGTTATGTACAATTAATTATGAATCCCATTTTGGAGAGCGAAGTTCTCCCATGACCAAAGGATACCATGGCCCATAAGCATTTACAAGATCTTTTTTTATAAGATACGATATATCATGAGTTTTATATATAAAATCATTCTACACTTCTTGTAAGTTATCATTTGACTCTCTAGAGTTGAAATCCTGACTCCGCCCCTGCTTGGAGACAGCTTATAATTATATTTGATCAATATTAATAGTAATGATGATGATGCATGGTGTTGTGTAGGTGACATACATGGCCAATATCCTGACCTGCTAAGACTGTTTAAGAATGGTGGATTTCCTCCGGATTCCAACTACTTGTTTCTTGGAGACTATGTAGACAGAGGAAAACAAAGTGTAGAGACATTATGCCTTCTCCTTGTGTACAAAATCAAGTACCCAGATAACTTTTTCCTCCTCCGCGGAAACCATGAATGTGCTTCCATCAACAGAATCTATGGATTCTATGATGAATGCAAACGGCGTTTCAGTGTCCGTCTATGGAAGGTGTTTACAGAGTGCTTCAACTGTTTACCAGTGGCTGCAGTCATTGAAGATAAAATTTTGTGTATGCATGGTGGACTTTCACCGGAAATGCACAGCTTAGATCAGATCAGAGCCATACAAAGGCCTATAGACGTGCCAGATCAAGGTCTCTTGTGTGACCTCCTCTGGGCAGATCCTGATAGAGACATTAGAGGCTGGGGTGAGAATGATAGAGGTGTTTCCTACACTTTTGGAGCTGATAAAGTGGCCGAGTTCTTGAATAAGCAAGACCTTGATCTCATTTGCCGAGCTCACCAGGTTTTTTTTTCTCTTTTATCATACTTTTTTTCCCGTTGTAGAGGCATATAGAGGTGAACGGAGATAGTCGCCTCTGTAATTTTTATCCCCACTGAATTAATATTTTGGCTGCACCACTACTTTTGCCGAGGCTCTCTTTAAGCCAAAGTTTCTAATGCTGTGCCCCTCTCTGTACCGGAAATGAATCACAGGTAGTTGAAGATGGTTTCGAATTCTTCGCTGACAGACGGCTGGTAACAATATTTTCAGCACCAAACTACTGCGGAGAGTTTAACAATGCTGGTGCCATGATGTGTGTGGATGCAAGTTTGCTCTGCTCATTTCAAATTCTCAGGCCCTCTGCATAGTTACTGAGCCAGACTTTGTAATCAAACTGTGCAAAGCATCAGAAAGCTGCTTTGTAACAACACGGGATTTTGATTACTTGCTTTGCTTTATACCTGCTTGTAACATTTTGATACAACTATAAAAATATTCACTTTTTTTCTTTTTCATTAAAGTTGAAAATTAGACCATTGAAGTTGAAATTAATACAAAAACATAAATATTTCATATTCAATGTTAAAAATTTCAAATTCAATGATACTATTTTCAACTTTATTATTAAGAAATTTCAAATACTTTTATCCAAACCTGCAGTAGAGCTAGCTCAACGGAATTATCAGATATTCAATTCATACATGAATAGTTAACCTTGAACTACAATCTGTTGTGTTTATTTTTGCCAGGCATTTCCCAGTCAAAATAATTCTGACATTAATTGAGCCAGCTGCATTCAAAAACCAAATAAGAATAGTTAGTCACTGACAATATTCTCTTCAATGAATCACAAAACCTAACCAAGTTGATCGAGTTATTTCAAATCAAGGTGGCAACTGGAGTAGCAATGTGGTTGCCAACATAAATACAACACAAATTTTCAATGCTCGAATTGACTTAAATTGACACAATTAATAATTGTGTTCATGCCAATCTGTTTATTAAAAATGTCGTATTTTTGTTCAAGAGACCTCAACATACAAACTCATTTAGGACATTTGTTAACAGCTGTTTTTCATCCAGGGGTAATTCAGGAAAATCACTCATCGAACAAACATCCCCCAAGCAGTGAATTTGTTTGGTTTGTTGGGAACCAAATGCAAACTTAGCAGGCAAAAGGAAAGCACACAGACAGAATAAAAGATTTAACGTGGTTCAGCGGAATGGATCAAACATACGTGCATAAGTGAAATGAAGTTTTTATTACTGGCTCGGGTCTGACCGACCTCTTTTTCTCTCTCTAACTAAAAACTCTTTTCTCTCTTTTACAAGTGAAGATACAACTATCTCTTCCTAGAAAATAATTAACCAACCTGCTACAATTAACTCTCAACCCCTTTATATACTAGGATAAACTCCACTGTTACACTAACTTCGTGATGTCAGCCACTTGAACCTGTCATCGCCGCGCAAGCTCTCTTCCTCAATTACCCTACGGATTATAGCCCAGCCACCTGATACCTCTACGACCTGTCATCTGACACAATTACTCTATGCCACCTAAATCTCATTAAACCATGTTACTTTTGGTAACTGCTACATGCTATGCCATAATGCTAGCCTGTATTCCAACCACTCCTATGCGGTTGCATGTGTCAGTCAATAAGCTCGCAGCCTTGCTCTGTCCTATCAATCCTTGGTAAACCCAAACTTTCGTTTAGGGCTTACGTCATCTAGACCTGGACATAATACTATTACCCCGACCTACCTCCTCGAGCTAGTAAATTGAGATGATCGACTACAAATTTAAATGATCGACCTATACCACCATGTCGGGTCGGTGTTGAGACCTTCACTTTCCACTTTCTTTGAACTCTTTTCCACCTCGGGTCAGGCATCAAGTGCAAACTAATTATGATCTCCTTTTCAGGCCAGATGCCTATACCCCTTGGGCCTGCGCCACTTATTCGGGAAATGGAAATCTCTTATGTACCCCTCTTCATACTTTGGATCTTCTCGGGTAAGGAAACCACCATTAACATAAGTCCCCTAGTTCTCGGTATCAACGAGTCTGGGAGTTGGTGCCAGGAACTATAATGGTAGGGTGTCTTCTTACTCTGGAGTTTTGTTGGGATTTATGTCATAAAGCTTCATGTATTGTAAAACGGAATTAATTATTGTAATAATAATAAATACATTATTCATTTTATCAAAGTTGTTTGATTTATATCGCATATCACGTGCTACAGTGCGTTGAATTTATTTTGCTTCGTTCTGGAGCTTCCGGACTTCGATTCAGTCCCGATTTTTTCCTATACACTCGTAATGGAATATAGTATTTCATTAAAAAAAATTAAAATGACACACATACTTGATATCCATGGGTTATACACTCCATGGAACAAGATTTGAAGACCAAGGGATGCCTTGGATTTACTGTACTAATTAGATTAGTATAGAAAAATAAGAGTCCGGTTAATGCAATTTAAAATGTGTATGTTTTTGCAATTTCCAGCCCCTGGAAACTGGGTTACGTCGCAACGCAACCCTTATCGCGTCGCGACGCGGCACGCTGCGAGAGCAACCTGAGGCTACTACCTCATTTGCATCGCGACGCGAAAAAGAGCTGAAGTAATTCCAATTTCTGGAATTGTGGGCGGCGCGACGCCCATCAGTTCGCGTCGCGACGCCCAGACTTGGGTTAATATGTATGTTTTAAATTATTTATTAACATGTCATATAGCCTAGGGTGCCTACTCTTGCATTTTCACATGCCATAACATGTAGATATTGTTGGGGGTTTTGGGCGATGGGCGCAGCGGAAGCGCGGTTCGGGCGAAATCGTAATTTAAAACCTTTTCAAATTACCAAATAAATTATTCAATATCTAATATGAATAATTTATTCATATTTCACCTAAACCTATTTATTCAATATCAAATATCAAAATAAATAAGGTTGAAATGTCGCGAAACTTTTACGAAAACTGTTTTTCCGTAAAATGACGCAAAATGCGTTTTTGACCGAACCGACTACCCGACACTTATGGGGACTGCCCAGGTCAGCCCCAATAGTGTCAGGGCAGTTCATGGGCTGCCTGAACAGTGACAGATTCACTGTTTGGGCAGTCTTCACCCGGTTGACTCAAAAGTCATCCGGTAACGCCGTTTTTGGCCGTTTTCGCTTATTTCAACTCGGAAACACTTTCCGACAATTGTTCCAACTCCCAAAACACATCCATTACATTCATATGACATCAAATTCATCACATAATTTCCAGTTTTACAGGATCTGATCCAGAAACCAAAAATTCTAATTTTCATGCTTTAAATCCAAATTTTCAAGATTAATCTAATTAATCATAACACCAACCAAAGTCACCACATATGAACAATCCAAGAACAATTCTAGGTTCCACAAGAGTGGTCATAACACTCTAGAATAGCAACTCATCAACAATTGATCAAATTGGCCTAATATTACAATAATATCTACCAAAATACACTTCACACATGCCATCACTTCCAATTTCATCCACCACAACCAAAAGCCTCAAATTTAAGAAAC
Organism: Zanthoxylum bungeanum; assembly: GCA_019454045.1. Lineage (NCBI taxonomy): Eukaryota > Viridiplantae > Streptophyta > Magnoliopsida > Sapindales > Rutaceae > Zanthoxylum > Zanthoxylum bungeanum. The sequence continues at coordinate 103,514 of SKCR01038150.1, forward strand.
TAAGGAACCCTAGAACCTTTCTAAGAATTCAAGAAAACAAGAAACAAATTTTACAAGCTCAAGAAGATTTAGGATTACCTTTAATCTCCAATTTCCCAAGCTTTTTCCTTGAATTTCCTTCATTTCCAAACTTAAATCATCAAGCAAATATGAAACCCATTTCATTTTGGAGTTCACGGCAATGGAGAATGAACAAGAGAGAGAAAACAAATTTTCTATTTTAAATGAGAAGAATACCGACTTTTACAAGGGTATAATGGGGATTTTGTGATTTAATCAAATCAAATAATAATAAACTTTATACTAACCAATCAAAATTGGACAAATAAAGTTTAATTTAAATCATGCCAAGTGTTCCAATTATATATCACCATTTATCATACTAATTATGACAAATGGATAAGATATTTAATTTTCAATTATTTAATTATTTAACAATTAAATAACTAAATAATTAAATAACATCTATATATGTATTTTTATTTACATTAAATAACAAATACATATATTTATGACATGTGTCAAAATCTCATTTGACGAATAATTAATGTGTATCTAATTGTATTATATATCAAATACAAATACACAATAATTATTATCGGACAAAATCCCCTAATGCATGTGTTATCATTTAACCGATTAAACGATCTGAATTAACTCACTTAATCCGATAAAGTATTATGAATAATCCGTATCAATCATATTGAGTTGCCCAAGTGCTCAACGAGTACACTTCATATTGTATGACTCTCTAAGTTTAGGTTTATCCGTCACGAAATCCAATTTCGTGTCCATAATCCACCCACTCATGGATTATGACGACCACAGATAATCTCGCTAAACTATACAACCCAAGGTCATTGCATACGTATAATCCCTATGTGACAGGTTATCAATATTATACCTGGGATATAGATGAGAACGTCAAATCCGTTCGGTATAATATAGTCGACTTTCAATTTACGATCTCGAAATAACACTGGGAACTAATTTCCAAAGTTATACCACGGCCATGGATTTACTAGATCGTAAACACGTGCGGATGTCTATGCCATGTACACAGGACTGACGGATCCTATCTTGATACGCACTGGATATCATGAGCGTCAGTCCGCACCCAACGAACAGGCGGAGGTCTAATCTAAATAGATCGGTGACGTGACTACCATCAAAGTGTGGATGATAACTAATATATCCCACTGTGGTATCTGATGAGTGGTATTTATATCACTATTTTCCACTCATTTAACCTAATATTTTGTATAGTTTCTCGGGTTTTGTGAACGTTTTGACGTGTTTTGTGTTATTTTGCAGATAAATAAAGTTGGGAAAACATTGGAAGCAATTTGGGGCCAAAATAGAGAAAAAATGACAAAGGGGCAATTTTGTAATTTGTCAGCGTCGCGACGCCTAAAGTGCGCCGGCCATGCTAACGTGCGCCGAGGGACACGTGTCAGAATATGAGAAATTGGACTTGCTAACGTGCGCCGACCTTGCTAACGTGCGCCGTGCCACGTGTCATCATCACAGAAGATCTGCTAAAATACGCTGGCTGCCACGTGTCGAAATCTCATTGGACCAAAGCAAGCGCGTGCCACGTGTCAATCTCTCATTGGACCGAATATTAGACAAATCACATGTTGTCACGTGTCGACCTCTCATTTGACCGATCCTAAGTGCGTGCCACGTGTCAACTTTTCATTGGACCGAAAGATCAGCCAATCACCGTGTGCCACGTGTCATCTTCTCATTGCACCACCTTCACCGCATGACACGTGTCATAACCAGATTTTGCCGACAGAACACGGGTGGTCAACCCGCATAGACCAAAGCCGCGTTCGGGCGTCGCGACGCTAGTTGCCGAAAATGCCTATAAATTCAGGCCTTCTTCACTTCAATTGGTGTGCTTTCCTTGGGATTTTTTCCCTGATTTCATAGGAAGCATCTAGTTTTGTAATAATAAAATTATGTATTTTTATTTTTAGTTTTTATTACAGCTTTTTATTTATTTACTTTATGTTTTGTAGTTAAATTTCCGCTGGGGTAAAAGGTGAAACCTTTAATATAATTATCTAGGTGAATCTCACTTAATTATAATTTATAAATTATAATTTAACCGGATTAATTAATGTCAGACTTTATTACCGCCTATATGGTCGGGTTAAATATAAATTACTTTACCGCCTATATGGCTGGTCTTTATGTGACAGATAATTACCGCCTATATGGCTGGTGTAATTGGACTAAATGGATTACCGCCTATATGGCTGTTTTTAAATGTTTAACATTATTAATTCCTGAGAAAGCAGAATATAAAATAATTTATATATTATAATAAGTGAGATTCCTAGATAAGAAATATTAAATATGAATCCTCTAACCCCCAGCATTTTATTTTTATTCTAGGGAAGTGATGAAACACAATATTCACACACTTAATAATTGATTTTCTTTTTATGGGTAATTCTTTAGTTTGTTTATTGAGTCTTAAGCTTAATGCTTCTTGTTGTCTGATCACCAATAAGATTGATATGGTAAACTTAAAATGAACTAGACATAGGGATTTTAGGTTTCAGCCTTAGATTCATTAGCCCACGATCTTCCTTGAGGATAGATAACCCTTTAATAGATTTCCTTACAGGATAGACATATACATGTCGGGCGGGGGTAGCCATAATTGGAACTTAATCTTAATGAATCCAGGTAATTTGGTTGACATAGACATATGGTTCAATTGGGTTATACTGGGTATTTGCGTTTGACCATCGACAGAGGCTTTTACATATTTTCGTGTTCCAGGTTAGCAAACTGATTTATTACACATAGATAAGAGAATCAATTCATCTTTATAATAATATTGTGTGGAGTCACGACCCTAGATCCTTGAGTCTTTCCTTCTATTTTCCTTAGTATTTTCTTTTGGGTCTGTTTTTATTTTATTTTGCAAAACCACATTCAACCAATCCAAAGCAATCAATTCTCTTATTCCTATAATTAGATACTTGTAAATAAATAGTATCAATAATTAATAACAACAGTAAGAATTAAGTCCTCGTGGGATCGATATTTTTTATACTACTTGAACGATACGTGCGCTTGCGTTATACGTGTGTGTTTACGCCGGTCAGTATCTCGAGTCGAAGGACCACTATGCTCGCTCAACTCGATAAGATTCATATTGACGTTGGTGTACCATTTATTAGGAAATATTCAGTGATTCGTTCAGTGTCTTATCAAATAAACACCTACATGTCTATACGAGTCTCCTGAGACTCATGGTTCACTGGGATAAATCATCGGACCAAGTCACGATATACGACATGTATTGGTCTCAGCGGATTTTACTAACTGACCCGTGTTAGTAAATCTTGACCATGAACTTTATTTAAGGATATACAACTAATAATGTACTTCCCAATGTCAATTACAAACTACGTTGTAACTACGCATTATATTGTAAATCGTAGGGTCTTTGTCTAATATACACGTATCATTAAACCAGATTTAGTTTCGATCTAATCATAAGCAGATATATTATCATAATTAGATCGAATAAGTGTATAAAAGATAAGGGTGCTACCATTAAATTAAGTAATATTATGGAAAATTGAATTGCTCGTATTCATAAATCAGACATAAATACGATCCGGATTGGCACTCCGGGCACCAACCCTAACAATTTCTCCCACTTACTCTAGTTCCAATCCACAGTATCATATACACATCTCAATGTGTATCACATACTCATGGCCCTCAAGAGCTCACCTAGCACTCAAGAGGTAGGCAACAACAAGTAAGCCTGCTTTAACAAATTGAGTCCGTCCAACAAACTCAATCGTTTTCCTTAACCAGCATCATTCATATTTTGTAGAATCCAAATTCCACATTATTATGACTCAGACACTATATTAGTATTGTGCTTTAACTACTGAGTTATCTATGTATTTGGAGATCAAATCCAAATACTATGAGACAACCGCAAACACTACACTAATATGAAAACTTCTAATCTATAGGGTCACTATGCAACTTCCTAAGTCAATACTTCAAAAGTTGCAACTGATTCCTCTAAATCAGTAGAATCAACAGTGACACTCCCACTGCATCTTTTCTGACTTTATATGACATAGACCATCTAATGTCATAATTAGGATCAAAACTAATCTAACCTTATGGTTGCATACTAAATTCTCCATAAATTAGAAACTTGTTCTTAATATCTCAAAGATCACAAAGAACATGTTTCAAGATCCATCTTATGGTCTACAACATATCAAAATAACTCGTAACAATTACAATTAAATTGATATCTTCAATCGCACATTATATAGTATTCATTACGCCATCATCTTATGATGCATAAGATTGACTAGACATTCAAATCAATCTATCTTTTGACAAAGGAATCATCATTTACGAAAGATGAATACTATATACATAAAAGACATGTTAAATGTCAAACAGTTACACTAACTGTCATACAGATAGTCTTATTGTGTCATTTATTAGATCATATCTAATATGCGACTAATAAGAGTATCTCACAAGTCTCTTAGTTTTATATCTTATATAAAACTTTATATCAAATATAACAGAGACTACTCATATTGCCTACAATGAGAAAAGAAGACTTAGGATATATAATACTAGAAAGAAATTTGTACGCTCCCACTGACCCTACTGACAAATACGTATTCTCTATATTTCGATAAAACCAGACAATCTAACTGATATCAAAATCAGAGAACACGAATTTCCGGAAAGCTTATCTGAGTCTATAATAGGCTCCATAAGCTAGTATATCAAACTATGATCTTAGCAGAATACAAACTCTAGGGTCATTCTAGAATGAACTCTTCAAACAAAGAAATCACGACAGATCTCTCATTCGAATAAATCACTCAAGAATGCCACTTTGCATTCTTTAGCCAAAATACATAGTTTTAATATCAACATTAACCAACAGATCTTTAATTGTTCAATTTGTGTGACTAGAGACAAGTTTTCTCAAAATCTACAATAGATAGCTGAGTACAACCTTTCTCACTGTCATACTATAAAGGTCAAACCATTATCGAGCTCACTTTGCTTTTGCTGTGCAAATAATTTGCATATTTTATGAACTATTCATAATGAAAGCCTAATCAAGTTCTAAACTTGATCGTAGTAAGCAATGAACAATCTTAGATCTATGGTTCAATGCCAAGTTCCAGAATCGATATCAAATATCGCTCCCACTATAAGTTACAGGATAATTTTCTTTGATAAGAAAACAACAGAATCATTAAGTATCAAATACTTTGTAAATGATTCTGACATCCTACTGAACTTATACAGAAGATGTCTAAGGGTCTACTCATCTTATTAATTACGTAGTTCCACTTACAGTTTATCATTCTCACATTTGACTTCAATAAGTCAAATCTTTTCTACAATTGTCAACATCCAATATCAACCACCAAGTAACAAAACAATTTAATTGCTCGGAATCGTAGAAAAGATATTCTATCAAATAGAATACTATATTCCATTAAATAGAATAAATGATCAACCTTTCACCCGTACCTCCGAGGCACAAGTACTTTCAATTATATAACCATTATACAAAAGAAAGTTTCAAATCTCAAACTTTTCAAGATTCGAATTTTCTACTATACATATCATATATGTAATTGTAGAAACAAATGGAACCTTAATTAAAGAGATGAATTAGTGTTACTGGAGCATAACCCCAAGAGTATTGAAAACCAATTCGGTAACACTCAATATCAACGAATCAAATCATATAAGATTCGATAACTCTCACTGGCCAATTCCATCAAGATGGAATCGTGGAAGTTTAATATTGAGTAAGAATCAAATTCATTAAATAACTTTAGAACTAACTGCCTTAAATTCATGTGTCTGATCATATCAAACATCCTTGAACAATTCAAAGACTCACAATGAATTTTATAGTTTTCATTACTTCAAATAGAATATCTTTGAACCATTCAAAATATTCTATCCACATTTCAACAGAACACATATTGAAAGTTCTCGAACCATTCAAGATGTTCAATATATATTCTTTTAGAAACTCGCAACTAAGTCATGACAATTCATCAATAAAGTTACGAAGTAAAGAAAACTATCTAAGGCAATTTCTAATTCATTAAACTACATACATCCAATGTATTAGTCCAATAAATATTGTGGTTCAATGACAATCATTGGTTAAATGGGATTTAAACACATCCTGAATACAATATTTATTAAATGGATAAGGATATATAGTGTGATCTCGTATCAGACCATCCTTAACCATAAGGAATAAACATCTGATGCTATTATGATAAAATATCATAAAGCACAGTTCTAAGTTATTTATTTTACCAAATATTTTTCTTAATGCTTATCTTTCATTAATGACACTACTAGTTATCTTAAAATATGTAACAACTGTTTATACAGAACAAGTAACTATCCAATAGTCACAAGTTCTGATATTAAATATCAATACAGTTATTAAACATTATTTTAAATAACTAGACGGGAGATCTGGCATCCAATACATATAGTTGTCGTATTGTGAGAATCAATATTCTCTATACACAACTATACACATCTCATTTCTTAAGCTTTATAATTTGCGTTCAATTATTCACAACAATTGCAAATGATTGATTAGCAAATTGTATCAGACACGTGACTTCTAAAAGTCACTAACGTCAAGAAACATCATTATAAGATAAACGAATACCAATGGGGTTTTCTTAATGCCAGTCAAGAATCTCGAGACATGAACTAATTTAAGTCAATTCTCACTACACAAGAAATAATTTTCTCTAGACAAATATATCCTAAACCAGATATCCATTTAGATTGCCTAATCGTGACTTAGAAACTAAGTCACAAACCATCTTGATTTTCAAGAAAATTGGAACAACGGTTCCCAATGGTTTTAACTAATCTAACAATATTTAAGTCTACTGTCTTTCTAAAACCTATTCTAGAATTGTACAATCATAAGTAAAGTCAGAAAACATATTCAAATAATAAGCTATGCAGTGGATTAGAATTATAAATCTATAAATAATATAGAATAAAGAAAAACGAAAGCAGCATTTTCTAAAATATTACACACTGCTTAAGTTATGGATTTTAAACTCAGCAGTGTCTCCCACTACTTTACATAATACCGTTATCCCCAACGGACAATGGGAATTCAATAATTAAATCGAATTCCATGGGTAGAGTAGGATCCCATGAATATATTTCGACTCACAGCTTTGACACGATCTCGCCTACGTATATTCATTAGGTAGACAACTCTTTGTCAATCAATCACCAGTGACTCCTGGTTTTGGTCCTGACCGTTTCTCGTTGTGACAGCTTTGGCACGTTCACAAGGAGGCGTATCAAGGCTACACTTGTCAATGATAAACTCAAGTTACCGATGTAGTCCTAACAGCTTTGGCACGTTCAGGATTTCCACTTTCACTTGAATTTGTCCAGTATTATTATACAATTGGTATGGATAATAATTCTATAACCTACACCCTCACAGCTTTGGCACGATCTCGGATGCAGTTATAGAAAGATACCCATAAATCGTACTGACAAGACAGACCAAGAAATATGTATCCAATACACGTCACTTTACAGCCTTATTTCTAAGCGGGGATTTTCCTATGGAAGCTATAATCTACATCAAAAGCAGAATTTTAATCTAAATCATTTTCTAAACATTTCAATTCTACCTTAGAAAACTAAACACAATATAACCGTTAAATTTTTGTTATATTTTCCGTTAACGTAGAACCGAAAAGTAAAGAAACATATCTAGATTATATGCATGTACGAACATTAAAATTGGATTAAACTGTTGGACAATTATGACCCATAGCGTCACTATTTGTACAGATCAAGGTGTTGTTGTACAAATTAACTATGTGACAAATGAGATTGCTCTCTTATCATTTGTGATAAGATCACCTAGATGTATAAATTATAGGAGGTCCCTATGATTAGTTCCTGGATTGAGAATGATATGAGACAGTATCAGTCAACGAAGGATTAATCATTAAATATCCCTAGTTAGAGCATTGTCGAGATTGGACATCGATAAATGCGTAAAAGACTAGTATTACACTTGTGAGCGTTGTGAGGGCACAACGGCATAGTTCTCATATATTTTGGTATAGGATACTCATGCAAGTGTAATAGGAGGTTGTGTTTTACCGATGGTACGGGAAACAGCTTCGCTCTGGATAGACCCCATCGGAATTCCATTGGTAGTATGACTATGTGTCTTTGGAAGTCTGAAATCAGGGTAGGTGTATTTGGTCTTAACCTGAGACTTGCACCGCTAATACTTGCGACAATCAATATACTTTGGTTGCGGTCGTCCAGGGCTTTAACAGGTTCTGTGTACGCCTATGCTGGGTATATTGAGAATTGTAGTGTGTTGGGTGTGATGTCAAGACATAAGTGTCACTCCAGTCATATGGAGATGATGGTCGCGTAGGATACGGTACTGGTTCTCTTAAGTACTGCAGTCATCGGGATAATATATCTAGGTCATAGTTATCCGATTATGGAGACTAGTTACCAGATATCAGATATGTGCTTCGTACGGGGCAGACACAATTCCAGACCCAGGCCTAGCACGTGATCATTCGATACTGGATCGACATACATAATACTATGTATACTACGCCTGATATAGATCCTTTATTCCTGTAAGGATATTTCTGGAGAATTGGGTAGGCATGGCGCTTTGCTAGAAGCCAACCTTGTCTTGTAAATCGGTACAAACGTAATACTAGGTACTTACGTGTTCGAATAGTCCGACGACCGAATTTACTGCCAACATATCCGGGGATCTCATGGGTCGCTTCCCGAAGATTCACCGATGATGTATGACTCGCACTTTTAATTAATCTGGGATTAATTAGTAGAGAGAGAAAATTAATCTGGGATTAATTGCGGAGATATTTTATCTGGGATAAAATATCAATTAAAGAGAGATAACGATTAATTTGGAATTAATCAATAAATTAATATATTTGATATATTAAACGAGATTGGATTTCGACGCGGAATTAAAATTAGATTTTAATTCGGGCGAACGAATTAATTTAGAATTAATTCGTTAGCGACATGAATAGTGATTTCGCTAGACATTATCAATTAAATTGCGTCGCAACGGAAAATTCGTTAATTTGGAATTAGCGAACCCAAGCCCGAGATTGTTTGCGAGCGCATTCACATTTCGAATTCAAGTGCGGTACGCAAGTCAAATCAAGCGTCAAATCGTCAGTCACTTTGAGTGATGTGACTTGACAACTTGATTGATTGATGGGAAGTGATGTGTGTGGTTGGAACATTAAATGCTTGACTTTTTGAAAGCCAAATTCATTGTAAATGAAGTTGAAATTCACATTTGGGTATTAGATACACAAATTTGAAATCAACACACACAACTCTCTCTTTCTCTCATCTCTCTCTCTCTCTCTCGCCCATGGAGGGCTGTTTTCTTCTGGTTTTGCCGAGAAGATGGGAAGCAAAAGTGGTGATTTTTGTGGCAAAAATCACAAGATCTAGCACTCCGAGAGACATGCGAAGGTGATAGGGAAGTCCACCCATGAGCCGGGAATCGTTTGACGAAGCTTGGAGCTCACCCATGGCCGAAAATAGTGAGCCAACTCACTGCCACTGCCGAGCATCCAGTGGGCAGAATTTCAAGTTTTGTTGCTTGCCGCGTCGCTCAACCGATCGATGTGAGTATTCCGCAACTTCGTTGATTTGTATTCGCACTTGTTTCATGCTTGTTTAATTATCTTGGGACCTTAGCAAACACCAATATAAACATCAAATATCAAGCATGAATAATGTAATGGATGAAGCATCAGACCCGTTCGGATACCATTTTTGTTGGGGGTTTTGGGCGATGGGCGCAGTGGAAGCGCGGTTCGGGCGAAATCGTAATTTAAAACCTTTTCAAATTACCAAATAAATTATTCAATATCTAATATAAATAATTTATTCATATTTCACCTAAACCTATTTATTCAATATCAAATATTAAAATAAATAAGGTTGAAATGTCGCTAAACTTTTACGAAAATCATTTTTCCGCAAAATGACGCAAAACGTATTTTTGACCGAACCGACCACCCGACACTTATGGGGACTGCCCAGGTCAGCCCCAATAGTGTCAGGGCAGTTCATGGGTTGCCCAAATAGTGACGGATTCACTGTTTGGGCAGCCGTCACCCGGTTGACTCAAAAGTCACCCGGTAACGCCGTTTTTTGCCGTTTTCGCTTATTTCAACTCGGAAACACTTTCTGGCAATTGTTCCAACTCCCAAAACACATCCATTACATTCATATGACATCAAATTCATCACATAATTTCCAGTTTTACAGGATCTGATCCAGAAATCAAAAATTCTAATTTTCATGCTTTAAATCCCAATTTTCAAGATTAATCTAATTAATCATAACACCAACCAAAGTCACCACATATGAACAACCCAAGAAAAATTCTAGGTTCCAAAAGAGTGGTCATAACACTCTAGAATAGCAACTCATCAATAATTGATCAAATTGGCCTAATATTACAATAATATCTACCAAAATACACTTCATACATGCCATCACTTCCAATTTCATCCACCACAACCAAAAGCCCCAAATTTAAGAAACTAAGAAACCCTAGAACCTTTCTAAGAATTCAAGAAAACAAGAAACAAAATTTCCAAGCTCAATAAGATTTAGGATTACCTTTAATCTCCAATTTCCCAAGCTTTTTTCTTGAATTTCCTTCATTTCCAAACTTGAATCATCAAGAAAATATGAAACCCATTTCATTTTGGAGTTCACGGCAATGGAGAATGAACAAGAGAGAGAAAACAAATTATCTATTTTAAAAGAGGAGAAGATTGACTTTTACAAGGGTATAATGGGGATTTTATGATTTAATCAAATCAAATAATAATAAACTTTATACTAACCAATCAAAATTGGACAAATAAAGTTTAATTTAAAGCATGCCAAGTGTTCCAATTATATATCACCATTTATCATACTAATTATGACAAATAGATAAGATATTTAATTTTCAATTATTTAATTATTTAACAATTAAATAACTAAATAATTAAATAACATCCATATATGTATTTTTATTTACATTAAATAACAAATACATATATTTATGGCATGTGTCAAAATCTCATTTGACGAATAATTAATGTGTATCTAATCGTATTATGTATCAAATATAAATACACAATAATTATTATCGGACAAAATCCTCTAATGCTTGTGTTATCGTTTAACCGATTAAAACGATCTGAATTAACTCACTTAATCTGATAAAGTATTATGAATAATCTGTATCCTTCATATTGAGTTGCCCAAGTACTCAACGAGTATATTTCATATTGTGGGACTCTCTAAGTTTAGGTTTATCCGTCACGAAATCCAATTTCGTGTCCATAATCCACCCACTAATGGATTATGACGACCACGGATAATCTCGCTAAACTATGCGAGCCGAGGTCATTGCATACGTATAATCCTTCTGTGACAGGCTATCCATATTATACCTGGGATATAGATGAGAACGTCAAATTTGTTCGGTATAATATAGTCGACTTTCAATTTACGATCTCGAAATAACAATGGGAACTGATTTCCGAAGTTATACCACGGCCATGGATTTACTAGATCGTAAACACGTGCGGATGCCTAAGTCCTGTACACAAGACTGACGGATCCTATCTTGATACGCACTGGATATCATGAGCATCAGTCCACACCCAACAAACAAGCGGAGGTCTGATCTAAATAGATCGGTGACGTGATTGCCATCAAAGTGTGGAGGATAACTCATATATCCCACTGTGGTATCTCAAGTTGAAGGACCACTATACTCGTTCAACTCGAGAAGATTCCTATTGACCTTGGTGTACCATCTATTAGGAAATCATCAGTGAGTCGTTCAGTGTCTTATCAAACAAACACCTACATGTCTATACGAGTCTCCCCAGACTCATGGTTCACTGGGATAAACCATCGGACCAAGTCACGATATACGACATGTACTGGTCTTAGCGAATTTTACTAAACGACATGTGTTAGTAAATCTTGACCAGGAACTTTATTTAAGGATATACAACTAATAATGCGCTTCCCAATGTCAATTACAAACTACGTTGTAACTGCGCATTATGCTGTAAATCCTAGGGTATTTGTCTAATATACACGTATCACTAAACCAGATTTAGTTTCGATCTAATCATAATCAGATATCTAATCGTAATTAGATCGAATAAGTGTATAAAAGACAATGGTGCTACTATTAAATTAAGTAATATTTTGGAAAATAGAATTACTCGTATTCATGAATCGGACATAAATACGATCCGGATTGGCACTACGACCACCAACCCTAACAGATATGCATGATATTCTAGTTACCAGAGATCCGATATGTGCTTCATACGGGGCAGACACAATTCCAGCCCCAGGCCTAGCACGTGACATCCGATACTGGATCGTAATACGCAATACTACGTATACTACGCCTGATAAAGATTACATATTCCTTTAAGAATATTTCTGGAGAATTGGGTAGGCACGGTGCTTTGCTAGAAGCCAACCATGTCTTGTAAATCGGTAAAAACGTAGTACTAGGTACGTACGTGTTCGGATAGTCCGACGACCGGATTTACTGCCAACATATCCGGGGATCTCATGGGTCGCTTCCCGAAGATTCACCAATGACGTATGACTCGCACTTTATTAATCTTGGATTAATTAGTAGAGAGAGAAAATTAATCTGAGATTAATTACGGAGATATTTTATCTGGGATAAAATATTATTTAAAGAGAGAGAACGATTAATTTGGAATTAATCGATAAAATAATATATTCGATATATTATAGAAATTGGATTTCGACGCGGAATTAAAATTAGATTTTAATTCGGGCATACGAGTTAATTTAGAATTAATTCGCTAGCGATGTGAATAGTAATTTTTCTAGGCGTAATTATTTAATTAAATTTGATTTAATAACGTCGCAACGGAAAATTCGTTAATTCGGAATTAGCGAACCCGAGCCCGGGAGTGTTTGCGGGCCCACTCTCATTTCGAATTCAAGTGCGACCCACAAGTCACATCAAGCGTCACATCATTAGTCATTCAATTGATAGATGTCTTGTCACTTTGAGTGATGTGATGTCTAGTCACTTTTGAGTGATTGATGGTGGTGGTTGGAAGGCTTAATTGCCTAGTACCTTTTTGGATTTGGAATTCAAATTTTTGGTATATCATTTATTTGATTTTAGAAATCAAACAACCAACACACTTGACTTTCCTCTCTCTCTCTTCTCTTCTCCATATTCGGCCCTGGGCCAATTTTCTTTCTTCTCATTTTCTCTCAATGCCGAGAGCATGTAGAAGCTTAAGGGAATTTTGTGGCAAAATTTCCAAGGTGCTAGCACACATTATGAGTCATCCAAAGGTGATAGGGAAACCCACTCATGGGCATGGAATGCACACCCAAGCTTGGAACTTGGCCGAACACATGGAGCACAAAAATGGAGTCTATTGCCGAGAGCACCTTGGAGGAAAAGCTTGAAGATTTTATTGTTCCTCACATCGCAAAAGCCGATCTTTGTAAGTATGATTCCGCCATACTTCTTATGAGTATTCACATGATTTCTATGCTTGAATGATCTTAGGACTTACCTAGAAACCCAACTTTGGTATCTTGAGCCTTGTTTAAGCATGAAATTGGAATTAGGGTAAAATTGGGTAAAAATGATTTGAGCATGTTTTGATGAAATTGATTGTTGATATATGTTTGAATGATGATAACATGGTGTTATGCATGATCAATTTGATGAAAATTGGATTGGATCAATTTTTCCCCAAATTTGAGGCTTGGCCGAAAGTTGAATGCTACCATAAATTCATGGTGATTTTGTTTTTTGAATCATTAGATGAGTTTGAAATACTTGGGAAATGTTGATTTAGGATTTAATTGGATTGAATTCGGAATCGAACATGAAATCCCTAATTGCCGTGAATGATAAGCATGAAAAATGATATGATTTTTTTGATTCAATTGTGTTGGACATAAGTTGATGATGATAAGCATAATTAATTGAGTGAATTAGTATTTTGGAAATGTTAATTTGGTTAATTAATTATAACTATACACTTTAATTAATTTAATTGTGAAATTTGAAATTTTGTAATTTAATTAATTGGGCCAAATTTGGAATTGGGCTTGTAAAGTTGTATTTGGGCTTAATGGACTTGGTTGGGCCAAGTTTGGTTTAGACTAATTGGTTGGATCCAATTGGGCCCAAAACCATATCCATAAAGTCCAAATATAATTAAATGGACCTTTAATTTTAATTGGGCCTAAATTGGTTTCTTGGCAAATAAGGGTGATTCCTTAAATGGGCTTTGGTATTTGGGTTTGACCCATGTTGACCAAAGTCCATGCCTTATGAAATTAATTAAAAGCCCATTGGACTTTAATTAAATTGACATTGGATGTTAATTGGGCTTTGAGACCCGTAACGATTAGATTTAGAATCTAAGTCGTAAAGGCACATTAAAAAGTGTAATTATTTAATTTAGAATTAAATATAGAATTAGTATTAAATACAAATTAAATTAGATTTAATGTTGTAGTTTAATATAATTCGTGAATTCGTACTTTGAGTACTTATTCGCAAAACGAGTTTGACTCGCGCAAAATCAAATCGTTGTTTGAACATTGGATGGTCATTAATTTCATATTAATTAATTAGATTAGATTGATTGATAACATGCTTTGTGTGAATACATGGATGCGATGTATGAATAATGCATATCGGATGGATATTAGATGGGTGAGGGCAATTTTGGAAATTGTTGTAATAAATTTAGAATTTATTAAATTGGACCTGCGTGTCCAGCCTATTACCTCTTGACTCTTTGTATTTCTCTTCTCACCTATTCCCCTCAATGGAAATGAGGTTTCTTTAAAAGTGTTATGTAATCGGGTAGAAGTAATACTTGTGCTAGCGGGAGAGAGGAAATTGAGAGATTTGTTCTAGGAACAATGTGTTTAAATATCCATCCGCATATCATTATTATTTTATTTACGCGCCTTATTATGCTTTTAGAATGCATGTTTAAGGGTGCATGATGATGAGACCTTAACAAAGATAATTAATTGGTTGCCAATTACGCGAAAAACCCTCAACATATATTAAGCGTTTTTCCTTCCATTAAGTGATTCTTACTCAAGATCCAAGATTGGCACTGGTTTGTTGGCCAAAGTCAAGACCTTTTTCCGTCGCGGATGTGTTTGAATCATGAAGGCTTTGTTCCATATCGGTGTCTTGTCCAAGTTGTGATTTTTTGGCCAAAGTCAAGATCATTTCTTGTCCATCGACATCGATTACGAAGCTTTCCAAAGTCAATGGGTTCCGCTTAACTGGGATCATTAAGTTTGTTGTGCCAAAGCCAAGGTTTAGTTGATTCAGAGGAAAAAGGTTAGGGAATATATTGGATATATTGGCATATATAAGATATATGTTTCGGACTTGGATGTCCACCTACTGGATCTAGGAATTGGATGGGATCCAATTGATCTTAGAGATCTACCTAGTTAATTATCATACAATTTGTTGGCCAAAGTCAAGATTGTGTGTTATTTAACGGGATCCTAGCCCACTAGGAAACAAGGTTTCCCGAGTACTCCACAGAGGGTTAGAGGCTCGCCGAAAAATAGTGGGAGGCAAGTATTAAATTTACAATTATCGTTTAGTTACTTGCCAATACGCGCTCATTTCAAATTTTTCGTCAATAAATTAATATATTAGTTGGACTAATATTTAATCGTTGTTTTAATTAAACAGTTGGACTGTATTCAAACTACTTCAATTATAGTTGATTATATAATTGGATTATAGTAATCAATATATTTGAATTAACCAATTAAATTATAGTTGATTATATAGTTAGACTATAGTAATCATTATAATCAATAGTACCTAAAATCGTTGATTCGATAGTTGGACTATTGGAATCAAGATAAATGAAAGATTAGTGTTTAAAATATCAACTTGGGTAAAAATATTTTAAACGGCTTTAATTTTCAGATTGGGAATAAAATCTCAGGATAGTCCTTGGTGACCGAGAAGTTACTTTATTTTATAGAGTGACGTCTCGAGCCTAAGCCCGGAGTTGAGCAAATAGTAGAACATGATATTTGGAATATTCATGTGATGATAACTTTAGTGCTTAATCTGTTATGCTTGCCGCAAAGACTCCTTAATTTCTTAGTCAGAACTAAGGATTAGATCCTTATAGTATGATATTGAAATTGAAGGATCTTCATAGATCTATCCTTAGATCTTAGAAGTACAAGTTGCAATAAAAAAAAAAACTATTGGAGAGTTAATGGCTATACTCAATGAGACAAAGCCAGAGTTTGCAATAGGGCAAGAAGCGCAAGGCTCATCTTACTTCGACATCCCAGAAGGCCAAGGCTTGGCCAAAGGCTTCTGGGGTGTGGAAAAAGGGCAAAGGTAAAATCATTATAATCTTCTGGGAAGACAAAGGACATATCCCAAAATGTCTGCCTAAAACTGTGGCAAACGGGGTCACTGAAGCGTGACTGCCGTATGGACAAGGCAGACATGAAGGAACTGAAGAGGGGCAAGGCTCCGACTTCAAATATGTTTGTCATCAACATGTTCACTACTAGTATTGAAATTGGATTTTAGATACTGGATGTGGTACATAAATATGTACTGGTGTGCAGAATCTGCTGATTAGCAGGATACTGACTTCAGTTGAGATTTATCTGCGAGTCGGAAATGGGACGAGAGTCGTTGTTTTAACCGTAGATACCTAAGTTTAGGAACTACCCTTCAGGTGTGTACTTAAATTAGGAAACTGTTAGAATGTAACTAGTTTGACTAGAAATATTATCTCTATATCAGGGTTTAATCCGTTGCGGATATACCTTTATATTCTAGAACACTAAAGTGTTTCACTTTATAAAGATGATATTGAGATAAACACATTAGATGTGAATAACAGTATTTATATTTTGAATATAAATAAATCTCAAACATGTGACATGACAAACAAATAGTTCAAACTGAATTAATCAGTTGAGACTTAATTGTGGCAATGTTGTCTGGGACACATTAAACAAGACTCGTATATCCACACTTTCGAATAGTGGATACTAGGACGGATTTGATTCTATTCAAATGATGTCTACGAATCTAGTTTATTAGGCAAAGTTCCTAAAACACCTTTTACTTGGTAAAAGTGCAAGTGCCACCGATCTGTTAGCCCTCGTTCATAGTGACGTAAGTGGGCCCATGTCTAGCTAGGCTAGAGGTGGATATGAATACTTCGAAACCTTTACGGATGTGGCATCGCGTTATGGTTATGTGTTTCTTATGAAACACGGATCAGAAACTTTTGATGAATTCAAAGAGTTTCGACACGAATTAGACAGACAAACCGGCTAAAGTATTAAAACCGTCACGGTTAGACCATGGTGGAAAATACTTAAGCAATAAGTTTCTCAAATACTTGAAAGAGTATAGTATTCTTTCAATGAGGACTCCTCCCGGAACACGTCAATTTGACGGTGTGTCCGAACAGAGAAACCAATTTTGTTGGACATGATAAGGTTAATCATGAGTCGCTCTGAGCTACAATTTCCTTCAAGGGATACACATAAACAGTGCAAAACTTATTTTGAATAAGGTTCCATAAAAATCTGTTAGACATACTTCATATTAGATATGAACAGGAAAGAAACCGGATTTCTCATTCCTGGTGATTTGGGAATGTTGGGCATACGTTTGGATGATACCAAACTAGAACCCCAATCGGATAAGTGCCTAAGTTGTAGGTTATCCTAGGGAAACCAAAGTATAGTACTTATACATCTCACAAGAGAACAATGTAATTGTTGTTCACCATGCAGTTTTCCTAAGAGGAATACCTATATGCAGTGGTAAGTGGGAGGAAAGTAAAACTCGATAAAAATCAGAGTAATACTATTCCAGGCACCGATTCCTTAATGGAACACAGATAGTTCGTCAAGGATGAAACTATACCAATAATCTTCGAATACACAAGAACCACGTAAGTCGGAGAGAGTCAGAAAATAACCTGGGAGGTATTGGTTTCTGATCTCACCTCATGAAGATGTCAATCTTATTGAGGAACACGAACCGACTACGTATGAGGGAGTGATACAAGGTATCGACTCCCTATTATGGCAAAGTGCCATGAAGTCCGAAATGGATTCCATGTATATCAACTAAGTTTAAATACTAGTTGTTGTACCGTAAGGAATTGTGCCTATTGGTACTATACAAATCTTCAAGGAAGACATACATGGAAGGCAACATACCAACGTACTAAGCTAGGCTTGTAGCGAAAAGGTATCGTTATCAACATTGTGTCGATTACGATGAAACCTTTTACTTGTTGCCATGGTTAAATCCATTTGGATAATGCTTGCTGATGCTGCATGTTTCATTTATGAAATATGGCAGTTGAACGTCAAAATCGCTTTCCTTAACGGAAATCTTTTGGAGGATGTTTACAACATCCTGACGGTTTTGTCGTACTAAAACGAGCAAACAAGGTTTGCAAGTTATTCGATCCATTTATGGATTGAAGCAAGCATTGCGTTCTTGGAATTATCGTTTTGATGTAATCATAATGGTATATGATTTAATTCAAAACGAAAATGATTCTTGTGTATATAAGGAGGTTGGTGGGAGCACACTGACAATGAATGTCCTAAGTAATGATGACATATCATTTCTTGGAAATGATATTCCCATAAAACAATCGGTAAAAGCTTGGCTTTCATGAAAATTCTCCGTAGAATTCTTGGGAGAAACAACATTTATTCTAGGAATAAAGATCTACTGGGATAGATTTAAAGTTGTTAATACTCTCCGAGAACTCGTATATTGAAATAAATGTACGCGACCTGGTGTCTCATATACTTTGAGCATATGGAGTCAAAATCAGGCCAATCCAAGTGATAGTCACTGGATTGATGTTAAGAACATCCTTTAGTATCTTAGATGAACTAAGGATGCTTTCTTAAACTATGGAGAATGAGAACTTGAAGTGACTGGGTTCACTGCTGTAAGTTTCCAAACCGATAAAAATGACTATAAGTCGTAACAAATGTACTATATAGTTTGAATAACGGAACAGTGAGCTGGAAATCTTCCAAGCAAGATATTGTTGCCGAATAAACAACAAAAGCGGAATATTGCTGCAGCTGAGGCAGCAATAGAAGCCTTCTGGATTGATAATAATCCTAATCAGATTAGGAGTAGTTCTGTTAGCAGATGAGCTAGGCTACAGCATAGGCTAAAGAATTAATGGTCTCATCAATGATCCAGATATATACTTCAATATTCATCTGATTCGTTCAGATCATACATCGTGGCGATGTGATGATCGAATAAATCGCATCAGATGATAACACCGTAAATCCGCTGACGAAAGCATTTCCTCAGCAGAAATTTGAGCGAACCGTACATAGTTCGGGTGTAGGACACTTAAGTGATTGGCTATAGGCCAAGTGGGAGATTGTTGGACAATTATGACCCATAGCATCACTATTTGTACAGATCATGGTGTTGTTGTACAAATTAACTATGTGACAAAGGAAATTGATGTTTTATCATTTGTAATTGGATTACCTAGATGTATAAATGATAAAAGGTCCATATGATTAGTTCCGGATTGAGATGATATGAGACAGTATCAATCCACGAATTTTTAATCATTAAATATCCCTAGTTGGAGTATTATCGAGATTGGACATCGATAATGCGTAAAAGACTAGTATTACACTTGTGCGTGTTATGGGAGCATAATGGCATAGTTCTCATATTTGGGTATAGGATACTCATGCAAGTGTAATAGGAGGTTGTGTTTACCAATGGTACGGAAACAGCTTCTCTCTGGATAGACCCCTCGGAATTCCATTGGTAGTATGACTATGTGTCTATGGAAGTCCGAATAACCTGAGACTTGCACCGCTAATACTTGCGACAATCAATATACTTTGGTTTTGGTCGTCCAGGGCTTTAACAGGTTCTGTGTACGCCTCTTCTGGGTATATTGAGAATCGTAGTGTATTGGGTGTGATATCGAGATGGAAGTATCACTCCAGTCATAGTGGAGATGATGATCACGTAGGATACGGAACTGGTGCTCTTTTGTACTGCAGTCATCGGGATAATATGACTAGGTCATGATTATCCGATTATAGAGACTAGTTACCAGAGATCTGATATGTGCTTCGTACGGGGCAGACACAATTCCAGCCTCAGGCCTAGCACGTGACATCCGATACTGGATCGTAATACGCAATACTACGTATACTATGCCTGATAAAGATTACATATTCCTTTAAGAATATTTATGGAGAATTGGGTAGGCACGGTGCTTTGCTAGAAGCCAACCATGTATTGTAAATCGGTAAAAACGTAGTACCATGTACGTACGTGTTCGGATAGTCCGAATATCGGATTTACTGCCAACATATTCGGGGATCTCATGGGTCGCTTCTCGAAGATTCACCAATGACGTATGACTCGCACTTTATTAATCTGGGATTAATTAGTAGAGAGAGAAAATTAATCTGGGATTAATTACGGAGATATTTTATCTGGGATAAAATATTATTTAAAGAGAGAGAACGATTAATTTGGAATTAATCGATAAAATAATATATTCGATATATTATACGAAATTGGATTTCGACGCAGAATTAAAATTAGATTTTAATTCGGGCATACGAGTTAATTTAGAATTAATTCGCTAGCGACGTGAATAGTAATTTTACTAGGCATAATTATTTAATTAAATTTGATTTAATTACGTCGCAACGGAAAATTCGTTAATTCGGAATTAGCGAACCCGAGCCCAGGAGTGTTTGCGGGCCCACTCACATTTCGAATTCAAGTGCGGCCCACAAGTCACATCAAGCGTCACATCATTAGTCATTCAATTGATAGATGTCTTGTCACTTTGTGTGATGTGATGTCTAGTCACTTTTGAGTGATTGATGCTGGTGGTTGGAAGGCTTAATTGCCTTGTACCTTTTTGGATTTGGAATTCAAATTTTTGGTATATCATTTATTTGATTTTAGAAATCAAACAACCAACACACTTGACTTTCCTCTCTCTCTCTTCTCTTCTCTATATTCGGCCCTGGGCCAATTTTCTTTCTTCTCATTTTCTCTCAATGCCGAGAGCATGTAGAAGCTTAAGGGAATTTTGTGGCAAAATTTCCAAGGTGCTAGCACACATTAGGAGTCATCCAAATGTGATAGGGAAACCCACCCATGGGCATGGAATGCACACCCAAGCTTGGAGCTTGGCCGAACACATGGAGCACAAAAATGGAGGCCATTGCCGAGAGCACCTTGGAGGAAAAGCTTGAAGATTTTGTTGTTCCTCACATCACAAAAGTCGATCTTTGTAAGTATGATTCCGTCATACTTCTTATGAGTATTCACATGATTTATATGCTTGAATGATCTTGGGACTAACCTAGAAACCCAACACCAAACTCCACGCATGCCTTTATGTTGTGATCATTCCTCAAAGATGCAAGTCATTGTGTGTTAATGTTCCAACCCGGGGGTTTGATAATGACATCAGGGACTGGTGTGCTACGGGGGTGCACGCTTTTACCACATGCCTTGTATCCCTTCATACATTCTGACCACGAGTATTTCACAATAATATTAAATATGCCTTTCCCATTTAAATAATAAATAAGCATAGATAAACAGGTTTTTATTTAATAAAGGGAAAAGCTTATTCATATTCAGGAGATCTACTTTCCGTCTTACACTATAATCTGGATGCCATAACATGTGATCCTCAAACGAAGTTATAAGCTCCCCATGAAAGTTCAATATAGTAACTGATCAGTTTCTGAATGTCAGGAATAACCGGTTCTCATATAGAAAGATAAATATTGAAGGGGTCATGAACGCAGTTTTGCTAACTTCCATTAGCTCACTGTTTCGTACCTATATAAAAAACAGGTTACACTTGTTGAAACAGTTTGTAAAGTTAATAACAAGCTTACCGTTCATCACGAATAAAACAAGATGCTGAGTTGAGTCACGGATTAGGTCGCTCTCTTTAAGACATTTCGCGGCTCTACCTAAAATTTTTGCTCGCAGTATGTCAACCCCGCCGTCCCCGGGATAAAACAAGCCCAGAAAATAATTTTACTCAATCAATTTGACACAAAATCAATTGATATGCTCACACCCAGAAATTATTTACTCGGTATCTCAAAAAACGTAAGTTGAACACTAAAGGGATATTCGACAATTAGAAGAATTTTTCAAATTACTATTGTGTTCGTTTTCTATTTTTCTCGAAATAAGTAGCATCCATTTATATAAGAAAATATTTTGACCGTTTGTAATTCAACAAAACATTTGCAATTTAATTTTTTAAACGTTGCATAAATAAAAACCTATAAAACGCTTACCAAATTAAATAAAACGATTGAATAAAATGGTTTCATGATTTAAATCAAAACAATAGTAATATATACTTTCATTTAATTATTTTTTTTTCCAAAAAAAAAATATATAAGTATTTTCTCTAAAAAGATATATAGCACCCTCACCCGACCCGACCAACCGACCGACGGCGGCGTGCGCGTGTGTGTGGTGAATCACACCCTTCCATAAAAGTGGGTATCCATTTGGGGTCCAAACCCAATTCACAACATAATACCTTATAAACAATAAATTGGTGTTGTAAATTTCCATTATGGGAGGAGGTAGTAAATGGTGGTTTCAAACAAATTTATAACTCCTTAAGAAATGGTGATTTTTATTTGTAACTCCTCATTTAAAATTCATATGTACAACAATCCCCCACTTGAATTTTAATAAAATATTTTCATCGAGCAATATAAAATCAGGTCGTGCATAAATAAAGGTGTTTGTCGACTTGAACCTTTACATAGTGTCGATGATTCATATTATACTAGAGTAACTCGTAATTTTGAACTATATCTTTGACAACGTTACACACACAAACCTTTCAAGGTGAGGTCAAAAAGCTCGTGCATTACGGCCCTGCACGTATATCCCAATATAATGAATGCTCTAGAAATTTTTGCCCAAAATTTCATAAGAAGCGGTCACACTTCTACATTAATATAGGTGTGTCTATCAAGAGTACTCATGTAGCTAGGTACTCCACTCTACATAGAGTATAGAATGCATTAAGAGTTAAATAACTTATCCTTACTTCGCTTCACGATATCATGCTCTCCGAATGGAACTCGTCGATTATTAGCATGATTCAACTCACTACTTTATGACTTGTTATTACCTATTGAACCTATTTATTGGTATCTCCAGTCAATAGGTCGGGTTACCATCACAAGTAATTTAATTATTTAATGGCAGAAGTCCCATTCTTTTTGAAATATTGAATATCTTCTTTCTTTCTAAACTTTTCGTCAAATGATCAGTTAAGTTACCGTCAGTTCATACATGATCCACTCTTACAACTCCAGTTGAGAGATATTCTCTAATTGTGATGTGTTTACGACGTATTTTTCGTCTCCTAACGTTATAATAACGGTTATAACCGCAGTACTATTACAATGAATCAAGACAGTTGATATCGGTCTCTCCTATAAAGGGGTATCTGATAACAAGCTTCTTAACCAAGCTGCTTTTTCACTAGCTGATGTCATTGCAATCATCCCAGACTCCGTAGTAGATTGAGCTAAGATGGTCTGTTTCCTGGATTTCCAAAAGACAGCCCCACCAGCTATGCTGAAAATATATCCACTGGTAGCCTTGGAATCATCTGAAAGGGTGTTCCAATCAGCGCGCTGTATCCTTCAAGGACAGCGAGAAATCTTTAATAGTGTAATCCTATATTTATGGTCCTTTTCAGGTATCTCATAACCCTCTCAATAGCATGTCAATGCTCTATACTAGGTCTACAAGTAAATCTGCATAATAATCCTATGACATAGGCAATTGTGCAATCAGTAGCATATCAAAGACTACCAATAATGCTCGCATACTCAGTTTGTCTAACACCGTCACCGGTGTTCTTGAACAACTTTATACTAGGATTATAAGGTGTACATGCAGGTTTACAATCAAAGTAATTATATTTCCTCGAGATTTTCTCGATATAATGTGATTGATCTAAGGAAATTCTATTTTCCGACCTTGTAATTTTAATTCCTAAAATTACACTAGCTTCACCTAAGTCTTTCATATCAAAGTTATCACATAACATAGACTTAACATCATTCACAATATGGATATTGGAATGTACAAGCATATAATAGAGTAAATCTCATTTTCTGATTTTATTTTCCTAGAAGTCTTCCAAGAACTCGCTCCAATATGGAGATATAAACTAGGATTCCCTTTATTCAAATCATGTTCGGTCATACACAATTAATTGTGAAGCTCTTCATAACTTGCTTGCATCGAATGCATTTGAAAGTTTGACACAAAACCCTTATATGTACCAGGTAGAGAAGACAAAATGTGCTTTCGGCCTAGCCTTTCATCAGTTATAATGCCTTGTCGCTCTAAATATCGGATATGGTCAATCATGTTCAAAAACATGAATGTTAACCGCTTCTCTATCCTTGAGCATAACATGGAATAGCTCTTTAAGCCTCCGATATATCTCGATTTCTTGATTTGCTTCAAACAGCTCATTGAGTGTTCTTATAATGCTTCAAGCATCAGGTACATCTATGTACTGTCTGAGCAAATCAGAAACCATCGACCCTAAAATGTAGGATTTCATCCTCAAGTTATCGCCCTTCCATTTTTCAAATATCTCTCGCTCTTCGAAAGTCGAATCACGATCTATTTCGACGAGCAATGGATTGAACAACACATAGCTCAATCACTTTAACTCCAAGACAAGGTAAATATTCATCTCCCACTTAAAGTAGTTTTCGATTCCTTTCAATTTATTGGAATTCAAAAGTCGCATGAATGGATTTGTGGCTACCATCTGCAAAACAACGATAAACATTAGTAGAATATTTTCATATCAATATAAAATACTAATATGATTATGGATTTTAAATCTATTAGTGCCCTCTCACTACTTTAAGTAATTTTATAATCTCCCTGAATGGAAAATTATAAATTTCAAAATCAAATTTCAGAATGGGAAGTGGATCTCATGACATCTACTCCAGCCTCACAATAATAACTGTATTGGCCTTTATAAACTCATTAGGTAGACTTCATCGGTCATTCATATTCATCTGACTCCTAAATTTATTCCACGTTTTCATATCAATATAAAACATCAATACGATTATGGATATTAAATTTATTAGTGCTCTCCCACTACTTTATGTAATTCTGTAATCTCACTGAATGGAAAAATATAAATTTGATAATCAAATTTCATAGTTGGAAGTGGATCCTGTGATATTTACTTCAGTCTCACAATAATGACGGTATTGGCATTCATAAACTCATTAGGTAGACTTTATCGTTCAATCACATTCATATGACTCCTAAATTTGATCCTAACCATTTATTATCCTCACAATAATGACGGTATTGGATTAAGACATGTTCTAGGTGTATACTTGTTAATATGCACTAATGAACTTACTAATACACCCACGGTATTAGGTGATTACGTCAACTCATCACGCTATATCAAATATTTTACCGGAGCAGTCAAAATTCCAACCATTTATGCCCTCACAATAATGAAGATATTGGACATAAGTAATAAGAACTCGCACTACTCTGTATTGACAAGACGGACCATACAATAATGCTCCAACATTATTAATACTATCACTGAAAAGCAATCACCTAATCATGAGAGATTTATGACATCAAGTCATTAGATAACATGCTTGGGTTAAGCGAAAAATTTTAATTTAAAACATGCAATACGTATCAAATATGACTCATTTATAATTAAATTAAAAATATAATAGCATAGATTCAAATACATGTCAAACATGTAAAGCATGATTTTTTTTATAAAAAAATGTGTTGCGGGGTTAAGACCTTCTCTGATACGATTTTGTTGGGACGGATCTAGATCCTCTATAGTCGAATCAAAGCCCCACGCAGTGGAAGTTGGTCTAACTAGCAGATGTAAAATATTTTTTTAATAATTAAATGAGATACTATATCCAATTACGAGTCTATAGGAAAAAATCTGGGACGAATCGGAGTCTGTAAGTTCCGAAATAAAGAAAAATAAATTTCAACGCGAGCTTCGCAATGTGTGCCTGCACAAATTTAAACCAGAGAGCAAGCAAAAAATCAACTTTTTCACCCCAATACACTTCCAATTTTCTCAAAACATCCAAAATCTAATTTTAACATCAAAACCAATATCAACACATTTTTAAAACATCTAAAACAATTGAAGAACAAAAATATATTTTTTTTTTCAAAATATCAAATATTTTACAAAACATAAATGTATTCAAAATACATATATGCATAATTTTGAATTTAAAATACAAACCAAACAAAAAACCCACAAAGAAGTAACCCTTGAATAATTCTATATCACTTAAAGGTGGTCAAGTGATTTTAGAATGGTAGTCATAGTTCAAAACTTTTATCTAGAGTTCAAATCTCCAACTTTTGTGTTATATGTCCAACATACACAAAATTTGACCCAATCACAGCCAAATTGTGTTTATATGCTTTCAAATCATCTATACACAAATCTTTAACCTTATTTCAACTTCAAGCTATGTTATTACGCATTAAATACATAATACATTACCATATGCCAACATCAAAACTTACCTAGCAAGCTTGGATGAAAGATCAAATCATCAAACTTGAAAGTTGTAGATAACTTCCAAAGCTTCTCTCACGATTATTTTCTTTAGGTTAAGACTTACTAATCATAAATGCTTTTAATCAAATTTTATGATTAAGCTTTTAATTTTTAATTAATAAAAATTTTAATCCACTTTTTGGTAGGCTTAATCTAATTTGTCTAAATATGCATATTATGTGTAATCTTATCATTTTGTCCAACAACTTGATTAATCAAATTAAATCAAGTGATATACACCTATTAATACATTTTATAATTACCAAAATATTCTTCAATTGTATAGATATTTATAAAATTACAACAATGCCCTTATATGCTTATTTATTTAACAATTAAATAAATTTTTATTAATTTAATTAATCTCAATTGGTCTAGTAAATAATTAATGTTATCTAATAACACTTAATCATTTTGATTGATACTTATAACATCAAATATTATTTATTATCAAACATGATTGGCTATTCGAGTGCTCAATGAGTATGAGACTTTCTAAGTTCAGACACGTTCGTCATATGACTCTAACTCATATGTACGCAATTCGGCCACCTCTAAAATTACGAAGAACACGAACGAATTTTCCAAACTATACGAGTCGATGTCATCACATATGTTTAACAATCATTCAGTCGTAGGCTATCCGAGTTGTGCTCAGAAAACATAGATTATATTTTCAAGTTTCCAAAGTGCACATTTCATATTCTCCAAATGTCCACATTTCTTTATAACTAATCATAACATTATTTCTGATGTATATTAAAGTCTTAAGAATCGTGACACATAAACGTGGATACCTGAACCCTTTATGGTACACATTCAGGCCGACGGATCTTATCTTGATACACTTTGATTAACGAGTGCATCGGTCCACACCCAACGAACATCTAGCGGTCAGACAATGAATGGTCTCTGACATACATGTCATCTAAATGTGGAGGATCATACACAAAATCAATAATATCCTATAGTCAAATGATCACATATGCTACCCGACTCGAGAAGATTCATATTAACGGTGGCGTGCACTACCAACTATTAGGAATCATCTGTGAGTCATTCGGTATTCGCTCCAACGAATACCCACATGTATATACGAGCTTTCATTGCTTATGGTCAATTAGGTTATATCATTGGAACTCAAATTCCAATATACGATAAGTGCTAGTCTTCTAGGTTATAAGAATCTAACTGTATTCCAAAATCAACGACTATGAATACACACACACACTTTAAGGATAGTTTATAGTAGTAATATTATCCCAATATCGGACCACACCCAGTGTCCAATATTACTACGTGACTATTATAAGGTCGGTGTCATTCTCAACATATATATATATATATATATATAAAACCAATATGCACTAAGAGATTGTATGGGCCAAATTTGGTCCAAGGGTAAAACCGTCCTTTCACTTTGAACCTAACGCCAGGAGAAGCCCAAAAAGATAACCCAGCCCATAAAAATCTAAACCCTTTACAAAAACAAAAGGACAAACCCTTTAACCGTTTCTCCTTTTCCCCAAAAAAGAATATACCTCCACATGCAAAAATTCTCCCCCGCCGAAAGTAGAGACAATAAGCATGTTATGGGGACCCATTTCCCATGTGCAGACCAGAGAATTGATCTTTCTCCACCTATAAAATGAAGCATAATTCACGAGGTCTGGGGGGCTTCTCAACTCTGATTCAAGCTTCACTTCCCTCTTACGAGCTTCTACTCTCTGACACAAGCTCTCTGAGCACTCCATCCCTTTAAACACTTTCCACCGCCCCCACGGCCATCAAAGAAGTCAAGGTAACATTAAGCCTTGCTTTCACATTAACCTATTTACTGCTCATTTCATACTACTGACTTGAGCGTCGGAGTGCCCCCGGCACCCACCACACCGGTGGGTAGTCTACTCCCGCTCACTATACCTTTGTTTTACAGGATCGTTAATGCCCCCAACCTACAAATTCTGATTGTGGACCTCGGCCGAAATCCAGCATCCACAGAGATAATGACATAATAATAAGTATCATTAACATAAATAAAATGAAAATATAGTTATTTTATTAATAAATAATAAAATATAATGTACATTACATTATTCGGATTGAAGCTCAATGTACCAACTCTAACAGTATTATCATGAAGTTAAGTTGGTTATGAATTTTAGAATGATATATGTCGTGTGGTAAGATTTACATATAATTGTATTATGCATGATTCATGTAATTAGGTTCAAGTAATATAAGTTTTTTTTTTTTAAAAAAAAAAAAAAATCATGTTTACAAGGTTATGTATTTACTGCATGTACAAGTTTGTTCAGGACAAGTTTTGTCATGTCCAGTTTCTGTTAAGTTACGCATGTTCATACTAGAGGCTCATGAAGATGGTGACATTGTCTTCTGTCGGTCATGTCCTGAATATAATAGGATGTGACATGGCCTTAGTTACATTAGTCATCTCAGTCACATTTCTGGCTCTCAGTTACATTATCGACCATCAGGTATTATGAGAATAATCATATTTGCGATCACAATCACATTTTGATTGTATTTTTTTACCGACTATCATAAAATGATTGTCAATTAGGTGTGTGTTTCAGTGTTTATTTATTTAGGCATAATCACAGTGTGACTATAAGTGATTTCATCCGAAAAAAAAAAATTATATTAATATTAATATTTAGTGTGTATTTAAAATAAAAATATATGCTTTCAAAACGCAATGCTCGAATGGGAGATAAGAGATTAAAATGCATCAAGTTTTGCATACCATTTTTTTTTTTACATTGTTCACGTGAACATTAACTTTTTTTTTTACACTTTATTAGAGTAAATAGGGGAAAATTAGGTCAAATTTCTTATTAGTAAAAAAAAATGATTAAATAGTAATAACAAATGAATAAAATTTAAAATCTTAGCACTAAAGATGAAATAAATTTAGAGGTAGTTTTTTTTTTTAATAAGTGATGAAATATATGTTTTTTGTAAATAAATTTTTATTTACAATACCTAATAACAAATTATGGTTATTATCTTTTTCACTATTACCAAAATTCGGAATAATTAGTTCGTAAAAGTAAATTTTATTATTATATTTTTACAAAGCCTTATATTTTATTATATTTTATCTATAATAAAATATAAAATTTTATAAAAATATAATAATAAAATATTATATCCCAATATTTATTATATTAATTATTATTTAGTGAAATGATAATAACCCTAACGTAATATAAAACCATAAGAATCAGTTTATCGAAACATGTATCGGTGTAGTATAATTGAAATCGAACTCGGATATATGCTCCGCAAATGAGAGGAAAATTACTTTAACAAAATACACGATGATACTCAAACCAGAGTCCATATAAGAAAGAATTATAATTTCAAAACATAGTTTGGGGTTTTAAAAATAATTATAAAAAATAAATATACATATTCAAATTCAGGGATGCGTTGAAAAAAAAAAGTAATTTAATTTTATAAGACATGATTATCAAATTTTCAGTTCAAATTCTGAAAATAAAATGCATTTAAAAGTGCAAAATTAATATTTGTACAAAAATTAACATGAAAAATTTCAAAAACATTAAAAGAAAAACAAAATTATTTACCTTTTAGTTAAATATTATTTGTGTTTTAATGTTTTTGTGCTATTTTTTTATAGATATATTATTGCTGTTAAAAGTGATTTGAACCTAAAAGGAAACTCGTAAATCCGCCAACAGTTACACAGAAAGTTACTACGAAGTGAAAACAATTACAAATATTTAGGGGTGGCAATTTGGATCATGATTCGTTTATTCGTTCGATTCAATTCGCTTTAAAGCGAATACGGATTTGAAAAATGGATTCGTTTAATAAATGGGTCAATTCGATTCAATTCGTTTATTAAACGACGAATACGAATCTAAACTCATTGATTCGTTTATTCGTTTATGATTCGTTTTATTATTTTTATTTACTAGTTCTTGTTATTTTTCAATTAAGGTTCGAGAAATTATAGCTAATTACAATAGAAAAAAAGTATTTTTATCGATATTTGATGAGATATTATTAATAAATATATTAATTACATATTTCATATGTATATATTTATGAAGAATTAATGTAAATCAAGTGTGATAAACTATTTTATTAAATAATATCATGACTAAACGAATATTCGTATTTGATTCGTTTAATAAACGAATCGAATACGAATTATGATATTAAGATTCGTTTAATAAACTAACTAAATACGAATCCATCACATTTTGATTCGATTCATTTAGGATTCGATATAAATTCAATTCGTTGATTCGTTTTAACACCCCTACAAACATCTCTCCAAATCCAATAGAGACTGCTTATTTATTCATAACTTATGTAAACACAATTTAAATATTAATCAGACATTCAACTAATTACATTTAAAAGTTCAATTACAGATCCCATGGAGGCAACACCTCCTCTTTCAAGAAGAGAAAGAGCCAGCTCACATTCATGCCATCCTCTCAATCCACTGGCCACTTTCCTCAGTGTCTCCGGCTTCACTTCTTGAATCCACGACGGAGCATAGCTTACTATTAGACCAACTAGACAAGATACATAAGCTTTCCAAGTCGCGGGATCACAACCAAGTACTATGTTCCCCTCCAATGCCCTCGCCAGAAAGTCGAAGTGAATCCCTATGAGGTGTCTCCTCCTAGAGACCGCCCATGATGGTGGTTTGGCACCAAAACCCAATATCAATCCCCCAGATAAAACAAACAAGTAAGCCATTGCATACCCTTCCATAATACGGACCACAGCACTCACCTTGCCAAGTTTTCCATCCCTGGATGATAGCAACCAGGTTGGTATAGTTTCCCGGTATAGTTCCTGGACCACCTGTAATCCAGCAGTGACACACAGGAGGCTTGCACCCAGCAAAGCTACTTCTCTTGCCTTGGAAGTTGCAAGGGACAATGATGCTTGGCTAGATTTCAAGCGGGGTAAATCTGAGCTTGCCCATTTTGCAGCTGCTTCCCGAGCAAACTCTGCTACCAGCCCTACAATTGTATCATTCACATGCTGAACATTGTGTATTGATCTGGAGGAGCGAAGGTAAAGAAATCCAGGAGCTATGGAAGGACAAACAGTACGAGCTGCAACAATGCTACCCAGTAGATTATTTACACTGCTTTGATTGGTCAACAAAGGAGACACATGAAGGGATCCAAGGAATGAAGTGAAGCAACTTCTCAGGAGCTGGGAAACGGCTTCTTTGTTTAGCCTGAACACTGTACGAGAACATGATACAACTATGAAGTCGTGCCAGCGGCGGACCTTTTGTGCCCACAGAGAGCCAATTATGGGAATGCTAGGTCCAGGGCAGCATTCAGCACAGTTCTCCAAGGCCGGCCCTATAACAGCATGGATGTACTCCAGGCTCTTTGTGAGTTTGAAAGTAATGGTTAAACTTACAAGAACTGCAACTGGAAGTGGAAGTGTTAGAGGTGATGTCCCTGCAAGAATGTTTACATAAAAACTTTAGTTGTTTAGCAGGGGATAGGTGGCTGAACAATTTAAAATGGAAAAGTAGCCTTGTATTTTGCTCATTTTTAATTAAATATACACAAAATGTCCCTGTGAATGTCCGGTAATGGAGCAGCAGCCGATGGAACAAAAGGTAGTATAACTTCATAATAGGATAAAATGTATCATATACAAAGTAAATTTGGCAAAACATACCAGATGAACAGCATGGAACAGAAACACCTACAGCAGCAAGTATTTCATTTATTTCAGACTCAATTGAAGGAAGCATTGGTGATGGACTAGGCCAATCTGTTCCATTCATTGGGACTGGTTTCCATATACCACGACTAACTTCCGCAGAGAAATAACTGATAATTGTTGCAAGAGATGCAGGCAAAAAGTCCACAAGGTCCCTCAGGCCTGAAAGCATTGAAGAGCTTATAAAACCAGTAATCTAACGCAGTGACAAAAATACATAAAAGTACACCTTCAGCTGATTTCCTGTCAGCTATAATGTCATATTCATTTCTGCTAGTAATAGAACATTAGAACAAAAATAACTTAATTACCCAAAAGAATGGGCTAGACAATATTCATGTTGCATGAAAATTTTTAAAAAAAAATTTAAAAAAAAAAGTGGGAAGTGAAAAGAGAGCCTCGGAAACAAGTTAAGCCTCTAAACCTGTTATCAAGTCCCGAGACGAAAGCCTTCCATAGGCACAAGCACTTAAAATTGCATCAAGAACAAAAGGGATGGCTTCCAACACCTCCCAAGCAGGGAGCATGGGTCTCTGGAAAACATCTTCTCCAATACTTGCAGGGGACTCAGATGAACTGCTGATTGGTGGAGTTGAAGAATTATGTGACGAGACCCCAGTTTTAGTCATTTTCGAGTAAATCATACTCAAAATCTTATTAGCGACTTGATGAACAGGATTGCCACTACAAAGGCCAGAGAGCGTTGAAGCAATGCAAGATTTGTTTTGACAATACCAAGCACGTAGTTTTGGAAAATGATCAATATATATAGGTTCATTTGACACATATTCAAGCTGGTCCAAGTTGCTGTTCATTTCACTCTGGGAAGCTGGACTACGAGACGCAATGTGACTATTATGCAGTAACAAAAGATACTCTAGAGTAAGTTCCCCCGCCAGTGTTCCACCACTCAAGCACAGCTCATGAGGTGGCCTATAGAATTTCCATAGACGAACAAGAAAGAGAAACGCAAAAGAAAAAACCATGTAAATTGAGGTCTCATCCCCTCCACTTGATTTGTTACATGATGTGGGTACAAGTGATCCAAAGACCTCACAAAGTGGCATTAATGATGCCGCAACTTCAGGAACCTGCAGGAACAGCTATTCATCAGAATGCACATGGACCTCAAGCTGGAACAACCAGAAGAGAACAAGGCTATCAAGCAAACAACATAGCTAACATCAATGGTTGAAAAAAACATCTATCCAATTGATCCAGATGAAGTAGATATTCTACATTAAGAGTTCAAATCACAGTTTCATATAATTAGGCACCCACATTAATTAATCTAAACCAATGCAACAAATAACCTGTTTGACCTAAAAAGACCTTTCGAACTCCAACAATGGAACACTGATAATCATAAAGAAATATATAATACAGCCAATGATTCCATTCAAAAACATTCCTAAGGACGTTATATTTCCTAAATAAAAACCTCAATAAAAGTATACTGTGGCATCATGCGTATATCTGAAAGATGTCCACTATCAGTAAGTTGAATCAATATAATTGAACTTGAAAATCTAAGTGACCTCCAGCAGAAAATATTGACCCAATTGAAAGATCACATCAACTATATACAGACTCACCAACACTCGACGAATTCTGTAACTTCCATGAATCCTAATCCAATTCTAGAAAGGCTGATTTGTGACGACAAGACGAGCTTCCTTTTTCAAACTTACAGAATGCGATATTTGGTTTAAAACTATGATGTAATATTTGAACCTTAATTAGTTTATCTTCTCCTCACTGTCCTTCACTTACTATGTTCCTTTGACAAAAATGCATTGTGTAAAAGTTAATTGCAATATGCATTACTTTGTTCCTCCACCCCAACACACCAAATTTTTTATTTAGAATCAATAATTTGATAATTTGGTCAATTTTTCAATTCAAAAAAAATAAATAAGTTTAGAGTTTTAATATTATTATTCTTGGGCCAGTACCGATAAGTTAAACTTTTGGGTCAAGTGATAGTGCTACCATTTATACAATCATTATTCATTGGTATATATTTCAATTCATATACTGATATACTTTACGTTAATAAATATTGAAGCCTCTTGCTTCTTGCCATATATTGCCATCTTATTACATGCTAAGAGCTATTTTTAAACATCAAACTCACCAGCTTGAATATTTACAGGTAAAGATACCTAATAAGATCATTAAACAGATCAATGGAACAAATAGTATCATGCATTCTCTATTTCTCTCCGATCGGGTAAGACTAAGTTAAAGAGTACCTGCATGCTTTTCATGGTTCCAAAAAAATAAATCATGACTTCACTTTACACCAAATCATTTCATTGATATGTGAGATTTAATTTTAACATTAGCAATAAATCATGTCAAACCTGCAGATTACATGATAATGACAGTGAAAAATGTTTGTGATGGTGAATAAGGATAATGTGCATATTGCATGAAATATGAAATTGAAATGACTATATCAGGAGGAATTAAAAGGCATATTGAATTGTTACCAGTGATCAACACCAAAAAACCATCAAAACCAATGCAAGTACTTGATTTCACTTACTAAACCATGCAAAGAAAGTATATGGACAGTATCAACAGAGGATGCTCCAAAAAGGATAGCAGTTAGCATGGGCGTATGATCAACTAAGTGACTCCTTGGACCAGTATAACCCGGTGGAATAGGAGGAGAAAGAAGCTTGACCAAAAAGTGCACCACATGTTCCTGCAAAATAAACATAAAAATTCGCGAAGAAAGAAGTAAATACGTGACAATGTACATGAGAGAGCATTCAAGGAAACAAACTTGAAAGTTTTCAATATCACTGCATGTATGATACCTGAATATTCCATCCGCGGGAAAAGGATGCACCACAAAGAATTTTTGCAGCTGCTGATCTCTCCTCTGCTGATCCAGTTAATGCAATTTGGTATAACTTCTCTATCTCCGCTAAACTAGAATGGAGTAATGAAGGAAAACTGATCAAAAAATCTGCTAATACTAGAATTAAACAGGAAATTTTCATCATACCTTGAAGCAGGAGTACTAAAAAGCAAATTTATTAAAGAACCATTCAAAGGAGCTCCTTCCATAAACATGGACCACGGAGATTTTTGAACTGGTGAAAATTCATTCAGTGTGATAACTGGAGCAGACACATAACCAGGCCAATAATATGCTGATGTGTCAATTAAATTTCTTGCAATGCAAGCTTCCACAATGAGGTGCCTCATGTTGCCACCTAAAGATCATAAATAAATGCCAAAATATTACGTCAAGCATTGGATTTTCCCATAGGCAAAGGAAAATGAAAAAGAACCAGACTTATTTGTATTGATCCTAATAAATATTGAGTAGTAAGAGTTAAAAACACACGCTTCTGATTTCTGTATTACCTGAATTTAGTAATGCGTCAGTAGGACTACTACTGCAAACACCATCCTTCACATTCTTAGAAATGGATATGAGGCTTGCTGCTTTTGCAGCTGCACTATTAGCTTCACCAGCAACTGATGCTGGAGGGCATAAGAGCGCAGAAAAGTTTCCAAGCGTCTGGAGTGAGGAAATCAATCCCTCTTTTCTTAAAGCAAGACTCTTCTCATCCATTCCATGTCCACTTCCACTCTCTATAGACCCAGATATCTTCGCCCCCTGAAGTGTAGAAAGTTGCATGTTGGCCTCTTCAGCCAAAACATTAGAAATTGCCAAGGGAACAATTGACAAAAGGATACCAAGGCGGGCCTCAAGATGTGGAATAGGGCCTTCTGGAGGATCACGTTCCTGCAGTAAAGCAAGAAGTATAAACGAATGTCACCTACGTTATATCTTTTTTCCAACAAAGAAAAGTTATTAGGTTTAGCCACAACTCTTTGCACAAGCCGAAGGGCGGAGAGCCAAAGCGCGAGGAAAGTTTCTTGCCAGCTTGCCCGGTTAAGTACTCGGAGTGTATTAGTAATTTCTGCAGTCATGAAATCGACATTATGATATTATCATTTCTTGCAGCTTTCAATCAGATCCGGTTTCTAGAAAAATGAGAAAAACTAAGCATGCATACTGCAGACACAAGAAAGGATACAACTATAAGATAATCTATTCATGTGGATTTACGTGTAAGCATAATTATGGCTGATGTGACAGGAAGTTGTTTGCCATCCATTGCATTCTCCATGAAAATATCAAAGGGAACCCAACAAGCAGAGCAACTGGATTCAGAATTACAGCACCACATTGGCCTCAATGATTTAGTATCAATCAGCATTCCCATGAGCATGTGCTTATTTAACTTATAGTCATAACCGAGAACATTTCGGACGTTATTATACAACCTAGCCAAAAGTTGGCTGGCTGTTTTCAGTTTTGAGGATTCCATCTTGTTGGCTTCCAGAAACTGCAGCCTCTGCAGGAGGCCATTGAAACTTTCAGGCCTGCAAAAACAGAAGAGAAAATAAGTGAGACAAGACAATGCAAATCAAATTTGTGGAAGACAGGAGATTTATGTATCCAATGCTTCTGGTAAAAGCAAGTTGTGAACAAGGTATTAATACAAAGGGAATTGTCATTAATAATAGCCAATTTAAGTCGCAACTACATCACAAGCTAGGAAGCACAGACAAGCGCAGTCCGTTCCGTTTCGCATTTGGAGGGGACACGGAAATGTTACGAAATGTTTCCTATTAATTAATTAAAGTGAAATTAAGAAATGTTTTGAGACATGTTTTGGAAACGCCACACAGAAGCATTTCTGTGCTTCATAGCTCGTCACTGTCATTTGGGCCTTCATTATCTTGTCTGTTGTGAATCCTTTTAGTCCCCATGAAGACCGAGGCCTGGAAGGATTAACGCTTCGGTGCTTGAATCCTTTCAAGTTGAAAAGAACTCTTCAGGCCAAAAAAAAAAAAGGAACTCAAAATGGGTTTCAGTTGCACTTACTCTGAAACAGAAACTAGTGATCAACTAAAAGTCTTGAGCTTTAATGGCATTTTCCTTACAAAATGATGAAAAAATGAAAACCCATCAAACATTCTTCATCTTTAGTGTAATATAATTTCAAATGGGATCTATGAAAGAAACGGGAGTAAAGATTTGAAATTTGAAGTGGAGGTGTAGGCGAAGCTTGAAGTTGCCTGTAGTGGAAAGTGTATGGAGTAAATGAAAGCTCTTATTTCAAGATCGGGGTGCTATGTAACGTCGTTGTAACTAGTAGAGCAAAGTCCAGAATCAAGGTGGTCCAAAATCCAGGGATTAATTTATGAGCTGACCTTATTGTTTTTTAAAATTATTATATTATTAAATACATAAATGCAGGAAAAATATCAATCTTTTTTCACACAAATTTAGGAACAAAGTACATGCCATCGTGTATCATGGAATTGCAGAAAGTGCCTATACAAGTTGGTGATAACTGATAAACATGTACATCCCCACTTGACCCAAGTGTGGATTAACAATATACAATGATTGAAAACTAAACTTATCT
Source organism: Zanthoxylum bungeanum (assembly GCA_019454045.1). Classification (NCBI taxonomy): domain Eukaryota; kingdom Viridiplantae; phylum Streptophyta; class Magnoliopsida; order Sapindales; family Rutaceae; genus Zanthoxylum; species Zanthoxylum bungeanum. The sequence continues at coordinate 141,669 of SKCR01038150.1, forward strand.
TTTACTACTGTTCTTGAAGTCAATTGTGACTGCTTAAAAGGAGACAAGTCAAATATATGAATAATTAAGAGATTCTAAGACTACCAAAATCGGTGACTCAAAAACCTGAGCTAGAATCGTATGGGAAACTTGCATAAGGCACATTGTCCAGTCTTTGTACCTTCTTACCCAGCCAAAGAAAAAGAATGCAAGAAGTAAAGAAACATATTCATAAAATTGATTGATGCCCAGCACAGACACATGCTACATTATTTCTCCTAGGCTATCTAAGTAAACTAGTAACAGTTTTGAAGACTAAAACATGACAATCCAATTTGATGATTCGATTCTGAAAACATAATCAAGAATAGCAAAAAAAACAAAAAAGGCAGGTTAGACGAAGATAGCAGCACGTACATGTTGAAGTGAACAAGACGAAGTAGAACCATGGCCTTTCTGCTATCCATCAGTTTATTCAACACCTCAATAACCATAAGAGAATTCTTCCTCCTTATATGTTCAAACTGTTCATTATTCTCTACACTAAAATTCCCCATAGAGTCAATTTCCATATTCTGTTGATCCAAAGGCCCCAATTGCAGTCCCATATCCTCTAACAAGCTATCAATACAACGCACTACAACGTCAAAAAAGAACAAAACCAACCCATGTCCGAACTCCACAACACGCACATTGTAAGTCTGAGAAAGCTGAAGACAAGCATCAACAGATTCAATTATCCTGCAATAGTTGCACAGTGCCACAGTCATTTTATCAAACACTTTGTAAGCATGACTTCAATTCCAAGAAATCTTTTTAAGGGAAAAACACACACTTACTTACTTCATATTACCAGCATCAGAGGCAACACGATGGAAATTAAGAGCGTAACGAGTGAGGAGTTCAAGATAAAGACGAAAGGCCTGAGGCTGAGATCGACGGTGAGGAATTACACGTGCAGTGAGAAGTGAGATGATATGAATTGGCGACAATAGATTAGAAGATAAAGCGTAACCGAGAAACTTCCAAAGAGAGGGATGATTGTTTTGAAAACAAAGATAAGAAACCAATACTTCTCCTAATTCAACAACGGAGCTTGAGCTTGAGCTTGATCTTAAGCATTTGCTCATCTCCGTTGCCCACATCACGGGGCTGTCTTGTCGCTGCTGGCATCGCTTCGCTGTGTCTATAACCCTTTGTTCGAACGCAGCGGCGCTTAACGAGCACGATTCTTCCTCCATTTGCCTTTGATTGATTAACTGTTCATGCAGTGTCAGTTTTGATTTTCTTGATTAAATCGAACAGATTTGCAATTTTCAACAGCAGCGACAGAAACAAGCTTGCACCTAACTATTTCTTTTGAGAACACAGTGCTGCCGCCTGCAACTTTCCGGCGCCACTTCCGTTTACGCTAACTTCCAAGTCTTTTCCAACGTTTCAACTTTACCATTTTTTAATTTGAATCTTCAGTTTACGTGGACATTTTCGCCCACGTCACTTCATTCGTCAATTAAAAATAGGAAAAACCAGGCTCATCTACTCTCAATATTTTTTACATTACACCCATGTACTAAATTTTCTACACATTACACCCCTGTACTCTCAATGTTTTTTACATTGCACCCTTGTACTAAATTTTCTACACATTGCACCCTTGCACTCTCAAAAAATTGACATTCCACCCTTATTTTAACGGCAAGTTAACAGAGTTGAGAAATATTCTGACATCATCAACCATTATTTGTGTCATATCTGCCTGGTTTAGGAAGAAGCATCTATGATAAAAAGAGAATAGCTAAAAAAATGGGTGTTTGCTATAAATGTGCACGCATGACATGTAATACTCGTTGCCGTTCTTTATGAATGGTGTCTGATAACCGTGAAGCATCTTTGTTTGTTTTTTGTTGTTCATTAATAATACTCCAAGATCGTAGTTTTGATCTAATTTTTGCAATAAATTAGTTGGATTTTTGAATGTATCAGAATGAGCAGAATATTTATGCGGTCTAACATATAGTTATGCGCCCTAGCATAACTTCAAAGTAAAAAAATTTGTTCGGTCCAATCCGAAATAAGGGTGGGTGATGTCAGAATATTTCTCAACTTTGTTAACTTGCCGTTAAAATAAGGGTGGAATGTCAATTTTTTGAGAGTGCAGTGGTGCAATGTGTAGAAAATTTAGTACAGTGGTGCAATGTAAAAAACATTAAGAGTACATGGGTGCAATGTGTAGAAAATTTAGTACAGGGATGTAATGTAAAAAACATTGAGAGTACAGGGGCCTTAAGGTGGGTTTTTCCTTAAAAATATTAACAATTCTATGCATCTAAGTAGACCCGAACCGTGGTTCGGTTCTGTTAGGAATTGATTCTGGAATCGGAATCGGAACCAAATTATAATTAAGAATTTGATAAAAAAAAATTATTGTATATCTAATTTATTTTATTGATATATAAAAGTAATAATCTCATTATATATCAATGACTAAATTATAAGCTCTTTATAAAATATGACACAAGTGTTAAACATTTATAAACTTGTTTTAGTTAAACAAATATATATAAGTAATGATAATTCATAATTTAGTAATTAGTTAATATTCATATAAATATATAATCACAATACACAATATTAAGTTAAATGTTTTTGGAAAAAAATAACAATACCTTGATAAATTATTATTTTTTATTAAATTAAAGTACAAATTAATAAATTTAAATTTAAATATTATATTGATTAATTATTTTATTCTGTCGGTTCTGCGGTTTGATTCTTAATGTTCGGTTTCAGTTCGATTCAATTCAATTGTCGGTTCCAGTTCGATTCGAGATTTAGTTCGTAAATTTTCAAGAACCGGAACCGAAATGAATCTTTAACAATTCCGGTTCGGTTCTCAATCGTTGACCGTTTCGGTCCTGACCCGGATTAGTTCTGGTATTATTCGCGGTTCAGAACCTAACTGCGGTAAGGGACCAGATACAAGTAATGATATTCATGTACCATATCGGGACCATTGTCATCCCTAGCTGGGTTATAATTCATTTATTCATTTGATTCGATTTGCAATTAAGAAGATTTGAATTTGGAAAAAAAAAATTGTTTAGTGAATGAATTGATTCGATCTGATTCGTTTATTAAACGAGTCAAATTTGAGTTCACCTATTCATTTAGAATTTATTTATCGCTTTTATAATTTTGTTATTTTTCTATTAAGTTCGAGAGGTAGTTAGTTATCATAGAAAAAAAATAATGTTGTTTAGATTTGATGTGTCATTTCAATAAATTTATTAAGTGTGTATATCATATTTATACTTTTATGAAAAATAATGTAAATAAATTATTTTTCAAAATTTTTTAAATAAATTATCGTAAATTAAATCATTGAATAATGTTAAGACTAAACAAATATTCGTTTTTGATTCATTTATGCGTTTATTAAACGAATCGAAAATAAATCTATTTTATCACATTTTGATTTAATGTGTCACCCCTAATATCAGAGCTAGATTCTCAATTGGAAGTGTGTCAAATTGCTAAGGAGGATATTGGGCACAAGCAGCGGATTGTAATATCCAACATCGTTTTAGATAAGATGTGAAGTATTGAGTCTCTCAACTAGTTTAATATTTTTTTCATAATGAGGGTGGGTCATTAGGCTTGTAGGCTTCCAAAACAGACAATTTAACTAATTAGGTCAGATTATCACAAATGATTCTATCAAATATATATATTATATTGTAGTCACCACATTAAAATTTCTTTTAATAAATTATTTATTAGTTTATACTTTGATGATTGACCTTGAGAGGTATATATTTTTATGATTGACCTCACTCATGAGCTATATAGTTAATTATGTTTTAAAATTAATGAGTGATATTCGTATGAATCAAGTTAAATATGTTTTAAATACATAAACAATAATGCATGTTGTGCCATAATCAATGATGTTATTACTTACGTTCTGTTTGATATTGTGATTTGATTTATGATGAGATGATAAAATTATGTTTTGATTAAAATATAATTTTTAAGTATTTGATTAATGATAAAAAAAAAATTATAATTCTTAATTGTGATTTTTTCAAGACGGAGTTTTACAAAAGTAATATTTTTTAATTTTTACTCATCATTAAAATATTAAAAAAATACATTGTAATTATTATTTTTAGTATAAAATTACAAATTATCATTTATAAACCACAAATTTATTCACCATATTTTTTTAATCTCAATACCAAATAAAGCCTTATTTATTAAATGTGTCATTTTCCTATCGGCTAAAAAGTCCATTTTTCCATTCCCAAATTTTGTGGGAAATAAATATCTCCCCATCTGTCATGATTGTAAGAAAAACTTTAAAATATTTAAGAAAAACTTTAAAATATTTATCTAAATTTATTTTTTAAAATATTTATTTATTGACATATATATTAAATTGAAGAGTGGAAAAATAAAATTCTTCAAATAGAGAATATATTTATAATATTTTAATCAAATATTTGGATTATTTAATTATATTATCTTAAATTTTAACATTATTAGTAACTAGCACATTGCGGGTTGGACATATATTTTATGTATTGATATTATAATCCGGATCTTGTCGGTTTTATAGTCTAAATGAGACAAATAATTTACTTATACGTAATATTTATACATCTTTCGTTTGTCTCTCACTTCTCAAATAATATTTCTAATTTACTGTGTAAGAGCTAATAGTCAGAATCTGCATCTTGAAACACAATAAATAATAAAATATTCATGAAATAAATAAACTCATAGAAATAATTCAAAATAGAATAACAAATAACAATATACCCAAAATCCAAAAAATTGGCCAGTTTTTATGGGCGTCTACTATTTAGGTATCTTATTTTAATAGGAGATTATATTTTTATATTGTAACATGTTTTTTATTTTATTTTATCATTTAATAATAAAAACATTAACTATTAAGATTATATGCCACTTTTTTTTTAATAGAAGATTATAATACATTTTCATATTATAATAGGTAATAAAAAATTGATTGAAGAGATTAAGTGTCATGTGACGTAATGAGAAAGTTTAATTATATATATATTTTTCGTCGGATTATTTGTGATATTATTCAAAAATTAATCAGATAGTATAATATGTTTTATTGTTATAATATGGTTCTTATTTAATAAATTTATTAATTTAATAGTGTTTTTAAGTGTAATACGATTGTATAATATGTTTTCTTATTATAATACAGTTATTATAAAATTAATTTTTGTATTTTTGTAATATGTTTTTTATTTAATAAAAAATTAATTGTAAAAATATTTTAATTTAATAATAATAAATTAATTGTAAAGATTAAGTGTCACGTATGTTTTTTATTTTAATGATAGATTATAATATATTTTCTAATTATAATTGGTTTCTTTAATTAATTTTATAATTTAATAATAATTAATTAATTAAATTAAATTAAATTAATAAGTTTATTATTTTAATAATTGATTATGTGTTTATATTGTAATAAGTTTCTTATGTTAATAATTTATTATTTTAATTTTATAATTTGTTGACAAAAAATTAATTATCGAGATTAGGTAAATCGTACATAATTTATTATTGTTTAGATTATGTTAATGGTTGAAAATTTTATAGTGTTTTTTATTTTATTTTAATATGATATTATAATATGTTTCTTTGTTATAATAGAATTCTTATAAGATCTTAATATGTATTTTTATTGTAATATAATTTTTATTTAATAGATTTATTAATTTAATTTTATAACTTTAATATAAAGAAACCACTTGACGTGATAGGCAGACTTTAAAATGTTTAACTTATATATAATGATATTGTGATTTAAAAATTTTATAATTTTTTTAGACTCTGACTTAAGCGAAGTAGATAAAATCACCGACTACTTCATATTTTTACAAAAAATATATCTCATGAATTCAAATTTAAGACTCAATAATTAAATTATAAATCTTATATTATCAAATCACATGAGATTAAAAATTATATCACATTAATTACAAGATTGATAAATTAATTAATATTATTTAAGATGGAGTGAAATTTCATGCGAAGAAAACACTATCCAATAATAAATGCATCCGTACACCCCATCACGTGTTATGGTTGGCAAAAACAAAACAAGAAAACAAGTTAGAGGTATTTCCGGATTCCGATACACGTGGCATCTGACCCACCCAGTAAACTAAAAGGTACTTCTAGAAGGTCACTGTAGGCCGAAAAATGTTTTATTGGAAGTGGGGCCGATTTTGATGCCATTAAATTGGTTGGATTTGAAAACGAGTGCACTAAATTACCCACTCTCTAGAAGTAATATATTCATTGTTTTTAGAATCCCACGGATGAATCATAAATCTAAAAAAGTTCAATAGATTATTCACTCAACCAATGGAAATATTTGGATTGAACTGATAAATCAGATATAAATATTTTTAATTAATTAAAAATTTTAATTTTAATTTTTTTTAAAAAAATTAGGAATTAGTCAGTTCGGCTCACTGATTTTAACTAATTTTTTAGAGGTCCGTTTTATGGCTTAAAATGACTAGACTCATAGCAAGTTATCGGTTCAATCGACTGGTCCAGATAGAGATGGAAAAAAAGCCCGCGACTCGATCCGACTCGCCGGCCCGCTCCGAGAGTAAAAAAAACATAGGTCGGTTTTTACATTGGTAGGCCCGGATCAGGCTCGAGCCTATAACAAAAAGCTCGGGCCCTGCCTTAAAATAAAAAAAACAAAACAAAACAAAAACAGATTATTAATCTATAAATTTTTGATTTTAAGGTTGATGCATATACCTTTTAGGAATTGATATTATATTCTTAACTTCTTGTTGATAGGTTTTAGTATATAAGAGTTAGATTATTATTGCAAAAAAAGCATGAGCCTAGGTCGACATTTCTGGTCAGGCTTTCTCGAGTTCGAGCTTTTTCTTTCATTGTCGAGCTCGAGTCGGGCTTCTCAAAGCCCAGGCCTAGCCCTGCCTATTGCCACTCCTAGGTCTAGTCCGATTTTCAAAACATGGGTCATATGTTTTTAAATTTTTTTTATCTTTAGTATTTTTGACTAATAAAAGGTTTGAGCTAATTTTTCATATTTTATCATTATAAAATAATAATAAAAAAAAGTTACTCGTATATGAACATTAACTTTTTTTTTTGCTTTTAAAAAAAATGTGCAGGGCCAAATATATATTAACTCTTTATTTTCTCTTTGGGCATTGTATTTTGAAAGAACATATTTTTATTTTAAATACACTCTAAATATTAATTCCTTTTTGGTTTTTTGTATACGGATGAATCCACTTATAAATATTAATTCTTCTTTGATTCACTTATAGTCATATTGTGGTTGTGTCTAAACAAATAAAAATTCAGACACACACATAATCTATCGTCATTTTGTGACCGTCGATAAAAAATACAGTCATATTGTGATTGATGTCACAAATGTGATTGTTCTCAATGTGCCTAAAGGTCGATAATGTGATTGAGATAACTAATATCATTGAGGTCACAAGTGTGACTGAGGATTGGTAACATGACTGATCATAATTGTGATTTTGCTCAATATGACTGAGGGTCGGCAATGTGACTATGATAACTAATGTGAGTGAGGGTTGATTGGTATTGTGATTGATGGTCGGTAATGTGACTGAGAAAACTAATATGATTGAGGTCATAAATATAACTGAGAGATGACATAATGTGACTGAGAGTCTGCAATATGACTAAGGTGACTAACGTGACTGAAGGTTGGCAATGTAACTGAAGTTACAATTATAATTGTGCTCAATGTGATTGAAGGTCGACAATGTCACTGAGGTCACAAATATGATTGAGGCACACTGTCACATCCTAATTTCCCAGGACATGATCGGCAAGAGACGGTGTAACCATATTTCTGAGCCTCATGATGTTACGTGATACATAACTAATCTGAATATATGTAATACATGCATGTCTTGATATTGAGTAAACATGAATTACATGAAACACATATTAAAATCAACATGGTTTATACATGAACATTATCTTACCTATGGCCTGCCATAACAAAAATATACATATGTGGACCATTGAAACTGTGATCCTAATGGTTGATTCATGACTGATCCTAATGACTGCGGCGATTTTTCATCCTCTCTAAAGCTTGTCATATGCATTTGTGAAGTACTTACAAGACTGACACACTCACAGAGTGGTTCTTTACTCTCAAGTATAAGAGTGTCGAAGTAATAAAATAATATGGTAAGTCCAGGGTCGATTCATAGGGAATAGATTTAGTAAAATAAAATAATAATCTGAATGAAAATAAAATGATTGAATTGTTTGAAGTTATTGACAATTTTAAATTAGACTACAACAATAAAATAAATATTGGGGTTATGAGATTCACTTTTAATATTTCAAATTTAGAAATCTCATTTTTTTTATAGTATATAAATTATCATTATTACTCAATTAATCTATTTCAGGAATTAATTGTATCAAAACATATAAAACCAGCCATAAAGACGGTGATAATATTTGTCTATAACAAGTTCAGTTAGGTACCCAATTATGCAAAATAAATAATACCAACCATATATGCGGTAACAAAGTTTGTTAATAATTAATCCAGAATTAAATTAAATATTATTCTTTAGATTACAATTCATATATATATATATATATATATATAAAATAAGTGAGATTAATCTATATTCTCATATTAAAAACTTCACCCTTTACCCCAGCAGGATAAAATTAACGACTCATGATTTGAATAAAAACACACATAATTTTATTACTGAAAGAAAAAAGAAATTACAAGAAAGCTTGAAAAAAATTAAAAACACAAGACACTCTCTCCTAAATTCTACAAGGGAAATTCAGAAGAAAGTATGAAGTTTTAAGAGTTGGAATCCTCTTATTTATAGAGGACGATGAGCTCTTAAACAATTGCAAATTGCAATTGTTGAAGGCAATTGAAATTTACAATTGAAGAAAGCTACATGTGGAGGGTCCATCCACTGAAAGGTGTATGGCAATCCTCCACCAAATTTTTTTTTTTTTTAATAATTACATATAACACATTTTGGATTTTTCGTTAATTCCGGTCTTAGAAAACCTCATAACTAGAAAATCTTATCAACAAAAAAGTTGTACATATTTGAGTATTCTTTCATCTGTAACTGAAATCGCCTCAATCCGATATCGGAGTAAAAATTTATGGCCAAAATACGAAAATTACACAAAGTTGGAATTTCCAAAATTGTACAATGTTAGAATGTCCTTTTAAGTTTTTAGCCTCCAAAATCTAAATGTCACATTCATTTTTCTAATTATGCATCCAAAATATTATTTCACTTACATAAGAAATAAAAATCACAATAAATATATAAAATATAAATTTTATTTTTATTTTACAAATGTGTTAAATTAAGGGGATTAATGAAACTACAAGTCTAAAATAATTGATTTTTCTTTTAATAAATATGTAATTTTTAGTGTTCATCACACCCCCAACCAGCTTATTAATAGTCTCTAGTAATTTAAGCGAAAACTAAAAATAAAAATTCTTATCCAAGTTAGTAATTTTTTTTTATTTCTTTTTAAATTATCAAATAGGTAAATTCTCATGTACTTTTTACCTTTATTCCATACACACTTAAAATAAAGTATCAATCAATTTATTATGTCCACAATATTCACAGGTCTTGTTAAAAAGAGAATAATATTTTTGTCCTAAAATAATATCAAAATTCACATCTTTTAGCAATGGTAATTTATTTATATACAAAAATATGTTTTTTTTTAATAATACATCTTTAACCTTTGTAACGAGCTTTGGGCAAGTGACTCCCAAACCAGTTGGTCTTAGTGCACTAAGTGTTAAGACACTTATACAGACTTAATTGTTCGAGTTAGAGAGGCTACAAAATCAAACTTATTAAAATATTTCTTTTTACAAATTCAAGCTCTACCGTTTTACGCGAACAATCATTACTTACTGAGGCAAGATGTCTGGTTACCAAGTAAAAGCTTGATTATAATTATTATCATTTTTTAAGCTAACTCAAGCTCTACCGTTTTACGCGAACAATCATTGCTTGCTGAGGCAAGATGTCTGGTTACTAAATAAAAGGTTGGTTTTTTTTTTTTGAATAAAAATATAAAATCTACTGCTTTTAGGTGCTACCTCCTTAGAAAACTGAATATTATAAAAGTTTCACTTATAACCCACAATCATATGTTACCGTGTATGTTGATAATACCTGTCAAATGAGCATATTAAGATCAAATTTAATCAATATTATGGAGAATTCACAAATTTAAATGATTCAAAAAGAAATGAACAAAAATAACTTGTTACGAATTACATTGAGATATGTCTCAGGAGCGAAAACTTCTCACACTGCCATCTCTGAACAACAATTCCATCTGGTTAGTCAAATTGGTTTGTGTGTAGTTTTTTTTTTTTTTTTATAAAAAACACAAAAGAAAATCAACACAAAATAATATTTTTTTTACACACAAAATAATAACAAAGCAAAAACAACATAAATTTTTTATATATATAACAAAATCGAAAATTTTTTTTGAAAGAAAAACACAACAATGAAATCATAAAAATGAAAACTATCTAGTCAATTATCCACTCCCCCAACTAAATTGAGACATTGTCCCCTATATCCAAATAAGAAGAAGTAGAGTTTAGAAGACATCACTCGGTTAGTGTGGAATTGACAATTGAATCTACGACTATTTAAAAGAAAAAATTATAAATTAAGATTCAAGTCAACTCTACCACGATTGTTATCAGACCAGTTCAACTTGGAAAGAATGAGGTCGATTTTTGGTTCATAAGTTAAGAGTTGGTCAATTAATTCATCTGCTTTTCTTGTAGTTAGGGCGATATCTTTTACCGGTTTTGAAATGAACCCGAGTCTTTTGACATCCTCAAGAAATACTAAAAGAAAATCTAAGAAGTGATCAACATTAAGTAGCCTAATGGGTTTTCGGTGAATGTTCAAGTTCGCCCATGATGCAACTGTAAATATTTCTTCCAATGTGCCTAGCCCACTTGGTACAGTAATAAAAGCGTCAACATGATTAATCATTTCAGTAAGTCTTTCAGACATACCCGAGATAATGTATTATTCTCCATTTGATTTTCTGATGAGGTTTTCGTCTGCAAAAGTTTTTGGAATAAACCTCAATACTTGACTGCCACCTTCTCGCACGACCTTTGAAATATATTCCATCAATCCAAGATTGCCACCGCCATCTACTAAGTGTATGTTTCTTTCCGCCATAACTCTTCCCAAATCGTTTATAGCTTCAACAAATTCTGATTTAGTTCCAGGGCCAGTTCCACAATACACACAGATATTAGTGACTCGTCGTCTTGAAATTTTCTCCATTTTTGTTCTCTCTTTTATCTGGATGTGTCGAAAGAGAAATGACGAGCTGTATTTATGGATCCTGAAAAAGGGTGAGTAATAAAAGCACTAGTACCTACAAAATGACAATTGTCACATGAATAGTAAAATAAAATGTGGAAGTCAAAAAGTTTATATACTGTTGGTCAAATTAAAGTAGAGGAAATCAAAACAGTAAAATAAAGTAAATCAAAAAATAATTTAAAGTAAAAGAAATCAAAGCAATAAATTTATAACATCCATCTCCTCGGAGAATGTTACTGGTAGAGAATAGGCTGTCATATCCCCATGAGCCTTTGACTATGATTAATACTACTATTCTCATCTCAATCATATATTCATGCATATGGACCATCGCCCCACTCAATAACGTAAAATGTATCTCAACGCTCATAACTCAATACTCAATGTCATTACACTTATACTCTTGACATGGACACTTCTAACTCTCACACATACAAACTTTACTATACATACATCTGATGCATGACTTTACTCTGACTCTGACTGAACTTTATCTATGACTTGACCTGGTGTACCAAACACCCATAGTGACTGCCATCGATATCCATCATCTCGAACTCGTCCTCCTAGTAAACCTGCAAAACATAAACATTGGGAGTGGGGTTTAAATCGTATGAACGACCTAGTGAGTGGACAGTGAAAACGAAACTGAAATGCTTATTGAAAATCCATGATTCTAGAACCAAAACTATTTCAATGAGATCATCTTTTATGAAATCTCTTTTCTTATATGAAAATATTTCTCTTTCTGGAAAACCTTTCTGAAAATTGCTTTCTGTTTGTAAATTTATGAAATTCTTATAACACAATTTCTTTTGAAAACTTTTTCTTAAAACTCTATTTTCTGAAATTCTTTCTTTTTGACATATATGTCTATGAAAAACTTGATGTATGAGGGCGTTACATCTCGCAGTCCCTCCTTATGCCTAATCTGAATACTATATCTCTGAGTATCTACAGAAAACCTGACGCATGAGGGCGTTACGTGTCGCCATCTCCCCATACGCCTAAATTAGTGGTCTTGGGGCGTTGCATATCACCATCCCCCAAGCCACTGAACTGGAGTCAGGTGTGTAAATTCATGACATTAGGGCGTTATGTATCGCCGTCCCCAACGCATGCCATTGTCATGTCCCTGAATCTAGGGTTTAAGGGCGTTACGTATCGCCGTCCCAATAGCCCTAAAATCTAGGATCTAGAAGCGTTACGTATCACCGTCCCCTAGTTCTGCTTTATATGTGCACATGTCATGTCCTTCAATAACCGTCAATTTCAAATTTGAGTCGAGTTACATCTGAGGTGGGGTTTTCTCTCATAACTCCAAAAATCACAAAACCATGCTTTATAAATCATCACTTTTTAAAACATTTCTCAAAATATTTTTATTCATAAAATATTTGAAATAAACTTGGCTAATGCCCTATGTGCGGAAAAGTAAGTTTCAAGCTCAAAAACATGTAAGTAAACACAACTTAAGAAAAGAGTCCACTCACTGATTTGGAATCTGGCTGGTATTTCCTCCCTTTGTTGAAGAGAATTATGGTTCCTGCCAATAATCGTCTTGAATCTACCACTCATGAAAAATGGAAGCCTCATCAAGCAAAAATGGAGTAAAGAGAATTCCCCCATTTTCTTTTCTTTCTTCACATTTTTTGCCATTTTGAGAGATGAGGGAATAATGCCCTATATTTATAGAAGAAGGTGGCTGATTTTTGTAATTAAGTGGGTGGTCAAGATTGTGCCACATCACCTCTTTCTAGACCATTCTCGAATTCTACTATAGTAGTTATGGAAATTATGATTTTTGACTTATTTCTGGTTCGCAATTGGAAAAATTTCCAACGTGAAAGTTGTAGGTCTTAGTATTAAATTTCAGACGATATAAATTTCAAAAAAATAAGAGATCGTACGAAAATATTATGCCATGGATACTAAAGGCTATTCAGAATGAAATGTAAGCTAAATTCTGCATCGGAACTGCAAGAAATTTACCGAATGTCTAAAAAGTCATTTCATGAGCATATACATGCTTGAACATGATTTATATCATGTACCATACCTCCCATAACATAATAGTCGTCGGGCTTAACGGGGTGTTATAAATTCTCCCCCCTTAAATAGGATTCATCCTCGAATCCCTTCTGATGTTAAACTTTTTAGGTCCCCCTTGGTTTGAAGACATCTGGTCTCTACTACTCTTATCTTCCTTATCTCCTTTTTTGCTTTTCCGCTCCAGAACTCGGTACTATAACTTCTGAAAATCTCTATTCATGGTACACCCTATACAATCCTTATAGCTAAATACTTAGTTCTTGGGAGTCCTTTCAGCAACCCTTATTCTCGTGTGGAAACGAAGTTCATACAATATATATATATTGTGTATTCAGAAATGTATTCCTTCACAGAACTTATCATCCATAAGATTTATCTCATTCTTTTCTTTAAAGATTGAATACTTCTTAAGATTTTTCCCAAATAGTCACCCCTTAATATTACTGCGACCTAAGCATACTTAACTTGTAAGGTCTTGACCGAATTTGATGCACTCATGCTAACATGGTTGTATCTATAATTATTCCAATTGAATCATTAATCCCCACATCTTAGTTCCACTCTTGTTTGTAACCTCTTATATATATATATATTATATATATATATATATATATATTTGCCATGATAATCTTAATTTTTATATATCTCTTGGGGCTTTTGTTACTCTTTACGCTTAATGTATTATTATTGTACTTTGTACAATAGTAAATGACTTTCGTTTCCATGGCTTTAGGTATACCTCGAGTTCTTCACTTCCTTTTTATAATATAGCTCCTTTAATGACCTTATTAAGTGTATCTTCAATTTCTTCTTAGTTGATGTCTTGACGTCTTTAAAAATACTTAGGTTTCCTTAGGTTTCTTTATGTTCTACCATAGCTCTGGGATAAATATATACAGGAATAATCCTTGTCACTAGTAAAAATGATTGTACTTGATACATTTCTAGTTCCACATGTCTGACCTGATCTTGACATTCATTCTCTTAACTTAACTACTTAACAATCTATTTCCTTTTCGCTATTTTCCAACTGCTTATGGGCTCTGTCCTCCAAATTCTCCTATCTTTACCTATCTATGAGGCTTAAGACCTTATAGTTTATGATCAAGCTCTCTATATGCTCTAAGTTTATCATCGGAATTTTATGATATTCTAACTCCAAGATGTTAATCTTTACTGTTAACGTCGGCACTAGCGACTTGGTTTTGGTTATTGTTCATACTCTTTTCGTACCTTCAAATTCGTGGCTAGTATAAGTCTGGTCAACTATCTTTCACACTGACCTATTTTCCTTGTCTGGTTATCCCACTTTCACTTATTCCTACAGTCTTGTTCCATCAAATGCTGCCATAGTCTCAACAATATCTTATATTCAATTTCCTTGGCCGTCTTATGCTATACTCGTTACCTTTCTTCTAACTCTATACTTACTAGAGCTTCGGTCTCACACTAGCGCTTAGAGGCTTGCTACTATGTATTCCACAATGTACCATGTTGATACTATTTTCCTTCAATTTATAAATGGAAAAGTGTATTGTTATTCATCATTGTCGTGTCTAACGCTATTACTCATGTATTCCTGTCTTTGCTTATCTAGACAGTTCCTCTTTTTAAATCTTTTACTTTGAGTTCTTTTCCCCTTCTCTTGTGCTCTTATTCTATTTCTGAAACTTATGTGCTCTATGCCTCTGTCTTCTTATTCGAGAGGTATTATCTTTTAAAGTTCTCTTTGTCGTACCTCATAGAATACTATAATACGTCACATATTTACTTGTTTTGGGGAATATCATTGGGATGAACTTTGAGGTCCATTTTCACTGATGTTATCTAGCGAGGGTTGGGAGGGTGGGTTTGGTCCTGATGTCTTTTTCGATTATGGTGGTCTTACTAATTATACGTGTTGCAGTTGTACATGCTGCCCATCTATAAGCCTAGGATTCTCTTGTTTACATATCTGGTGTTGGCTCCCACACTAAGGTATTTCAGCTAGGAACTATATGGATTACCTCTTCTAACTTTACTCCTGATTATTTTCCATCTTTCGATCCTACTACCTCTTATTGAGAACCTCATCTATGGTCATGTCTTCTGAAAACTCTATCATACTGCCTTTGTAATTATTTCTACTAGTCTATGTTTCTTAACCCTCTTAAGTCGTTAAACCCCTAGAAGCTATACATCAACTTTGATTGGTTAAAGTACATCTACTATTACTTTTGGTTCATGTGCTACTTTTCTATTTGTTCTTTCATTTTAGTGTAATGGGGCTCTTAATAGATTAAATATCTTATCTCTGAAGATTTCTCTTTCTCTGATTCATTTTACTCATTTGAACCTTTGTCTTCTACCATAATGGATTTGATTATTACTTTTAATTTTAGCTTGGCTTGTGGCAAATTTAGACTACTCTATCTCGTACAGAATATCACTATTTTTATGGTCCTTACCTAAGTACTGTTGAACCACTTGGTTCAGCCGTCTTGCTGTCTCATGAGTTTTCTGTTCCATTAAGTATTCTCATTTACTTGTTCACATCCTTATTAGGTCATATCTTGAGGGGTGACTATATGCATTTCGTGGAGATCTGCAAATATTCATTACTATTATTCGTCCAAGTTCAGTGATGGATTGGTTTAATATCTATACATTTATTGAGGTCGGGCTACTGGACAAAAGAGTTATCGTTCATTCTGTTTGGATCTGCATCTACTTCTTCATGTCTTAAGGTTCCTAAACCTTTACCAACTACAAAATAGTAGATGTACCAATTCGATACGACATACATCTTTCGAAGAAAATGACACCTTAGACTGAGGAAGAGAGAGTTAGAATGTCTAACTTGTCATATGTTTCTTGTATTGGAAATATTATGTATGTTATGCTATGTACAAGATCTGATATCAGTTTCCGTGTGTGTTACTAGCCGATATCAATATGATCCGGGTAATGATCACTGGACATCCGTGAAACATATCCTGAAATATCTTAAATGTACTAATGATAAGTTTCTAATTAATACAGAAAATGAGCTACAACTTAAGGGTTATACATACTCTGATTTTCAGGGAGATTCGGATGATAGAAAGTCAATATCCGGATACATATTTACCCTTAATGGCGGTACGGTTAGTTGGCGATGTTCAAAGAAAGGCTTTACAGCTAATTTCACCACTGAGGCGAAATTTATAGCAGCTTTGGAAGCTGCTAAAAAAGCTATTTGGATTAGAAATTTTATCACAGAACTTGACATTGTTCCTAGTATTACGGATCCGATCCCATTGTACTATGATAATAATGGAGCCATAGCGCATGCTAAGGAGCAGAGAGAACATTCCAAGTCTAAAAACGTCGAACGAAAATATCGCATGAATAGAAAAATCATTAAACGAAAAGACATAATGGTTTTGAAGGTTCAATGATAAGACAACATAGTAGACCTGCATACTAAGATCTTATCTCCTAAGTTATTCGATAATCATGTGAGGAGATCTGATTTCAGTACCATCTGGATTGGCACTAAGTAAGTGACAGTTTGTTGGAGTTAGTGCTAGGAGCACTAATCCGAATAATGTATTGTACATCATATTTTATTATTTACTAATAAAATAACTATATTTTCATTTCAACCTTGTTAATGGTAATTATTATGTCATAATGCATATAAGTTTTATATATAAATATGCTAAGAATGAATCGACCTTAGAGTAGTCATGTAGTAATACCGGACACTGGGTGGTCCGACATTGGGATAGTATTACTATTATAAATTATTCTTAAATAACTATTCCTAATCATTGGTTTTGGAATACGGTAGAATTCCTATAACCTAGAAGACTAGCACATGTCGTATATTGGAAATGGAGTTCCAATGGTCTAACTGAATGGACCATGAGCAATGAAAGCTCGTATAGACATGTGGATATTCATTGAAGTGACTACTGAATGACTCACATGTGATTCCTTATAGTTTCAAGTACACACCACCGTCAATAGGAATCTTCTCGAGTCGAGTAGCGTATGTGATCATTTGACAATAGGATAACATTGATTTTGTGTGTGATCCTCCACACTTTGATACCATATATGTCAAAGACCTTTCATGCTCTGTGTGGGAACACATGATCTGGGGCGACGCATGCTGTACCGGGCTCGCGGCCCGGTCGGGAGTACAGAGTAGCCACGGGGACTAAACCGGAGAATAATGGGGTCGCCACCCGGTGTGAACCGGGAAAATGAGATTTAAGGCCGCACTCACCCCTCGCAAGGGAATACCTCAAACCGTTGGGTTCCGAATGGTCCATTACTTATGTCACTTGTAATGAAAGGATTTACGTAATAATTTAATCAAGCCTAAGTAACACTTATTTCCAAGAGTATCATGCTTCTAAATCCACATGCATGAAATTAATCATCACAACATACAACATCACATGGCAATCTCATGAACATATTCCAATCATATGATATGGAAAACTGAGAACAACCTAATCATGCTTGGGTACTATCTCATGAATACATCGAATGGATAAATGCAGGAATACAAATAATATGATTGACTACATAATGCAAGAGAGATCACCCAAGAGGCAATTATGCATGAAATATGATGAGACATACTCAGTTCAGTGTGTGCGCGTTCGTGTAGCGTTTGTAAACGTGTTCGAACGGTAAACAGAAGGTTCGCGTTCGTGTAGCATTTGATAACGCGTTCGAACGGGACCAGACCTAATGATACAAAATGCATGCGCGTTCGAGTAGCGTTTGATAACGCGTTCGAACAGTAAACAGAAGGTTCGCATTCGAGTTGCGTTCGATGACGTGTTCGAACGGGA
The DNA here is from genome assembly GCA_019454045.1 of Zanthoxylum bungeanum. Lineage (NCBI taxonomy): Eukaryota > Viridiplantae > Streptophyta > Magnoliopsida > Sapindales > Rutaceae > Zanthoxylum > Zanthoxylum bungeanum. The sequence goes on from SKCR01038150.1 coordinate 160,009, forward strand.
ACTGGCAGATTGCATACATTCATATGGTTTTAGATACCGCATTCAAACAGGATCACTACAACGACATATCTAATCACATGGATATCTAAATCATGCATAAAGATTAACATACTAAGGACTAAATCATGCTTAAGAATAAATAACACACTAGGCCTAATCAGGCTAAATAAATAAATAACGTACTAACTACATCATGCTCAAATACAAGTTTGGATGAAACGGAATATATATATCTCTCAAGTGGTACGTGGAGTTGTATCCCGAGTGCAGACCGTACTGCCGTCCATTCGGATTCGGCTACGGAATTTACGTCCGGGTTTCCATCCGATATACCACAAAAGAGAACATGCATTCCATTTATCCGGAATTCACATCATGCCTCAACAAAACGACTCTCATGCAATAAAAAATATATTAAAATAAATAAAAGACAAATGAAAGATAATAAATACAAGGTGCCCTCAGGTCTAACCTTTTATGTCGTCTCTCGGTAGTACGGTGTACGGTCGTCGAAAGGGGGGGAATGCTCCGCAACTCCTCCGATTCACTGGTTTAGCGTCCTAGCTCACTGTTTTGCTGTTTTGCTTGCTGTATTTTAGTTACTGTTCTGGTTACTATTTTGGCGTTTCCACGGACTGTTTTAAGAGGATTTGGCTGCTGTTTTGGGGGTGATTTGGGCTACTGTTCAGGCGTGTTTTAGAAGGTGTAAGGGCTGTTGTTTTCGGTGGAAAGGGGGCTGCTGTTTGGGGGTGTATCTTCGGTTATGGAGAGTGTTTAGGGGGAGTGTTGTTTTCGGTGGAAAGGGAGGAGGAGGAGAGGAAAATTCTAGGTTGTTTCTTGAGTATATTAGGTGTGAATGGAGAGGCTTTTTTCTTTATGTGAATATGTGTGAATGAGCTAGGGGAGGCTTTTCTTGTATGAATCAGCTAGGGCTTCACCTTGTCTCACAAGGAAGGGATTTGATTTAGTGTTGAGCAAGGAAAGTCAAAGATTGATGGAGGACAAATTTGGTTAGATTAGGAATACAAAATATTTAATTTGTTATGATTGATTTTAATTAGGCATGAAATCTTTTTAATTTAGTATGTGATTTTGTTTAGTTAGGAAGGAATCTTGTGTAATTGGTGGGTGAATATCTTAATTAAGGAATTAAAATATTTGATTGATTTTAATGTTTATTTTAATTTGGTATGTGATTTTTAGATTTGTTTTGATTTCACCATGTGTTAAATATGTGTTTTAAGTGGGCTTGGGCGTGTGGGCCAAGGCTTGGGCGAATTGGGCTTAATGTGAGGCTAGCAGCAAAACAAGAATTACCGACACCGTTCGAACGCTTCCTCGAACGCGGCACGAACGCCCGCAATCTGTTTGGCGTTCGAACGTATACACGAACGCAGCACGAACGAAAACAGTGAACCTTGTTTATTCTGAATTTCCCATTCCGATGTCCGTTTTCCGTGACCTCCGTGACTTAAAAGGTAGTGTCTCCAAATGAGACTCATCATAGGGACTTATATGCAAAAATACAGTGCCTACAGTCGCCCCCACTTTGATGGGACTTGTGTAATGTGTAATAGTGACAATCATATCAAAGTTATGCAATGCATTTCTACTTACCTGGCTCGCCAACTGCCACTTGACTTTCCAAGTGTTGAGTTGAGTTGATTTGGGTGGTGAGGTGCTGCGACCCCTGGTTCATTCCCGAACCGTGCTGTGATGTGGTCCATTCCCGAACCGTTACCGTGAGATGTCCATTCCCGAACTGTTACTGTGAGGTGGTCCATTCCCGAACCGTTACTGTGAGGTGTCCATTCCCTAACTGTTACTGTAAGGTGGTCCATTCCCGAACCGTTACTGTGAGATGTCCATTCCTGAACTGTTACTGTGAGGTGGTCCATTCCCGAACCGTTACTGTGAGGTGTCCATTCCCGAACTTTTATTGTAAGGTGGTCCATTCCCGAACCGTTACTGTGAGGTGGTTCATTCCCGAACCGTGCTTCTATTCTTGGAGTGCCATTCCCGGCTTGTTCATTCCTGAACTGTATTTCCATTCCTGGAGTGCCATTCCCGGCTTGTTCATTCTTGAACTCTGCTCCATTCTTGGATTGCCATTCTCGGCTTGTTCATTCTTGAACTCTGCTCCATTCTTGGATTGCCATTCTCGGCTTGTTCATTCTTGAACTCTGCTCCATTCTTGGATTGCCATTCTTGGCTTGTCCATTCTTGAACTCTGTTCCATTCTTGGATTGCCATTCTCGGCTTGTTCATTCTTGAACTCTGCTCCATTCTTGGATTGCCATTCTCGGCTTGTTCATTCTTGAACTCTACTTCATTCTTGGATTGCCATTCTCGGCTTGTTCATTCTTGAACTCTGCTCCATTCTTGGATTGCCATTCTCGACTTGTTCATTCTTGAACTCTGCTCTATTTTTGGATTGCCATTCCCGGCTTGTTCATTCTCGAACTGTTTTTCCATTCTTGGAGTGCCATTCTTGGCTTGACTGATTCTGATAATGATATGGGCCTCGCCCCCAGAGTGTCATATCCGGCAAAACCGATGTTGATAATGATGTGGGCCTCACCCCAAACTGTTACTGATGTGGGCTTTGTCCTCAAACTGATGCTGATGTGGGCTTCGCCCCCCAAACTGGTACTGATGTGGGCTTCGCCCCTAGATTGATGCTGATGTGGGCATTGCCCTCAAACTGATGTGGGCCTCGCCCCAACACTTTTACTGATGTGGGCTTCGCCCCTAGATTGATGCTGATGTGGGCATTGCCCTCAAACTGATGTGGGCCTCGCCCCAACACTGTTACTGATGTGGGCCTCGCCCCCAGACTGATACTGCTGATATGGGCCTCGCCCCCAGACTGATACTGCTGATATGGGCTCCACCTCCAGACTGATACTGATGTGGGCCTCAGCCCCAGACTGATATTGATGTGGGCCTCGGCCCTAACTGATACTGATATGGGCCTCAGCCCATGTGATTCATTCCTGAAGACTGCTGACATTGTACTGTTGCTGCTTCTGATTGGCTTGTCTTTGCCACTTTTCTTTTTCTTCTTCAAAACCTGTGAATACAAAACACAACAAACACGAAATGATGCAAAATGTGTTACGTGTATGCATGTATGAATGTTCTTATCCCGTCGGGTTAGGTCTTCCGTCAATTCTCTTGGTGATTGTTTAGTCTTCTTTTCCTCAGGCAAACCACTGCTTCAATCTGTCTATGTTGATCGGCTCGGTGAACTAATTCCCTTCCAAGTCTGATAGTTTCACTGCTCCATTTCCCAATTTCTGAATGGATATCCTTTCCTTTCAGCTTGCTTATTCCGAGGATTCCCCGTGTTCTAAACATCACTGAATTTCATAGTACCAAGGTTGAATGTTTTTCTCAAATATACTCATATTGCAGAAGAGATTCAGCGAAACGAACGTCTTTATTATCGTTGAGGAAAAGAGTTCGAATAAGTAACAAAATCAATGTCTTTTTTAAAAAACTGGATCAAATAGACTAGAAGGAACAGCTCCATCATCCGCAACACTGCCTTCTTCCTCGGCCTATGGTTCTTCACTGTCATCCATGTAAGAAGCTTGGTGGTTGAGGGTTTCTGTGTGTGTTGGGTTGTTCTTTTCATGGGTTGGGTATTTTATGTGAATCTATGAGATCTTGAATTTCATGCCTGAGGCAGGTGCAGTTGTCGGTGTCATGGCCATGTAGCTGGTGGAAGTGACAATAAAGGTTCATATTTATGTGTGGCGGTGGGGGGTGTAGAAGTTGCTTGCCTTCTAATGGTTTCAAGAGTCCTTGTCCCTGCAACTTTTCAAACACCTTCGACAAAGGTCTACCAAGGTTGGAGAACTGCCTGTTTCTGATGGCAGCGACTTCGGCAGTAGTGGGATTGGTCTCAGAAGGCCCCCCAAAAGTTCTTTTATTCTGGCCATAAAACTTTCTGTTTTCAGCCTCCTCTTCCTCAATATCCATGACAGTTTCCCTCAACTGTCGAAAATCAGAAATCATCGAAGTCATCCTCCTCAGCTTACCATAAATAGAGGGCTTGGTGCCCTTGATGATAATTTTAATTTGGTCTTTCTCAGAGGGCCGAGTCTGCATTTTCAGAAGCTGGCTTCTCCAGCGGTCTACATACTCCTTGAATCTTTCTTCCGGCTTCTGATTAGTGTTCTCCAAATCACGGAGTGACAAGTCAATCTCTAAGTCTGTGACATACTGTTTCAGGAATACATCTGCCAATTCCCTCCAATCATCCTTAACCTTTCTTTCAAGGCTATGGTACCACACTACGGGTGCCCCCTCAAGTGACATCCCGAACATCTTCTGAGCTTGGCACTGTGTTAGGCCCACTGAACTCATAACTGACACATATTGTCGGAGGTGGACCCTCGGATCCCCATTCCCATTGAACTTGGCCATATCCGGCATCTTGAACTGAGCAGGCAATTGTTCCTCAAAAGCCATCGCCTCATAGTCTAGTAATTCTTCGTCCTTACCCTTCATCTTACGGGTAACTGACTCAACTTGATCCCGAAGCTTCTGAAATTCTGCCTGAGACCCAATCACTCTGCCTGCTGCATGCTATGTCATGTCATCATCAAAAATGGGGATATCATCCCCCAACCCATTCGGAGGCTCCTCGCGCCTCATATTCTCAGAATTTCCCCCAGCACGGGGCACAACCATATTTTCCATGGCAGTGGTCATGGCTTGTAACTGTTCGGTGACCTTGGCGAGACCGTTTTCCAACTGATCCATACGGGATACCTCAATATCTGATTCACTCATGTCTGTTCCCAGTATTTTGGTGAGTCTTCCCTTTTCCCTAACCCAACGGGAATCTATGATGGCTTTCAGAACACAAGGGTTAACATGATGTATGTATGCATGGGGTGCATGAGATGCATGTAACATATATAACATACTAAATCAACTAAAATTTTCAAACAAATCGGCCCACTATCATTTTAGAAGCTTTTGGGCTAACTGTCATAGGAGTGAACTCGTCCCAGTTTAAATGCCCCAACGAGTTCACATCTCATGGCAAGGAGCCCAACTAAATCCAAATGGTAATGTTTCGAACACAAGCACAAAGTGGCCCATCAACACTTAGAAGCCCTTTGTCCAATCGTCATAAAATACGTTCTTGTCCCAGTTTAAATGGCCCAACAAGCCCATATCCCATGACAAATGGTCCAAATGGATCCAAAAGATGATGTTCCCAAACACAAGAATAAAAGATAATGCAAACATAAAGTAATAACTTCTACGCAATGGCCCATCAACATTTCAGAAGCTTTGGGCCTAGTAGTCATAAGGTACGAACTCGCCCCAGTTTAAATGGCCCAGCAAGTCCGCATTTCTGACAATGGTCCAATTGCATCCAAATGAGGATGGTCCACAAGCTCATACTCAAGGAAATAATTGTTACTTTAACCATACAACCCCGGTCTATGGGTGGGTTCACAAGAGTGTAGACAAAGGCTCTCATCGGCGAAGGATGGCCCACAACTAGGTCTCCCCAATCAAGGGTTCGAGCGACCAAGTGAGCGTACCCTTTTTTATATACTAAGGTACGTGCCAATGAGCCATGGTGTGTGACTGACTGTCAAATGGATTTCCCGTTGTAGATTCCCCAGAGGGAAGGTGGAGCGAGGCTCACTTAAATACCCAAGCCTCTTAGGCTCTTATCGCTTGGTGTCAGGAATAAACAACGAGTCCTCCAAATTAGTCCATCACAATAGGCTACGAGTAGATGGCTATATAGGTGCCTTCACAGCTTTTCCTTCTAGAAGGTAGTGAATGAAGGAAGACACCAAACCATTACCTAGCCTCAAAATGCCTTTGATTAAACCCTCATTTTATCCACTGTAGACACGGTCAATTAGAACACAAATCCAAATATTATAAGACAATATTTCGGGGCCGATTCTCTATCCCCAGTGGAGTCGCCAGACTGTGGGAACACAGGATCTGGGGCGACGCATGCTGTCCCGGGCTCGCGGCCCGGTCGGGAGTACGGAGTAGCCACGGGGACTAAACTAGAGAATAATTGAGTCGCCACCCGGTGTGAACCGGGAAAATGAGATTTAAGGCCGCACTCACCCCTCACAAGGGAAGACCTCAAACCTTTGGGTTCAGAATGGTCCCTTACTTATGTCACTTGTAATGAAAGGATTTACGTAATAATTTAATCAGGCCTAAGTAACACTTACTTCCAAGAGTATCATGCCTCTAAATCCACATGCATGAAATTAATCATCACAACATACAACATCACATGGCAATCTCATGAACATATCCAATCATATGATATGGAAAACTAAGAACAACCTAATCATGCTTGGGTACTATCTAATGAATACATCGAATGGATAAATGCAGGAATACAAATAATATGATTGAATACATAATGCAAGAGAGATCACCCAAGAGGCAATTATGCATGAAATATGATGAGACAGACTCAGTTCAGTGTGCGCGCGTTATGTAGCGTTCGTAAACGCGTTCGAACGGTAAATAGAAGGTTCACGTTCGTGTAGCGTTTGATAACGCGTTCGAACGGGACCAGACCTAATGATACAAAATGCATGCGCGTTCGAGTAGCGTTTGATAACGCGTTCGAACGATAAACAGAAGGTTCGCGTTCGAGTTGCGTTCGATGACGCGTTCGAACGGGAACTGGCAGATTGCATACATTCATATGGTTTTAGATACCGCATTCAAACAGGATCACTACAATGACATATCTAATCACATGGATATCTAAATCATGCATAAAGATTAACATACTAAGGACTAAATCATGCTTAAGAATAAATAACACACTAGGCCTAATCAGGCTAAATAAATAAATAACGTACTAACTACATCATGCTCAAATACAAGTTTGGATGAAACAGAATATATGTATCTCTCAAGTGGTACGTGGAGTTGCATCCCGAGTGCAGACCGTACTACCGTCCATTCGGATTCGGCTACGGAATTTATCCGAGTTTCCATCCGATATACCACAAAAGAGAACATGCATTCCGTTTATCCGGAATTCACATCATGCCTCACAAAACGACTCTCATGCAATAAAAAATATATTAAAATAAATAAAAGACAAATGAAAGATAATAAATACAAGGTGCCCTCAGGTCTAACCTTTTATGTCGTCTCTCGGTAGTACGGTGTACGGTCGTCGAAAGGGGGGAATGCTCCGCAACTTATCCGATTCACTGGTTTAGCGTCCTAGCTCACTGTTTTGCTGTTTTGCTTGCTGTATTTTAGTTACTATTCTGGTTACTGTTTTGGCATTTCCACGGACTGTTTTAAGAGGATTTGGCTGCTGTTTTGGGGGTGATTTGGGCTACTGTTCAGGCATGTTTTAGAAGGTGTAAGGGCTGCTGTTTTCGGTGGAAAGGGGGCTGCTGTTTGGGGGTGTATCTTCGGTTATGGAGAGTGTTTAGGGGGAGTGTTGTTTTCGGTGGAAAGGGAGGAGGAGGAGAGGAAAATTTTAGGTTGTTTCTTGAGTATATTAGGTGTGAATGGAGAGGTTTTTTTCTTTATGTGAATATGTGTGAATGAGCTAGGGGAGGCTTTTCTTGTATGAATCAGCTAGGGCTTCACCTTGTCTCACAAGGAAGGGATTTGATTTAGTGTTGAGCAAGGAAAGTCAAAGATTGATGGGGGACAAATTTGGTTAGATTAGGAATACAAAATATTTAATTTGTTATGATTGATTTTAATTAGGCATGGCATCTTTTTAATTTAGTATGTGATTTTGTTTAGTTAGGAAGGAATCTTGTGTAATTGGTGGGTGAATATCTTAATTAAGGAATTAAAATATTTGATTGATTTTAATGTTTATTTTAATTTGGTATGTGATTTTTAGATTTGTTTTGATTTCACAATGTGTTAATATGTGTTTTAAGTGGGCTTGGGCGTGTGGGCCAAGGCTTGGGCGAATTGGGCTTAATGTGAGGCTAGCAGCAAAACCAGAATTACCGACACCGTTCGAACGCTTCCTCGAACGTGGCACGAACGCCCGCAATCTGTTTGGCGTTCGAACGTATACACAAACGCAGCACGAACGAAAACAATGAACCTTGTTTATTCTGAATTTCCCCTTCCGATGTCTGTTTTCCGTGACCTCCGTGACTTAAAAGGTAGTGTCTCCAAATGAGACTCATCATAGGGACTTATGTGCAAAAATGCAGTGCCTACACTCTGACCGTTAGATGATCGTTGGGTGTGGACCAATACACTCGTTAATCAAGTGCGTATCAGGATATGATTCGTCGACTTGTATGTGTACCATAAGGGGTTAATGTGTCCATATTATGTTGGACAATTATGACCCATAACATCACTATTTATAAAAGACATGGTGTTTTTGTACAAATTAACTATATGACAAATGAAATTGCTCTCTTATCATTTTGTAATTGGATTACTTGGATATATAAATGATAAAAGTCCATATGATTAGTACCAGATTAATAAGATATGAGACAGTATTAATCCACGAAAGGTTTAATCATTAAATATCCCTAGTTGTAGTACAATGGAGACTGGACATCGATAATGAGAAAAAGGCTAGTATTACACTTGTGCGCGTTATGGAAGCTTAACGACATAGTTCTCATATATTTAAGTATTGGATACTTATGCAAGTGTGATAAGAGGTTCTGTTAGCCGTTGGACCGGGAACAGCTTCGCTCTGGATAGACCCCTCGAAATCCCATTGGTAGTATGACTATGTGTCTATGGGAATCCGAATCAGGGTAGGTGTATGTGGTCTTAACCTGAGATTTGCATTGCTAATACTTGCGACAATCAGTATACTTTGGTTTTAGTCTTTCGGAGCTTTAACAGGTTCTGTGTACGCCTCTTGTGGGTATACTGAAAATCGTAGTGTATTGGATGTGATGTCAAAATGGAAGTATCACTTCAGTCATATGGAGATGATGATCACGTAGGGATACAGAACTGGTACTCTTAAATGCTGTAGCTATCGGGATAGTATGACTAGGTCATGATTATCTGATTACAGAGACTAGTTGCTAGTGATCCGATATATGCTTCGTACGAGGCAGACACAATTCCAGCCCTAAGCCTAGCATGTGAAATCTGATACTGGATCGCAATACGCAATACATTGTATACTACGCCTGATACAGATTATATATTCCTCGTTGAATATTTCTGGAGAATTGGGTAGGCACGGTGTTTTGCTAGAAGCCAACCATGTCTTATAAATCGGCGAGAACGTGGTACCGGGTACGCACGTGTTCGGATAGTCCGATAACCTTATTTACTGCCAACATATCCATGGATCTATTGGGTCACTTTCCAAAGATTCACTGATGACATTTGACTCGAAAGAATTAATCTGGGATTAATTATGAGAGAGAAAATTAATCTGGGATTAATTACGGCAAGAATTTTATCTGGGATTAAATTCGTCTAGAAGAGAGAATGCGATTAATGTGGAATTAATTGGCAAAGAAAATTTAATAGTTAAATTGGATTTTACTATTTAATTTATTTAACTGGGCTAAAATAATATATCGGATATATGAATTGAAATTGGATTTCAATACGGAATTAAAATTGAATTTTAATTCAAGTGAACGAATTAATTTGGAATTAAATCGTAAGCGACTTTCGTAATAATTTTGCTAGGCATTATTATTTAATTAAATTTAATTTAATTACGTCGCGACGGAAAATTCGTTTAGTCGGATTAAACGAACCGGGCCCAAAGTGTGTTGTGTAAGCCAACTAAATTTGGAATTTAAAGTGATGGGACCCACTTTACTTACATTACTTGTTTGACAATTGATGGAAGTAGTTGGATTCTATTAATGAATTCTTTTTCATTACACCAACCTTGTTTTTGGAAAACAAGAACACACCAATTTTTGAAAAATTGAAAACAACTTTTTCTCTCATTCTCTCCCAAAACCGTGAGCCATCTTCTTCCTTGGGAAAATTTTACTTCACAAATTGTTCAAGCTAGCACTTAAAGGAGTCATAGAAAGGTGATAGGAAAACTCACCCAAGAGTTTGGAACTCAAAAGGAGGGCTTGGAGCTTCTACATCCATGGAAATTTTCGAAATCTCCAAATCGATCAATGTAAGTATTCCGCAACTTACTTGTTAAATTCACACTACAATCATTATTTAGGATCCTTGGCATGTCTTAGAGACACTAACAATGGTATCAGAGCCAATCTAAGTATGATTTGAATCTAGGGTTTATGGACTTTAATTTGGGATCTTTTGTTTGGAGCATGATTTGTCTAAATTGATTGTTTGGTTGTGTTAGTATGATGATGAATTGGATTTGTGCATCATTGGATTTGTGATAAATTGATTGGATCAAAAATCCCCAATTCCTTAACATGGCCGAATATATGCCCTGGAAATGCTCATGGAAAATTTTGAAATTTGTTGATTTAATTGGATTGAAATCAAAATTGGATGTTAATTTCATGTATTTCCGTGAGCTTGAGCATGTTGGAATGGATTGATTTTGCCTCAATTTTGTGTTGGACATGAATTTGGGAATTAAAGTATGATTAATTGATGTTTTGGAAATATTAAATTAATCAATTAATTATGGTAATTACACTTTAATTAAATTAATGTGATATTTGGAATATTATGTTAATAATAAATTAGTCTTTAAATTGGATTGGGCTAATTTGTTATATTTGGACTAATGGGCTTGGTTGGGCCAAGTTTGGTTTTGGACAATTGGGTTGGATCCAATTGGGCCTAAAACCATTTCCATAAAGTCCAAATATGACTTTTGGGCCTTTAAAAATTTAATTGGACCTAATGAGCCTAAATTGATTTTGTGGCATAGGGTGATTCCTAACTTGGGCCTTGGCATCTTGGGTTGGATCCATAATGGCCAAAGCCCATGCCTAAAGAATTAATTGAAAACCCATTGGACTTTAATTAAATGGTATTGGATGCTAATTGGGCCTTTGAGACCCATTTATATTGGATTTGGAATCCAAGTCTAAAAGGCACTAAAATAAGTGTAATTATTTATTTTGGAATTAAATATGAATTAGTATTGGATACAATTTAAAATTGGATTTAAAATTGTAGTTCGATATAATTCAAGAATACTTACTTTGAGTATTTATTCTTAAACGAGTTGGACTCGCGCAAATCAAATCGTTGTATGAACATTGGATGATCATTAATCAAATATTAATTAATTGGATTAGATTGATTGACAGCATGCTTTGTGTGAATACTTGGATGTATTTATATGAATAATATATATCGGATGGATATTAGTTGGGTGGGGGCAATTTTGGAAATTGTTGTAAGTATGATACTTATTTATCAAATTGGACCTGCGTGTCCAGCCTTTCATCTTCTATTTTCTTTGTATTTCTTTTCTCCCCAATTTCCCTCAATGCAAATGAGGTTTCTTTTAGTGTTATGTAATTGGGTAGAAGTATGTACAGTGCTAGCGGGAGAGAGGAAATGGAGAGATTTGTTCTAGGAATAAATTTTTTTTATATATCCATCCACATATCATTATTATTTTAATCGCGCCTTATTATGCTTTTAGAATGCATGTTTAAGGGTGTATGATGAGACCTAATCAAAGATAATAAATTGGTTGCCAATTTACGCGAAAAACCATCACTTTAATATTAAACAATTTCCTTCCATTGAGTGGTTCTCTCTCAAGATCCAAGATTGGCATTGGTTTGTTGGCCAAAGTCAAGATCATTGTCCATCGCGGATGTGTTTGAATCACGAAGGCTTTGTTATATATCGCATGTCTTGGGCAGTTGTGACTTGTTAGCCAAAGTCAAGGTCACTTCTGTACATCGATGTGGATTACGAAGCTTTCCCACTATCAATGGGTCACGCTTAACTGGAATCATTAAGCTTGTTGATACAAAGCCAAGGCTTAGTTGATTCAGAGGAAAATGTTAGGAAATATATATTGGATATATATCTAGGACTTGAAGGTCCACCTACCGAATCTAGGAATTGGATGAGATCCAATTGATCTTAGAGATCTACCTAGTTAAGTTTCATACAGCTTGTTGGCCAAAGTCAAGGTTGTGTGTTATTTAACGGGATCCTAGCCCACTAGGAAACTAGGTAACCCGAGTACTCTACATGGGGTTAGAGGCTCGTCGAAAAATAGTGGGAGGCCAGTATTAAATTTACAATTTCGTTTAATATTTGCTTACACGCGCTCTTTTATTTTAATTTATCGTTGTTATAAATATATTAGTTGGACTAATATTATTTTATTGCTTTCTTTGAACAATTAGACTGTACAAGATACTACTCCACTTGTAGTTGGTTATATAGTTGGACTATAGTAACCATTACATTTTGAGTGTACCCAAAATCGTTGATTGGATAGTTGGACTATTACAATCAAGATGGCTGGAAAGATTAGTGTTAGGGACATAATCATGGGCGAAAATGTCTTTAACGGCTCCAATTTTCCAGATTGGGAGATGAATCTCATGATAGTCCTGGGAGCCGAGAAGTTACTCTATGTCATAGAGAAACCTCTCGGGCCTGAGCCCGGAGTTGAGCAAATAGTAGAGCATGAGCTTTGGAAGACTCATCGTGATGATAACTTTAGTGCTCAATCCGTCATGCTTGCCGCAATGACTCCTCAATTTCGTCGTCAGAACAAAGGATTGGATCCTTATAGTATGATGTTGAAATTGAAGGATCTTCACAGATCTAACCTTAGATCTCAGAAGTACAAATTGCAAAAGAAGTTCTTTCGCTCGTGAATGTCAGAGGGTACATCCGTCGAGCACTATGTGTCACAGATGATTGCTGACATCGAACAGCTAGGTCAGCTGGGCATAACCTTCGAGGCCGAGACTTCCATAGATTTGATCTTACAGTCTCTGCCCGACTGCTGGGGCGGGTTCATTATGAACTATAATATGATGAACCAAGAGAAAAGAATATTGGAGAGTTGATGGCGATGCTGAAAGAAGCAGAGCCAGAGCTTCTGAAGGGCAAGAAGCGCCAGACGCACCTTACTTCGACATCCCAGAAGGCCAAGGCTTGGCCGAAGGCTTCTAGGGTGTGAAGAAAAGGAAGAAAAAAGGGCAAGGCTAAATCAGCACAGTCTTCTGGGAAGACTAAGGACATATCTTAAGATGTCTGCCTATATTATAGAAAATGGGGTCACTGGAAGCGTGACTGCCGTGAGTACAAAGAGGAGTTGAAGGAAGCAAAAACGGGTAAAGCTCTGGCTTCAGGTATGTTTGTTACAAACATGTCCACCACTGGTTTTAAAAATTGAATTTTTGATTCTGGATGTGGTACTCACATATGTACTGATGTGCATGATCTGCTGATTAGCAGGATACCGGCTTCAGATGAGATCGACCTACGAGTCAGAAACGGGACGAGAGTCGCTGTTTTGGCCGTTGGGACCTATGTTTTATATCTACCCTTGGGGCATGTAATTACATTAGGTGACTGTTATTTTGTACCTAGTTTAACTAGGAACATCATCTCTGTATCTAGTTTAACCCGATGCGGATATACCTTTGTATTCAGGAACACTGGGTGTTTTGTATATAAAGATGACATTTTGATATGTACAGTAGATGTTAATAATGGTCTTTATATTTTGAATATAAATGAATCTCAATCATATAACATGACAAACAAAAGGCTCAAATTGAGTAACACATATGAAACTAATCTGTGGCATTGTCGTCTGGGACACATTAACAAGACTCGTATATCCACACTTTCGAAGAGTGGATACTTGGACGGATTTGATCCTAATTCATATGATGTCTGCGAATCTTGTTTATTAGGCAAAATGCCTAAAACACCGTTTAGTGGTAAGGGTGTACGTGCCACCGAACTGTTATCCCTCGTTCATAGTGACGTATGTGGGCCCATGTCTAGCCAGGCTAGAGGTGGATATGAATATTTCGTAACCTTTACGGATGTTGCATCGCGTTATAGTTATGTGTATCTTATGACACATAAGTCATAAACTTTTGATATATTCAAGAGTTTCGATACGAAGTAGAAAAATATACCGGAAAAAGTATTAAGACATCACTGTTGGACCGTGGTGGAAAATACTTGAGCAATAAGTTTCTCGATTACTTGAAAGAGTATGGTATTCTTTCACACTGGACTCCTCTCGGAACACCTCAACTGAAAGGTGTGTCTAAACGGAGAAACCGAACTTTGTTGGACATGGTAAGGTTAATGATGAGTCGCACTGGGCTACCAATTTCCTTCACGGGATACGCATTGAACAGTGCAATACTTATTTTGAATATGGTTCCATCAAAATCTGTTGGACAGACTCCATATGAAATATGGACATGAAAGAAACTGGGTTTCTCATTCTTGAAGATTTGGGTATGCTGGGCATATATTAAACGTTTGGATGGTGCCAAACTAGAACCCAAATCAGATAAGTGCCTATTTGTAATTGGTTATCCTAGGGAAACCAAAAGATATTATTTCCACAACCCACAAGAAAACAAGGTATTTATTGCTCTCCATGCGGCTTTCCTTAGAGGAATTCCTAAATGCAGTGGTAAATGGGAGGAAAGTAGAACTCGATGAAAATCGGAGTGATACTGTTCCTGGCACCGATCCCCTCACGGAACACTAACAGTTCATCAGGGATGAGACTATACCACAATCTTCCAATACACAAGAACCGCGTAGGTTGGAGAGAGTCAGAAAACAACCTGAGAGGTATGGGTTTCTGATCTCACCTCATGTGGATATTAATCTTATTGAGAAAGACGAGCCGACTACGTATAAGGAAGCGATACAAGGTATTAACTCCACTTTATGGCAAGAGGCCATGAAGTCCGAAATGGATTCCATGTATACCAACCATGTTTGGACACTGGTTGATGTACCAGGAGGCATTGTGCCTATTGGTAGCAAATGGGTCTTCATGGTGAAGACAGACATGGATGGCAACATACAAATGTACAAAGCTAGGCTTATAGCGAAAGGGTATCGTCATCAATATGGTGTCGATTACGATGAAAAATTTTACCTGTTGCCATGATTAAATCCATTCGGATAATGCTTGCTAATGCTGCATATTTCGATTATGAAATATGGCAGATGGACATCAAAACCACTTTCCTTAATGGAAACCTTTTGAAGGATGTTTATATACAATAGCCTGACGGTTTTGTCGTTCCAAAACATGCAAACAAGGTTTGCAAGTTAAATCAATCAATTTATGGATTGAAGCAAACATTGCGTTCTTGGAACCAATGTTTTGATGAGATCATAATGGTATATGGTTTCATTCAAAACGATGATGATTCTTGTGTATATAAGAAGGTTAGTGGGAGCGCACTGACATTGACTGTCCTATACGTTGATGATGTATTGCTTCTTAGCAATGACATTCCCATATTAAAATCGGTGAAAGCTTGGCTTTCATTAAAATTCTCCATGAAATTCTTGGGAGAGACAACCTTTATTCTAGGAATAAGGATCTACTGGGATAGATCTAAAAGTTGTTGAGAACTCGTACATTGACAGTGTTGAAGAGATTCAACATGGATCAGTCCTAGAATGGACTGCTTCCAGTATAACATGATGTCTCTCTATTTAAGGACATGTGTCCTGAAACTAAAGATGAGAGAGATGCAATGAATCGGATCCCGTTCGCTTAAGCAGTCAGATCGATCATGTATGCCATGACATGTACACGACCTAGTGTCTCATATACTTTGAGCATCTGCAGTCACTATCAGGCCGATCCAGGTGATGGTCACTGGATTGATGTTAAGAACATCATTTAGTATCTTAGACGAACTAAGGATGCTTTCTTATAATATGGAGAAAGAGAACTTGAGGTGACTGGGTTCACCAATGCAAGTTTCCAAACCGAAAAGACGACTATAAGTCGCATTAATGGTACTTATTTTGTTTGAATAATGGAATAGTGAGCTGGAAATCTTCCAAGCAAGATATTGTTGCCGATTCAATAACAAAAGCGGAATACATTGCTGTGGATGAGGCAGCAAAAGAAGCATTTTGGATCTATAAAATTCCTAATTGGATTAGGAGTAGTTCTGTTAGCAGCTGAGCTGGGCTACAACACAGGCTAAGGAATTACAGTCTCATCAATGATCCAAGTATGTACTTCGATGGTTTCATCTGATTCGTGAGATCATACATCGTGGCAATGTCAAGATCGAAAAGATCGTTTCAGATGATAACATTGCACATCCGCTGACGAAAGTGATATCTCAGCAAAAGTTTGAGCGACCCGTACATAGTTCAGGTGTTGGACACTTGAGTGATTGGCTATACGCCAAGTGGGAGATTGTTGGACAACTATGACCCATAGCATCACTAACTGTAAAATACATGGTGTTTTTGTACAAATTAACTATGTGACTAGGGGTGTGCATCGGTCGGTTCGGTCGGTTAATCCTTGATTTTTTAACCGTAACCGAAATTTTCGGTTAAATAAAAGTGTGACCGATTTAACCAATTTATGACACATAACCATTAACCAATTAACCATTATATTTCGGTCGGTTATGGTTAATTCGGTTATTAACCAATCCAATAAATTAAAATTTAATAATTTTTAATTAGTAAAATATATATGTTGTAGGTCGGTTCTACCGATTTTTTTGGAACGTTTCAACCGGTCGAACCACTGACCCATTAAATTTTTTGGATCACTAATTCGATCACATATCTGATTCTAAAAATACCGATTCTAACTAACATTTAATTAAATATATCTATATTTAATTACATGCAAGAGAAATATTTTTTTAAACCCTCGATGATTGTCACGGCCTTAGATTTCCTTCCAAACCTGTCATGTTAGAAACTTTAAGGATCAATAATCCACCACGATGCAAAATCTACACATTTGAAATTTTATGTATTTTTACCTTTAAATTCTTGAGAGAAATTAAAAGAGTCAAAACCAAGCTGTTAATGCAGCTTGTCATTTGAATTTTATCAATTTTATTTTCGGGTAGTATTATCAAATCAATATAACTACAACCAATTGAGAGTTTACATGCAGACTATCTTAACTCTAAAAAATTAAAGGATTCGCACACGCTAATATATATATATATATTAATTTCGGTTAATTGGTCGGTTCGGTTATACGAATCTCATAACCGTAACCGAACCGAATAACCGAAAAAGTTAAAAATTTTAACCGCAATAACCGATTTAATCGAATTAACCGAACCGTAATAAAAAAAATGGGTCGGAACGGTTCGGTTAATCGGTTAAAACCGATTAATGCACACCCCTATATGTGACAAAGAAATTTTTTTTTTTATAATTGGATTACTTGGATATATAAATGATAAAAGTCCATATGATTAATACCAGATTAATAAGATATGAGACTATTAATCCAGGTTTAATAATTAAATATCCCTAATCGTAGTATTATCAAGATTGGACATCGATAATGCGGAATAGGCTAGTATTACACTTGTGCGCGTTATGGAAGCTTAACGACATAGTTCTCATATATTTAAGTATTGGATACTTATGCAAGTGTGATATGAGGTTCTGTTTGGCGTTGGACCGGGAACAGCTTCGCTCTGGATAGACCCTTCGGAATCCCATTGGTAGTATGACTATGTGTCTATGGGAATCCGATTCAGGGTAGGTGTATGTGGTCTTAACCTGAGACTTGCATCGTTAATACTTGCGACAATCAATATACTTTGGTTTTGGTCATCCGGAGCTTTAACAGGTTCTGTGTACGCCTCTTCTGGGTATACTGAGAATCATAGTGTATTGGATGTGATGTCAAGATGGAAGTATCACTTCAGTCATATGGAGATGATGATCACTTAGGGATACAAAACTAATACTCTTAAATGCTGCAGCTATCGGGATAGTATGACTAGGTCATGATTATCCGATTATAGAGACTAGTTGCTAGTGATCCGATAAATGCTTCGTACGGGGCAGACACAATTCCAGCCCTAGGCCTAGCATGTGACATCCGATACTGGATCGCAATACGCAATACATTGTATACTACGCCTGATACATATTATTTATTCCTCGTTGAATATTTCTGGAGAATTTGGTAGGCACGGTGCTTTACTAGAAGCCAACCACGTCTTCTAAATCGGCAAGAATGTGGTACCAGGTACGCACATGTTCGGATAGTCCGATAACCGTATTTACTGCCAACATATCCAGGGATCTCTTGGGTCGCTTCCCAAAGATTCACCGATGACATTTGACTCGAACAGAATTAATATGAGATTAATTATGAGAGAGAAATTAATTTGGGATTAATTACGGCAAGAATTTTATCTGGGATTAAATTCGTCTAGAAGAGAGAACGCGATTAATTTGGAATTAATTGGCAAAGTAAATTTAATAGTTAAATTGGATTTTACTATTTAATTTATTTAAATGGGCTAAAATAATATATCAGATATATGAATTGAAATTGGATTTCAATACGGAATTAAAATTGGATTTTAATTCAAGCGAACAAATTAATTTGGAATTAGTTCGTAAGCGACTTTCGTAATAATTTTGCTAGGCATTATTATTTGATTAAATTGGATTTAATTACGTCGCGACGGAAAATTTGTTTTGTCGGATTAAACGAACCGGGCCTAAAGTGTGTTGTGTAAGCCAACTAAATTTGGAATTTAAAGTGGTGGGACCCACTTTACTTACATCACTTGTTTGACAATTGATGGAAGTAGTTGGATGCTATTAATGAATTGTTTTTCCTTACACCAACCTTGTTTTTGGAAAACAATAACACACCAATTTTTGGAAAATTGAAAACAACTTTTCTCTCATTCTCTCCCAAAACTGTGAGCCATCTTCTTCATTGGGAAAATTTTGCTTCACAAATTGTTCAAGCTAGCACTTAAATAAGTCATAGAAAGGTGATAGGTAAACTCACCCAAGAGTTTGGAACTCAAAAGGAGGGCTTGGAGCTTCTACATCCATGGAAATTTTTGAAATCTCCAAACCGATCAATATAAGTATTCCGCAACTTACTTGTTAAATTCACACTACAATCATTGTTTAGGATCATTGGCATGTCTTAGAGACACTAACATGTTAGTGAGTCACGATTCTTAAGACTTTGGCCAAAGTCGATCACCTAGGGTTGATCGCATGTATATCAAAAATGGTGTTCTGATTTGTTGTAAAGAATCGTGGATATGTCGATAATATGAGAGTTGCGCCTTCGAAACTTGACGGTGTAATCTATGTTTTCTAAGCACAACTCGGATAACCTATAACAAAGGGATTGTCAAACATATATGATGGTATTGACTTGTATAGTTCAGAAAAGTCCGTAGTTTTTGTAAATTTGGAGGTGGCCGAATTGCGTACATATAAGCTAGGAAAATATGACGAACGTGTCTGGACTTAAAAATTCTCACAATATAAAGTGTACTTCTTGAGCACTAGGGTAGTCGATACTGTTTGATAATAAATAATATTTGATATTATAATTATCAATCAAAGTAATAAAAAAATTATTGGATAATATTAATTATTTACTTGACCAATTAGGATTAATTGGATTAATCTAAAATCTCATAATGGCTTTATTAGAATTTCATAAATATCTCTACCATTGGAGGATATTTTGGTAATTATAAAAATATGTAATAATATGTGTATTTGGCTTGATTTAATTGGATTAAATTAAAGTGGTAGACAATGAACTAATCAAGTGATTAAACTTTGTCTAGATTTAATTAGATTAAATCAAAGTGGTAGACAAAGTTGATTAGTTACACCTAATATGCATATTTGGAGAAATTTGATTAAGCTCACCTAAAAGTTGATTAGAAATTTTATTATTTAAAAATTACATAAGCTTGACTATAAAAGGCAAGCTTGAGAATTTTTTTTGATTAAGCCAGTATAAGGCAAAGTATGAGAAAGATTAACCTAAAGAAAGTATTTATAAGAGAAGCTCTGGAAGTTCTCTACATTTTCAAAAAGAAGAAGAAGATTGGATTGGAATCAAGCTTGTTAGGTAAGTTTGATCTTCTCTAAAGTTATATTTTTCATTAGTGAGTTGTTATCATTAGTGAATCATATAGTGATGTATTATGTATTGGATACATAATAACATGGCTTGAAGTTGAAATTTAGTTAATGAATTTGTGTATAAATCTTTAGAAGCATTAACACAATATGCTTGTGATTGGGTCAAATATGTTCATGTTGGACATGGAACATAAAATTAGAATTTGGAACTCTAAATAAAAGTTTGGAGCTATGGCTACAATTCTAATTACACTTGACCACCTTTAAGTGACCTAAAATTGTTCATGAGTCACTTCTTTGTGGGATTCTAATTTGGTTTATATTTTGATTCAAAGTAATGGATATATATAGAATATATTTATGTTTATTTTATAACATGTGTTGATATTAAAAATTAGATTTTAGGTGTTTGAAAATATTTGGAGAAAATTGGAGGTGTTTTGGGTAATATACCCATATGTATCAACTCTCTGGAAAATTTATAGAGAGCTGATGTATGATACATTCATTTGAAAATAAAAAATTAAAAAAAAAATATCACAGTCCTTTGTGCTACAATGCGCGCGTGAGCGACGCGCTTGCAGAAATTTATTTTCTCCCGATTTTGAGCTTTCAAACTCTGATTTGTCCTTGTTTTTTTCTTATGAACTCGTAATGGAATATAATATTCAGTTTTATTATTTAAAAATATACCTATGTTCTATATCCATTAGTTAGATATATTTTCACTGCGCGGAGCACCGATTCGACCATAAGGGTTCCATAACTGCCCTAAAATGAATGTTATGTATATGTGTATTTTTACATATTGTGATTTCGAGTTTAGATGAAAAAGATATGAGCATTTGAAATTTGCTTAATTTAAAATTATTTATTCTATTATAAACATAAGGGTCATTTTTCCATCGAAATATATCGACAATGAGTCTTATTTTAAAGCTTATGGTTTGCAGAATATGTAATTTTTTTATGAAATCCTTTATATTTTTAGAGGTATTTAAGTTTTAAAATAAATTGAGTGTGTGTTTCATTTAATTTATTTTTTTTGAATTTTTTTTGTTAGTTTCTTGTCATTTTTAATAATTTTACACATATAGGATTAAATATAAAATTTTAAGTTTGGTTAGGATTAAATACTAAAAATTCTGGCATGTAATAATCCAAAAATTAAATAATGGTATTTTTGCCTTTTCCCTTAAAAGTCCATGTCAAACAGGTCAAAAAATAAAATGATACAAATTTAAAATTTTAGAGAACATTTTCAGTGAATCTTAGACCCGTGGGTTAATTTCGTGTTTGATTAAGAATTTGGGTTAATTTTCATTGAGGCACCACGTGGCCTAGTGAGGGGCTGCAACGTGGTGCCCCAATTGCCTTTAAAAAGGCAACATTTCCCCTAAATTCGAAAACCAGTTATCTCTTTCCCTTTTATTTTTCTCTCTTCTCCAAGGCCAAGTTGATGCTGTCTTTAACGTCGCTTCACCACTAGTCAGTCGCTGCCACGTGTGCCTTCATCATAAAGCTCTCGCTGTCAGCTTTCCAACGCTACCGGTGGTGTAGCAAACAGAGTCACCATGAGGGATATACATCCAATTGAAGTTCCCTGCTAACTCACTATTTTCCTCCACACGCGCCGCCAATGCTCCTCCTCTATTGTCACCGTGGGCGACTGAAGCTTCCTCTGGCCATTTCCGATCAAATGCGGTCATGTCTCGATCCAACACTGACAACCCAAATTTTTCATAAGTTCAATTACTGTGGTATTGGAATGTTAGCGGGAGAAAATTCTGAGACGACTTAGAAAATTTGCGGACCTTACTCAATTCAGGCCTAATGGGCCTATTGACAACTAATGGGCCTAAGTGTATGTTAAAAGAGGTGGCCATTTTTCTTCATTAAACCAAGCTTAATTTAAGCTAAGCCCAATTAGTTAGTTCAATAATTTCTAGAAAATTCTTCTAATTTCTTGAAATGTTGAAAGGGTGTAGGTGAAAAAAAAATTGGTAATTTTCTCCTCTTGGGCATGAGATAGAGAAGGGTAAAGGAGAGAGATTTCAATTTCTTTTTCAAAATTATAAGGACAATCAAGAGCAAGCCATCACCAAACAACCCTAGGAAGAAGAAGAAGTAGCTTGGGGAATCCATTAGGAAAGGAAAGATTAGATTTAAGGTAAGCAAGACTTGACCCAAATCTTGATGTTTTGAGTTTTGATGATTGTAGTGTGTTGTTGATTTGACATAATATAATTTGGATGAATTTTGTGTTAAGGAGTTGGTGTTTGGGTCACCCCTAAGTATGTTACCCTAGTTGATTAATTTAGTAAAAATTAATAGAATTTGATGGTGTTGGAATGTTAAAGACTTAGTATTGTGATGAATTGAGTGCATGAAAATATTTTTGAAAGTGTACCAATGGAGGTTGTGAGTTGAAGATTGAAGAGATAAATATTGGCCCTGGAAACGGTCGCGCGTCGCGACGCCGATAGCCTAGCATCGCGACGTGTAACGAGGTAAAACCTCAAATTCAAACCTGATGATTGAGCATCGCGACGCTAAGGGTCCAACGTTGCAAGAGTATCAAAAGAAGAAGCCTCTGTTTTGTGCAAAGTCACGACGCGCGCCTCCCAGAGTCACGATGCGCATCATGACGTGTCACGACGCACAACCAATTTTCTCTCTACCTCGACCCAACCCAGGTGAGCATCGCGACGCCTACACCATAGCGTCGCGCCGTGTGATCATTTTAATTTAAAAATTATTTAGCCTTCTCCACTTCATTCAAAAGGATTGAGGAACACCCTAAGGGACTTGTACCAAGATAGAAACACTTATGCATGACATGTAGAGAAGATAATGTAGCTGGATTAAGAAACCTAATTTAATTTCGAATTATATTTTGCAACTTATATTCTAACTAAGTTTATCCAAAATAGATACTCGACATGAGCCGCGATCTCCCTCAGTGACGTGAAGCAGAGTTGACCAAACTTCAAATCAGTGAGTGGATGTTTTTTTTTTCTTTCAAAGTTGATTTGTATTTACTTTTTATTGATCAAGATTTACTTTAAATGCTTTAGGGCGTTAGCCATATTGATTATCAGTTATTTCTTATGTAAGAAAGTTTTGAGAAATTTTAAGATTTAAAAGCATGAGTATTTATGATTTTGGAGGAATGAGTGGAAAACCTACCTCAGCTCTGACTTATAGAATTGATGGACAGAGAACGTGTGCACACGTAGTTCAGGGCTAGGGGACGGCGATACGTAACGCCCCTAGACCCTAGTTTCAGGGTCAGACACTAGCATAGATCTGCACTCCTGGCTCTAGTTCAGTGGCTTGGGGGACGACGATACGTAACGCCCCAAGACCACTAGTTAGGCGTATAGGGGACATCGATACGTAACGCCCCCATGTGTCAGGTTTTCTACAGTTCCAAAGATTTTATGCAGAAAATCTTTCAGAAATAGTTTTCTCAACTTTAAAAGAAAAGAATTAGTTTCCAAACAAAGGATTTCAGAAACGTTTTAAAGCTAAAATGATTTTAAATAGTTATACTGATACAATTTCTTTGCTTTTGTAGTTTCACTCACTGAGTTCCATAGGACTCACCCCCACCACTTCTCAGTTCTTTTGCATGATCCGTCTTATGGTGAGCCACATGCAACTTTTGGAGACTAAGTTCTAGGACAAAAGTTATGTTGCGGTCACTAGTTATGAGGTCCAACATTCCAGATCTATATTCATATAGAATGTAGTTCTCTGGGATTTTATTTTGATGTATTGTAGACATATGCTTGATGATATGTATATGATAAATACTTTCACACACACACACACACACACACACACACACACCACACACACACACAACACACACACACACACACACACACACACATATATATATTTCATGATTATACATTTGTGCTAATTTTAAGTTTGCATGTGTAACTAGTTATATGATTGCATAATATTAAGATAAAAATAAGTTTTCTACTGCATAAGTTATAGGCTTAGGCGACAGTGGGATCTGTTGCTAGCCGGTAGCATTCCCGTAATGAGGATGTTACAGACACCGTTTGAGAGATATCTCATTTCCAAGTTTTGATAGTTCGATTTTCATGTCAGAATTCAAAATTTGACTGTTGGATCGATGATCCAGATGTACCAGAATATTTTCCTTGATGATACGAGTATTTTGGTATACATATCCATCGTTGAAAGTCTTATATTATCGGGTCTGATTTTCAAAATGGGCTCCATATGCCTTGAAAAGCGTGCCAGCGACGCCTGAGATAGAAAATCGATATTTCTTTGCTAAAAAAAGTTGTATGGACACATTGAGGAATTTTCTTGAGGTCGACTATGCGCTTCGAGCGTCCGGTTTAGGTAGGGATTTGATTTCTCACCTCGATTGTGGTTTTAAATTATTTATATATATCATTATATTATGCCTGTGAAAATGATTTAAAATGTGCATTAATATTTACCATGTTTTATGAATATATAAGATGGCGAGTCGAGCAGCACGACGTGACCATCATATTTTGATGAATATATATTTTTTTTATTTAAATAATTGCATGGTGAATAAATGATTAATTGAATGGATTGGTAAGTAAATAAAATTTGAATATATGTATTGCATATGTGAGATATGATTATTGGTATCATGTTATTATTCACATCCCTGTATAGGGTGTCAGGTTCACAACCCATTCTTGGATGTCTGGTTACGCGGTCCTGTGTGATAGATGAATGAGTTAATGTGTGTTGTTTGTGCATATTTTCATTTAAGGTCTGTTATTTTACGAGGTTTTGGACTTGTACGGAAAATTTGATCAATGTAAAATTTAAGTCATTTTCCGAAAAACTACGTATAGAATATAAATATATAAGTCATTTTATGGAAATTTTTCCTTTCATCTAAAATTTTCATAGTTAACTTTAGGGAATGGCAAAATTCGGATTTGGATCCGGACGGTGGATCTGAGTCTGTATCCAGATCCAGAAAATATATCTGGACCCAGATGCTAGTATACTCAGTCTCGGACTAGATCCGGAAATTCAGATTTTTTTTAATCTTTTTTCAATTATATTTGAATAAAACTATGGATTTGGATCTTGAAATTTCGGAACTGCATGGATATGGATACAAGATTACTCGAATCCGAAAATCCGGATTTTTTAAAATCCTTTTCAATTATATTTGTATCAAATTATGGATTCAGATCACATAATTCCAGGTCGGCATGGATTTGGATCCAGGTATACCCAGACTCGATCTAGACCTTTTTCTTATCCCTAATTCTAATAATCAGAAAATAATTTTTGAAAAAATATTGAACACGCCAAACATATGAAAATGTTTTTCGAAAAATATTTTTAAACAATAGCGAAACATTAGAAAATATTTTCCTTTCTGTGGGACACAGAAACTGGGCGACGCATGCTGTCCCGGGCTCGCGGCCCGGTCGGGAGTACGGAGTAGCCACGGGGACTAAACCGAAGAATAATGGAGTCGCCACCCGGTGTGAACCGGGAAAATGAGATTTAAGGCCGCACTCACCCCTCGTGAGGGAAGACCTCAAACCGTTGGGTTCAGAATGGTCTCTTACTTATGTCACTTGTAATGAAAGGATTTGGGTAATAATTTAATCAAGCTTAAGTAACACTTATTTCCAAGAGTATCATGCTTCTAAATCCATATGCACAAAAATAAATCTTACACCTAAATTGGCATATATTTCACATCTAAGATTGCATGCTTGAAAGTACATCAAAGTAGCAACAAACATAAAACTTCATTGGCATATTGTATTCATGGAAACACAAGCACACACTAACCACGCAAGCACACATAAAGGCAAATCAAATAATGGCGAACATGTGATTTCATAAACATATCATAAACAAATAGCCATTACATGTCCATGCATAAATAAAAGAGTCAACTAAGTACATAATGCAAAAAGACACTTAAGGATGCAATTAGGCATTAAAGTAAGCATGCTATGACATGGTGCAAAAGAAGATAACTAATATGGACACAAACACACATGTGAGCACCTTTCCAAGTGGTATGTGAAATTGTATCCCAAGTACAGACCGCATTACCGTCCATTCGGAATCGGCTACGGAATTTATGTCTGGGTTTCCATCCGATATACCACAAGAAATAATACTCAAATGCTATCATAACATGGACATATGAATTGTAATACGTTAAGCCAAGACTAAGGTAAATGATGCAACCAATGGAATAAACATGCTTTTCATTACGATGCGTACAAAGAAAAAGATGACTATATGAAACTTCATATACCCGATTGAACACATCTTATATTCAACCGAATATACATCAACCGGCGCGGCAAAGCATCGTGGTAAAGGATTTTAACCCCTCCAATAGGGGACCTTTAATCCGACTTACTAAGCCCATGCGCTCGATTGCATCATGCATATAAAGAATAAAGACAATAACATCAAACTTAGTATGCCCGATTAAACATATCTTACATTCAACCGAACACACATCAACCGGCGCGGTAAAACATTGTGGTAAAGGGTTTTAACCCCTCCAAATAGGGGACCTTTAATCCGATTTACTAAGCCTATGCGCTCGATCGCATCATGCATACAAGGAATAAAGATAATAACATCAAACTTAGTATGCCCGATTGAACATATCTTACATTCAACCGAACACACATCAACCGGAGCGGCAAAGTATTGTGGTAAAGGGTTTTAACCCCTCCAAATAGGGGACCTTTAATCCGACTTACTAAGCCCATGCGCTCGATTGCATCATGCATACAAGGAATAAAGACAATAATATCAAACTTAGTATGCCCGATTGAACATATCTTACATTCAACCGAACACACATCAACCGGCGCGGCAAAGCATTGTGGTAAATGGTTTTAACCCCTCCAAATAGGGGACCTTTAATCCGACTTACTAAGCCCATGCGCTCGATTGCATCATGCATACAAATAACATGCGGAATTTAAATGACGAATAATAAATAAATCAAAGCAACATAAAACAAAAGAAAGTGTCGTTTACTCAAGCGGTACGTGGAGTTGTATCCCGAGTACAGATCATACTACCGTCCATTTGGAATCGGCTATGAAATTTATGTCCGGATTTCCATCTGATATACCGCGAGAGTTGACACATCTTTCATTTTATTCCAAGGCCACAACATACAATATTTCATAATACATGCATATTTATCTACTCAAGGGCCACAACATGCATTTCCACATAACAATCATGCAAACAATACTCAATGAATAATGAAAATAAAACAGAAAATGAATGTGGAAAATACCCTCAGGTCTAACCTTTTATGTCGACTTTCGAACTCGCGTTTCACGGCCGTCGGAAGGGCTATCATACCGCAACTTTTCTGGTTCACTGGTTTGCGTTTTACCTCGCTGTTTCACTGCTCAAGCTACTATTTTGACCTTCGTTTTGCTGCTGTTTCCTCGCGGTTTCTGCTTACTGTTTCAGGTCTCGTTTTTTTGTTTTAGTGGATTGTTTTGTGCGGTTTCGGGGTGCAGTTTTGGGTAGTTTTGGGGACTGTTTTGGGGTGTTTTTGTCTCGGTTTACTGGTTGTGTTCTGGACAGTGGACTGAGTGCAATTTTGGGGACTGATTCGGTGCTAATAAGGGCTGTGTATAAGTGTTCTTTGCATGAGAGGGCGAGGGATGCTAGCGTGATGATCAGGTCAGTGGTTTTTGGTGCGTGAGGATATGTTTAAGGGTGATGGTGTTGCTTTTCGTGAATGTGTATGTGGCATGAAGGGCTGGTCCGTGGCTTAAGTTGCTTAAGGGGTTTAGGTGCGTGGGCAGTGGCTGCAAGTTGATGGGGCTGTTGAATGGTGTGTTGAAGGCAAGATCGTGGAGTTTTGATTGAAGGGCAGTGAGTGGCGTGAAGAGCTATGGGGCAGTGAGTGGGGCGTGATAGGGTTTTTGGCAGTTTGCCGAGAGGGTCACTAGGGTTGTGGCTGTGTTGTGTTTAAAAGGTTGTGTGAGAGAAAGGCTTGATGTGTAAATGGGCAGTAGGCAGGTGGCTTTTGTGTGGCGTTGATGTGTTTGGTGAGGAGGGCTTATTTGTGGTTTGTGCGAGAGAGAGAGATAGTTCGTGAGCAGGGTTTATTTTCTGTGTGTTTGTGTCGTGAAGGTGAAGTAGTTGGGAGAGGAGGATGGCTTGGAAAAGTGTTGTTTATATAGAGAATGGCTAGGGCTTCTCCTTATCTCACAAGGAAGGGATTTGATTTGGTGTCTAAGAAGGAAAGCAATGGATTGATGGGGGACAAATTTGGTTCAAACTAGGAAGTCAATATCTTTAAATTGGTTATGATTGATTTTAATTAGGCATAATTTCTTTTTAATTTGTATGTGATTTTGTTTAGTTAGGAAGTTAATATATTTGATTTATCTAAATTAGGCATGATTATATATTATGTTTTATTTAATTGGTAAATGGTTTAATTAAAATATTTAATTCAAATACATTATCTAATTAATATTTTATTTAATATTTTATTTAATTTGGGTGTAATTTAGGGGCTATGGGCGTGTGGGCCTAGGTGGGTGTGGGCGTGGGCTTTGTCTTGGTAAGCTAGGTGTTGTGTTGGTTTGGTGAGTGGGTTTGGGCCAAGGTTAAAAGGTTTGCGGGTTTTTTTTTTTTTTTTTGGCCAAAGGTGCTCTAAACGGAGGTCTAACAAGTGAGCTTGACACTAAACAAGTGAATAAGGATCTAACGAAATACCGATTCCCTTCCAACGACAGTTTCCCGCAATATCCCTAACTAAAAAGGTAGTGCCTCCAACTGAGACTCATCATCGGGTTTCACATGCAAAAATGCAATGCCTACAGTCGCCCCCACTTTGATGGGACTTGTGCAGTGTATGACTTTGAACAATCCTATCAAAGTTATGCAATGCATTTTCACTTACCTGGCTCGCCAGCTGCCACTTGACTTGCCATGTGTTGCGTGGAGGTGATGTTGTGCCGTACCTGGCATGTTAAACCTCATACTCGAGGTGTCGCAGTTGCGTCTCCGTACCTAGAGTGTCGTAGTGGTATACCCGGAGTGCCGTACCTGGCGTGCTAAACCTCATACCCAAGGCGTCGCAGTAATATCTTCGTACTTGGAGTGCCGTACCTGGCGTGCTAAACCTCATACCCAAGGCGTCGCAGTAATATCTCCATACCCGGAGTGCCGTACCTGGCGTGCTAAACCTCATACCCAAGGCATAGCAGTAATATCTCCATACCCGGAGTGCCGTACATGGCGTGTGTACACACTGCATTTTTACATATAAGTCCCGATGATGAGTCTCGTATGGAGACACTACCTCTTTGATTGTGAAAGCTGCGGGAAACGGACGTCGGAAGGGTAAAGTTGGAAATTGATATTTTGGTCGGATTTAACTCGCTTGTTTCGCTTCAGGTTCGCTTTTTGGACCTCTATTTTAAAACACACCAAACACATTAAATCACATCTCACAAATTAAATAATTAAAATATTTAAAATACATGTCACAAATTAAATTGAATTAAAAAATAATTAAAATTAAATTAAATAACTAAATTGAAATTAAACTAAATCAAATTAAAATCCATTTAAACTAAATCAAATTAATTCCAATTTAAATTAAATTAAAACAAATTAAATTTAAATTAAATTAAAACTAATATCAAAATTAAATAAATCTTTTCCTAAAACAAATAAACCACTCACCAAATTTAAATAAATTCCCCAATTAATTGATTTTGATTCCTATTAAAGCCATGCATAACCCTAATTCCCCTACCATCTCACTATAAAAATAACACAAACTAAACCCTAAGGCTGGCTGGCCTATCTCTCTCACACGGCACAAAAACAAAAAAAAAACCATAACAAGACCAACTCTCCTCTCTCTTTCTTACACTCTCGGCAGTAATGCAAA
This sequence comes from Zanthoxylum bungeanum, assembly GCA_019454045.1. Taxonomy (NCBI): domain Eukaryota; kingdom Viridiplantae; phylum Streptophyta; class Magnoliopsida; order Sapindales; family Rutaceae; genus Zanthoxylum; species Zanthoxylum bungeanum. Next base: position 190,049 of record SKCR01038150.1, read on the forward strand.
AACCCTACCTCTCCGCTCTCTTTCTTACACTCTCGGCAGTAATGCAAAAACCCAAGCTCTCCTCTCTCTTTCACACAACTCTCGGCAGCCATAAAAAAACAACAAACTCAGCCAACTCTTCAGAAATCAGACTCCCACACCGACTCCACCCAACGGCACAAACAACAAACAAAGAATAACCTTCAGCCCATAAGCTATCTGCCCTCTCACGCAGCAACCAACATCCACACACAACCCTAAAATTCATTCACGTTACACCCTCAGCAAAGAGCCACGCAGCCACGCACTTAGTCCCTCTAGCAACCAACGACGCAACAGCTACCTGCCCTTTTACCCCTTCATTCAACCGAACCACGACCCACTAACAAAAAAACCACTTCACGCACCAAGAGACTTCACGACCAAATAGCCACATAACTTCATCAACCCTATCTTTGCCATTCGACGCCACCTGCCATCAAAACCCCCTCAATGTAAGCCACCACAGATCAGCCCTCATTCAAGATCAATCCAACAACGAAAACCCTTCTGCCTCACGCATAAGCGATCAGCACACACTCACGCCTCAGCACAAGCCACACGCCCCTCACCATAAGCCACCCATCATCAACACACACTCGCGCCTCAGCACAGCCACACGTCCCTCACCATAAGCCACCCATCATCAGCACACACTCACACCCACATCACTAACCTGCCCTCAAACACGTCCCCACGCTAATCAACCACATGTTCACGCAACAACCCTACTTCACCCATTCAATCAGCCACGAACCAAACACACTAGCACTCCAAGCCTTAGCGCCATCTGCCTCTTACTTGGCCTGCACGTCCTTAACGCCCCTGACTCTCGCCACTATTGATCCTTAACGCCACTTGCACCCTCCCTACGTGATAACAAGCCACAAAAGCCAAAGAAACACGCACACTCAAAAAGCCAAGAAACGCACTAGCCAAAGAAAACGCCCAACACGCCACTGCCCCTCACTTCACGCCCAGCACGCCACTGCCCCTCACTTCGTACCCCTCACGTCAAAGCCCCACGCCTAGACACCAGCCCACTCACAAATCTGCCGAAAACCACTCTGCAAAACCCGCAAACTACAGCCCAAAAACAGTCCCCAAATCTCTGAAAACAGTCCCCAAAACAGTAGCCTAATAGACCTGAAACAGTAACCAGAAAATACCCTTAAAACAGTAGAGAAACGGAGTGAAAACAACAACCCGAGCAGTGAAAACGCGAGGAAAATCGTTGGATTAGTGAACCAGAAAAGTTACGGAGTATCAATCCTTCCGACGGTCGTGTAACGCGCTTTCGAGGAACGACAAAAAAGGTTAGACCTGAGGGCACCATTTTATTCATTATCTTTCGTTTATTTTATTTAATTTGAATATTATCGCATGAGAGTCGTTTGAGGCATGATGTGATTGTTGGATGAGCGGGATATGTGTTCCCTTTTGTGGTATATCGGATGGAAACCCGGATGTAAATTCCATAGCCGATTCCGAATGGACGGTAGTATGGTCTGCACTCGGGATACAATGCCACGTACCACTTAAGATACACGTATCTCGTCTCATCCAAATTTGTATTTGAGCATGTTATAGTCATTAGGTTATTCGTTTATTATTTAAAGCATGGTTTAATTTAGTTTGTTATTTATTTGTTAAAGTATATTTAGGTTGTTCCTTATGCATGTTATTAGTTTATGATGTATTTGGATAATGTTTTATACATGTTGATTTAATGGTTCAATATGCTCGTTGTGTTACATTGCGTGGAGTTATTTGGATGAAAGCATGTTAGATCTAAGTACCATTGAGCATGATTATTGAGTAGACTTGGTTGATTTATTGCACAAATTATACCATCACAAGTGACATAAGTAAGGGACTATTCCGAACCCAACGGTTTAAGGTCTTCCCTTGTGAGGGGTGAGTGCGGCCTTAAATCTTTGTCCCGGTTCACACCGGGTGGCGACTCCAACTAGGCCGCGAGCCTAGAACAGCAAGCGTCGCCCAGGTTCTGTTGTCTACTATCTGGCGACTCCACTGGGGATAGAGAATTGGCCCCGAAATCATGTATTGTGATGTGTATAATTTGTGCATTAGTTGACTGTTTCTATAGTGGGTTGAGAGAGTTCAATCAAAGGCATTGTCATAAACCCACATGTAAACCATAGTTATATATCCTATAGGAGTTGCCCTTTTATGCTTTTGAAAACCACATGCATATTATATCTCATACATCGCACGCATCTCATGCATTCACGCATCACGTTAACCCTCTGTATCTTAAAAGCCATCATAGATATCCGTTGGGTTAGTGATAAAAGAAGAATTGTCAAAGAAGGGTTTAACAAACATGGATAGCGAGGAAAAGGAAATCGAGAAATAGAAAACCTTACGACAAGGATAGAAAGACCATTGGGGGGCCTTCAAAAAAAGAAAGAAAAAAAAGAATAGAAAAAAAAGAAAAAAAGAGAAGAAAAAAAAAAGAAAAAAAAAAGGAAGAAAAAAAAGAAAAAAAGAGAAAAAGAAAAAAAAAGGTTGTTTAGTCCTTAATAGTTAGGCATAAGTCCGATGATGAAATTGATTGCTTTAGGGTGAAACCTTAGAAACGATAAACCTTTGACGTGCTTTTATCTGATAATTTGAGTAATTGATCTATGATTAGACTCGTAAGCACTTGATCATGGTTCTTAACAGTGAAAACCTCAGTAGTTGGCAAGGTGACTAGTTGAAGAAATTATAGGTCGGTGAATGACCGTTTGCTTAGATGTCTATCTTGATTTGCTTATGTTATGATGTGTGGTATGGTTGAAAATGAAAGAAAAGTCTCTAAAGAAAATAATTGAACCACCTATAACCGATAAGCGTGAAGCTACCCATGGGCGAGTATTAGGACCACCATGAGGAGAAATGCTACCTAAAGGGTAGGTGTGTTGAAAAAAAAAAGAGAAAGAATTAAAAAGAGAGAAAAAGAAAAGAAAAGAAAAAAAGAAGTTCAAAATGAAAAGAAAAAAAGAAAGAGACAAAAGAAAAAGAAAACCATACCACATTGAGCACGAAAAAGCAACTGCAGAACATAATTGAGACATCTAGGTTGGTTTGACCCATCGATCCCAATTTTTGAAACGAAATCATTGAGTTAGCTTACCTGGGGATGAATCCGCAAAGGAACCTTTGCACACACACACTTTGAGTCTGGCTTAGATAATTTATTCAAAGACTTGGATTTGAGTTGCGTTGAATGTTTTGAAGGTTCTCTGGTTTCAATACTGGGCATTCTTTGAAGATGATAATATATGTAGCTATTGGGACTATTTTGTAGCATGTGATATAATATGATGATATGGAAGGCCCCACCATGTGGTTCATCTTGACCAAGTACAAACAGCGGAGAGCAGAAAGCTAAATCAAGACTGGGGGCGACCAGTCTACCACCCCGTGAATAAGGAGTATAACAAGGAATTGAGCCATGATACTAGAGAGAGGACTGAGCAATCACCTGGAGAACTAGCAGAAGACCTAACCCAGCATAATAGGAAATTCATTCATGCATGCATGCATACACGTAACACATTTTGCATTCTTTTTTGTGTTTGTTTCGTTTTGTATTCACAGGTTTCAAAGAAGAAAAAGAGAAAGCGGCAAAGACAAGCCAACTAGAATCAGCAACATATGAGTAGTAGTTTTGGGGAAGTGTCCCAGGGTTGAGGCCCACGTCAGTATCAGTCTGGGGGCGAGGCCCACATCAGTGTCTGTATGGGTGCGAGGCCCACATCAGTTTCAGTTTGGGGTCGAGGCCCATATCAATATTCGTTTGGGGATGAGTCCCGGGGTGAGGCCCACATCGGTATCAGTTTGGGGTGAGGCCCACATCAGTTTGGGGCGAGGCCCACGTCAGTATCAGTTTTGGGGCAAGACCCACATCAGTTTCAGTCTGGGGGCGAGGCCCACATCAAAATCAGTTTGGGGCGATGCCCACATCAGTATCAACTCAGGGTCGAGGCCCACATTATCAACAGCATCGGGAATGAATCACAGGGTCGAGGCCCACATTATCAGCAGCATCAGGAATGAATCCCAGGGTTGAGGCCCATATTGTCAGTAGTTTTGGGAATGAATCCCAGGGCCGAGGCCCACGTCATCAGAATTTGGAATGAATCCAGTAAATGAATCCCAGGGCCGAGGCCCACGTCGTCAAAATTTGGAATGAATCCTAGGGCCGAGGCCCACGTCGTCAGAATTTGGAATGAATCCCAGGGCCGAGGCCCACATCAGCATCAGTTTGGGGGCGAGGCCCATATTAGCATCAGTATCAATCTTGCCGGGTATGACACTCTAGGGATGAGTCCCACATCATTATCAGCATCAGTTTTGCCGAGTATGGCACTCCGGGTATGAAGACATCAGTATCAGTTTTGCCAGGTACGGCACTTCGGGTATGGAGATATCAGATCAGTTTTGCCAGGTACGGCACTCCAGGTATGGAGATATCAGATCAGCCAGGTACGGCACTCCGAGTATGAAGACATCAAATCAGTTCTGCCAGATATAGCATTCTGGGGGCAAGGCCCACATAGCATCAGATCAGTTTCTGCCGGGTATGGCATTCTGGGGGGAAGGCCCACATAGCATCAGATCAGTTTCTGCCGGGTATGGCATTCTGGGGGCGAGGCCCACATCACATCAGATCAGTTCTGCCGGGAATGGCACTCCGAGAATGGAGATATAGTCCGGGAATGGATAGCTCAAGAATGAGCACGCCGAGAATGGCACGCCGGGAATGGCACTCCGAGAATGGAGATATAGTCCGGGAATGGACAGCTCTAGAATGAGCACGCCGAGAATGGCACTCTGAGAATGGAAGATCAACATCATCATCAGTTTGGCCGGGTATGGCACTCTGGGGGCAAGGCCCACATCATCATCATTATCAGTTTTTCCGGGTATGACACTCCGGGTATGAAGACATCAGTTTCAGTTTTACCGAGTATGGAGACATCAGATCAGTTTCGCCGGGTATGACACTCCGGATATGGAGACACATCATCATTTTGAGGGCGAGGTCCCTATTGTCAGCGGTATTGGGATGAGTCCCAAGGTCGAGGTGCCCCGTTGTCGGTTGTAGTTCCGGGATGCGTCCCAGGGTCGAGGACCCACTACATCATCAGTTTGAGGGCGAGGCCCACTTTGTGAGCAGTATTAGGTCGAGGTGCTCAGGGTTGAGGTGCCCCTATTGTCGGTTGCAGTTCCGGGATACGTCCCAGGGTCGATGGCCCACTGCATCATCAGTTGTAGTTCCGGGATGCGTCCCAGGGTCGATGACCCACTACATCATCAGTTCAAGGGCGAGATCCCTATTGTCAGCGGTGTTGGGTCGAGGTGCCCAGGGTCGAGGTGCCCCCGTTTTCGGTTGTGGTTCCGGGTCGAGGTGCCCACTACATCATCAGTTCGAGGGCGATGTCCCTATTTTCAGTGGTGTTGGGTCGAGGTGCCCCCGTTGTCGGTTGTAGTTCCGGGTCGAGGTGCCCAGGGTCGAGGTGCCCACTACATCATCAGTTCGAGGGCGAGGTCCCTATTGTCAGCGGTGTTGGGTCGAGGTGCCCAAGGTCGAGGTGCCCCCGTTGTCGGTTGTAGTTCCGGGTCGAGGTGCCCACTACATCATCATTTTCGGGATGCGTCCCAGGGTCGAGGCCCATATTTTGTCAGCGGTATTGGGATGCGTCCCAGGGTCGAGGCCCCCGTTGTCGGTTGCAGTTATTGGGATGCGTCCCAAGGTCGAGGCCGACTGCATCTTTGGTTTTTGGGATGCATCCCAGGGTCGAGGCCCACATTGTCAGCGGTATTGGGATGCGTCCCAGGGTCGAGGCCCCCGTTGTCGGTTGCAGTTATTGGGATGCGTCCCAGGATCGAGGTCCACTGCATCATCACCTCAGTTTGAGGCAACAGGCGAGTCGGGTGGCAGCTGGCGAGCCAGGTAAGTAAAAATGCATTGCATAACTTTGATAGGATTGTCACTGTTACACATTACACAAGTCCCATCAAAGTGGGGGCGACTGTAGACACTGCATTTTTACATATAAGTCCCGATGATGAGTCTCGTATGGAGACACTACCTCTTTGATTGTGAAAGCTGCGGGAAACGGACGTCGGAAGGGTAAAGTTGGAAATTGATATTTTGGTCGGATTTAACTCGCTTGTTTCGCTTCGGGTTCGCTTGTTGGACCTCTATTTTAAAACACACCAAACACATTAAATCACATCTCACAAATTAAATAATTAAAATACTTAAAATACATGTCACAAATTAAATTGAATTAAAAAATAATTAAAATTAAATTAAATAACTAAATTGAAATTAAACTAAATCAAATTAAAATCCATTTAAACTAAATCAAATTAATTCCAATTTAAATTAAATTAAAACAAATTAAATTTAAATTAAATTAAAACTAATATCAAAATTAAATAAATCTTTTCCTAAAACAAATAAACCACTCACCAAATTTAAATAAATTCTCCAATTAATTGATTTTGTTTCCTATTAAAGCCATGCATAACCCTAATTCCCCTACCCTCTCACTATAAAAATAACACAAACTAAACCCTAAGGCTGGCTGGCCTATCTCTCTCACACGGCACAAAAACAAAAAAAAAACCATAACAAGACCAACTCTCATCTCTCTTTCTTACACTCTCGGCAATAATGCAAAAACCCTAACTCTCCGCTCTCTTTCTTACACTCTCGGCAGTAATGCAAAAACCCTAGCTCTCCTCTCTCTTTCACACAACTCTCGGCAGCCATAAAAAAACAACAAACTCAGCCAACTCTTCAGAAATCAGACTCCCACACCGACTCCACCCGACGACACAAACAACAAACAAAGAATAACCTTCAACCCATAAGCTATCTGCCCTCTCATGCAGCAACCAACATCCACACACAACCCTAAAATTCATTCACGTTACACCCTCAGCAAAGAGCCACGCAGCCACGCTCACAGTCCCTCTAGAAACCAACGACGCAACAGCTACCTGCCCTTTTACCCCTTCATTCAACCGAACCACGACCCACTAACAAAAAAAACACTTCACGCACCAAGAGACTTCATGACCAAATAGCCACATAACTTCATCAACCCTATCTTTGCCATTCGACGCCACATGCCATCAAAACCCCCTCAACGTAAGCCACCATAGATCAGCCCTCATTCAAGATCAATCCAACAACGAAAACCATTCTGCCTCACGCATAAGCGATCAGCACACACTCACGCCTCAGCACAAGCCACACGCCCCTCACCATAAGCCACCCATCATCAGCACACACTCACGCCTCAGCACAAGCCACACGTCCCTCACCATAAGCCACCCATCATCAGCACACACTCACACCCACATCACTAACCTGCCTTCAAACACGTCCCCACGCTAATAAACCATCTGTTCACGCAACAACCCTACTTCACCCACTCAATCAGCCACGAACCAAACACATTAGCACTCCAAGCCTTAGCGCCACCTGCCCCTTACTTGGCCTGCACGTCCTTAATGCCCCTAACTCTCGCCACTATCGATCCTTAACGCCACTTGCAACTTCCCTACGTGATAACAAGCCACAAAAGCCAAGGAAACACGCACACTCAAAAAGCCAAGAAACGCACTAGCCAAAGAAAACGCCCAACACGCCACTGCCCCCTCACTTCACGCCCAGCACGCCACTGCCCCTCGCTTCGTACCCCTCACGTCAAAGCCCCACGCCTAGACACCAGCCCACTCACAAATCTGCCGAAAACCACTCTGCAAAACCCGCAAACTACAGCCCAAAAACAGTCCCCAAATCTCTGAAAACAGTCCCCAAAACAGTAGCCTAATTGACCTGAAACAGTAACCAGAAAATACCCTTAAAACAGTAGAGAAACGGAGTGAAAACAACAACCCGAGCAGTGAAAACGCGAGGAAAATCGTTGGATTAGTGAACCAGAAAAGTTGCGGAGTATCAATCCTTCCGACGGTCGTGTAACGCGCTTTCGAGGAACGACAAAAAAGGTTAGACCTGAGGGCACCATTTTATTCATTATCTTTCGTTTATTTTATTTAATTTGAATATTATCGCATGAGAGTCGTTTGAGGCATGATGTGATTGTTGGATGAGCGGGATATGTGTTCCCTTTTGTGGTATATCGGATGGAAACCCGGACGTAAATTCCATAGCCGATTCCGAATGGACGGTAGTATGGTCTGCACTCGGGATACAATGCCACGTACCACTTAAGATACACGTATCTCGTCTCATCCAAATTTGTATTTGAGCATGTTATAGTCTTTAGGTTATTCGTTTATTATTTAAAGCATGGTTTAATTTAGTTTGTTATTTATTTGTTAAAGTATATTTAGGTTGTTCCTTATGCATGTTATTAGTTTATGATGTATTTGGATAATGTTTTATACATGTTGATTTAATGGTTCAATATGCTCGTTGTGTTACATTGCGTGGAGTTATTTGGATGAAAGTATGTTAGATCTAAGTACCATTGAGCATGATTATTTAGTAGACTTGGTTGATTCATTTCACAAATTATACCATCACAAGTGACATAAGTAAGGGACCATTCCGAACCCACCAGTTTGAGGTCTTCCATTGCGAGGGGTGAGTGCGGCATTAAATCTTTGTCCCGGTTCACACCGGGTGGCGACTCCATGTTATTTCATACTCCCAACTAGGCCGCGAGCCTAGAACAGCAAGCGTCTCCCAGGTTCTGTTGTCTATAGCGTGCTAAACCTCATACCCAAGGCGTCGCAGTAATATCTCCATACCCGGAGTGGCATACCTGGCGTGCTAAACCTCATACCCAAGGCGTCGCAGTAATATATCCATACCCGAAGTGTCGTACCTTGCGTGCTAAACCTCATACCCAAGGCGTCGCAATAATATCTCCATACCCAGAGTGCCGTACCTGGCAAAATTGATCTGATGTCTCCATACCCGGAGTGTCATACCCGACAAAACTGATCAGATGTCTCCATACCCGGACTGTCGTACCCAGTAAAACTGATTCTGTATCTCCATACCCGGAGTGCCGTACCCGGAAAAACTGATCTGATGTCAATGTGGGCCTCGCCCCGAGAGTGTCATACCCGGCTAGACTGATGATGATAAGGATGTGGGCCTCGCCCCCATAGTGCCATACCCGGCCAGACTGATGCTGATAAGGATGTGGGCCTCGCCCCTAGAATGTCATACCCGACCAGACTGATGCTGATAAGGATGTGGGCCTCGCCCCCAGAGTGCCATACCCGGCCAGACTGATGCTGATGAGGATGTGGGCCTCACCCCAAAAGTGCCATACCCGGCTAGACTGATACTGATATGGGCCTCGCCCCTAGACTGATACTGATGTGGGCTTCGCCCCCAAACTTGTACTGATGTGGGCTTCGCCCCCAGATTGATGCTGATGTGGGCATTGCCCTCAAACTGATGTGGGCCTCGCCCCAACACTGTTACTGATGTGGGCCTCGCCCCAAACTGGTATTGATGTGGGCCTCACCCCAACACTGTTACCGATGTGGGCCTCGCCCCAGATTAATACTGATATGGGCCTCAACATTGGGACTCATCCCTAAGACTGGTACTGATGTGGGCCTCGGCCTTGAAACTGATGTGGGCCTCGCCCCAACACTGTTACTGATGTGGGCCTCGCCCCAGATTGATACTGATATGGGCTTCAACCCTGGGACTTGTCCGTAAACTGCTGATGTTATATTGATGCTTCTGATTGGCTTTCATCTGCCGCTTTCTCTCTTCTTCTTCAAAACCTAGGAATACAAAACAAACACAAAACGAATGCCAAAATGTGTTACGTGTATGCATGCATGCATGAGTGTGCTCCACTTTGGAACGCCATTTTCGACAACTATTGTGGTAGCGGTCCATTTCTGAACCGTACTGTCCGAGATTGTGGCTCATTTTTGAGCCGTCACTTGATGAGGTGGTCTTTGCCGCTATAATCCTGCGAATACAAAACAAAAATTGTATGTATGTGATATGTATGCATGTATGTATGGATGCATGATGCTGATGTGGGCCTCGCCCCCAAACCGATACCGATGTGGGCCTCGCCCCCAAACTAATACTGATCTGGGCCTCGCCCCCAAACTGATGAGGATGTGAACCTCGCCCCTAAACTCATACTGATGTGGGCCTCGACCCTCGGGACTCATCCCTAAACATATACTGATGTAGGCCTCGGCCCTGAGACTCATCCCTAAACTGATGCTGATGTGGGCCTCGCCCCCAGACTGATACTGATATGGGCCTCGCCCCAAAATGATATTGACGTGGGCCTCGCCCCAAACTGATACTGATATGGCCCTCGCCCCCAACTGATACTGATGTGTGCCTCGCCCCCAGACTGATACTGATATGGGCCTCGCCCCAAACTAATACTGATGTGGGCCTCGCCCCCAACTGATATTGATATGGGCCTCGCCCCCAGACTGATACTGATATGGGCCTCGCCCTTGTGATTCATTCCTGAAGACTGCTGACATTGTACTGTTGCTGCTTCTGGTTGGCTTGCATTTGACGCTTTCTCTTTTTCTCCTTTGAAACCTTTTATTACAAAACAGAACAAGCACAAAAAGGATGCAAATATGTTACGTGTATGTATGCATGCATGAATGAATTTTCTATTCCGTTGGGTTAGGTTGTCCACCAATTCCCTTGGTGACTACTCGGTTTTCTCTTCCTTTGGCAAAGTACTGCTTCAATCTATCCACATTGATCGGCTCGGTGAACTCATTTCCTTCCAAGTCCGATAGCCTCACTGCCCAATTTCCCATTACTGAACGGTTATTCTGTCGTTTCTGCTTGCTTCTTTTGGGAATCCCCCGTGTTATGAGTGTCGCTGAATATCATGGTATCAGGGTTGAATGCTTTTGTCAAACATACTCATGTCATGCAGGTTGAAAGGAAAGCACTCAGGCAAGTAGGCGAAATGGATGTCTTTATTATTATTCAGGAAAAAGGTTCAAACAAGTAGACGAAGTTTATGTCTTTATTAAAAATGCAGAAAATAAACCAGAAAGTGCAGTTTCATTGCCTTCTTCCTCGGCCTATGGTTCTTTACTACTGTTATCCTTTATCTCAATGCAAGAAGCCTGGTGATTGAGAGTTTGGAGGACAAAGGTTTCAGGTAGGCCGGAGTTGATCATGTAAGTCGGTGGGGGAACAAAGTGATAATCTGGCAGAAGGTTGGTGTGTGTGCTATGCTGTTCTTTTTCAGGATCGGGTATTTTGTGGGCATCAATGAGGTCCTGAATTTCATACCGGAGGCGGGAACAGCTGTCAGTATCATGGCCGTGTTGCTGGTGGAAGTGACAGTAGCGGTCTATTCTTAGATGTGGTGGTGGGGGATTTGGAAGTGGTTTAGGCTCCAAAGGTTTTAAGAATCCTTGCCTTGTCAACTTCTCAAGTACCTTGGACAAAGGTCTTCCCAAGTCGGAGAAACGCCGGTTCTTGATGGCAGCAACCTCGGCAGCAGCGGGTTTGGTCTCAGAATGCCCCCCAAAATTTCTTCTATTCTGGCCATAAAACTTTCTGTTTTCAGCCTATTCTTCCTCAATATCCATGACAGTTTCCCTCAACTGTCGAAAATCAGAAATCATCGAAGTCATCCTCCTCAGCTTACCAGGGCTTGGTGCCCTTGATGATCATTTTAATTTGGTCTTTCTCTGAAGGCCGAGTCTGCATTTTCAAAAGCTGGCTTCTCCAGCGATCCACATACTCTTTGAAACTTTCCTCTGGCTTCTGCTTAGTGTTCTCCAAATCACAGAGTGACAGGTCAATTTCTAAGTTCGTAACATACTGTTTCAGGAATGCATCTGCCAATTCCCTGCAATCCTCCTTAACCTTTCTTTCAAGGTTATGGTACCACACTACGGGTGCCCCCTCAAGTGACATCCCAAACATCTTCTGAGCTTGGCGTTGTGTCAGGCCCACTGAACTCATAACTGACACATATTGCCAGAGGTGGACCCTCAGATCCCCATTCCCGTTGAACTTGGCCATATCCGGCATCTTGAACTGAGCAGGCAACTGTTCCTCAAAGGTCATCACCTCATAGTCTAGTAATTCTTCGTCCTTACCCTTCATCTTACGGGTAACTGACTCAACCTGATCTCGAAGCTTCTGAAATTCTGTCTGAGACCCAATCACTCTGCCTGTTGCATAATCTGCCATGTCATCATCAAAAGTGGGGATATCATCCCCCAACCCATTCGGAGGCTCCTCACGTCTTGCATTCTCAGAGTTTCCCCCAGCACGGGGCACATCCATATTTGTCATGGCAGTAGTCAAGGCTTGCAATTGTTCAGTAATCTTGGCGAAACCATTCTCCAACTGATCTATCCGGGATACCTCATTATCGGATGTACTCATATCTGTTACCGGTCTTTTAGTGAGTCTTCTCTCTTCCCTAACCCAACGGGAATCTATGATGTCTTTTTGAACACAAGGGTTAGCATGATGTATGTATGCATGAGGTGCATGAGATGCATGTAACATATATAACATACTAAATCAACTAAAATTTTCAAACAAATCGGCCTGTTATCATTTTAGAAGCTTTTGGGCTAACTGTCATAGGAGTGAACTCGTCCCAGTTTAAATGGCCCAAAGAGTTCACATCTCATGGCAAGGAGCCCAACTAAATCCAAATGGTAATGTTCCGAACACAAGCACAAAATGGCCCATCAACACTTAGAAGCCTTTGGCCCAATCTTCATAAAATATGTTCTTGTCCCAGTTTAAATGGCCCAACAAGCCCATATCCCATGACAAATGGTCCAAATGGATCCAAACGACGATGTTCCCAAACACAAGCATAAAATAAAGATAATGCAAACATAAAACAATGATTTCTACAGAATGGCCCATCAACATTTCAGAAGCTTTGGGCCTAGTGGTCATAAGGTATGAACTCGCCCCAGTTTAAATGGCCCAGCAAGTTCGCATTTCCGACAATAGTCCAACTGCATCCAAATGAGGATGGTCCACAAGCACATAATCAAGGAAATAATTGTTACTTTAACCATACAAACCCGGTCTATGGGTGGGTTCGCAAGAGTGTAGACAAAGGCTCTCACCGGCGAAGGATGGCCCACAACTAGGTCTCCCCAATCAAGGGTTCGAGCGGCCAAGTGAGCGCACCCTTTTTTTATACACTAAGGTACGTGCCAATGAGCTATGGTGTGTGACTGACTGTCAAATGGATTTCCCGTTGTAGATTCCCCAGAGGGAGGGTGGAGCGAGGCTCACTTAAATACCCAAGCCTCTTAGGCTCTTATCGCTTGGTGTCAGGAATAAACAACGAGTCCTCCAAATTAGTCCATCACAATATGCTAAGAGTAGATGGCTATCTAGGTGCCTTCATAGCTTTTCCTTCTAGAAAGGTAGTGAGTGAAAGAAGACACCAAACCATTACCTAGCCTCAAAATGCCTTTGATTAAACCCTCATTTTATCCACTATAGACACGGTCAATTAGAACAAAAATCCAAACATTACAAGACAATATTTCGGGGCCGATTCTCTATCCCCAGTGGAGTCGCCAGACTGTGGGACACAGAAACTGGGCGACGCATGCTGTCCCGGGCTCGCGACCCGGTCGGGAGTACGGAGTAGCCACGGGGGACTAAACTGGAGAATAATGGAGTCGCCACCCGGTGTGAACCGGGAAAATGAGATTTAAGGCCGCACTCACCCCTCGCGAGGGAAGACCTCAAACCGTTGAGTTCGGAATGGTCCCTTACTTATGTAACTTGTAATGAAAGGATTTGTGTAATAATTTAATCAAGCTTAAGTAACACTTATTTCCAAGAGTATCATGCTTCTAAATCCATATGCGCAAAAATAAATCTTACACCTAAATTGGCATATATTTCACATCTAAGATTGCATACTTGAAAGTACATCAAAGTAGCAACGAACATACAACTTCATTGGCATATTGTATTCATGGAAACACAAGCACACACTAACCACGCAAGCACACATAAAGGCGAATCAAATAATGGCGAACATGTGATTTCATAGACATATCATAAACAAATAGCCATTATATGTCCATGCATAAATAAAAGAGTCAACTAAGTACATAATGCAAAAAGACACTTAATGATGCAATTAGGCATTAAAGTAAGCATGCTATGACATGGTGCAAAAGAAGATAACTAATATGGACACAAACACACATGTGAGCACCTTTCCAAGTGGTACGTGGAATTGTATCCCAAGTACAGACCGCATTACCGTCCATTCGGAATCGGCTACGGAATTTATGTCTGGGTTTCCATCCGATATACCACAAGAAATAATACTCAAATGCTATCATAACATGGACATATGAATTGTAATACGTTAAGCCAAGACTAAGGTAAATGATGCAACCAATGGAATAAACATGCTTTTCATTACGATGCGTACAAAGAAAATGATGACTATATGAAACTTCGTATACCCGATTGAACACATCTTATATTCAACCGAATATACATCAACCGGCGCGGCAAAGCATCGTGGTAAAGGATTTTAACCCCTCCAAATAGGAGACCTTTAATCCGACTTACTAAGCCCATGCGCTCGATTGCATCATGCATATAAAGAATAAAGACAATAACATCAAACTTAGTATGCCCGATTGAACATATCTTACATTCAACAGAATACACATCAACCGGCGTGGGAAAGCATTGTGGTAAAGGGTTTTAACCCCTCCAAATAGGGGACTTTAATCCGACTTACTAAGCCCATGCGCTCGATTGCATCATGCATACAAGGAATAAAGACAATAACATCAAACTTAGTATGCCCGATTGAACATATCTTACATTCAAACGAACACACATCAACCGGCGCGGCAAAGCATTGTGGTAAAGGGTTTTAACCCCTCCAAATAGGGGACCTTTAATCCGACTTACTAAGCCCATGCGCTCGATTGCATCATGCATACAAGGAATAAAGACAATAACATCAAACTTAGTATGCCCGATTGAACATATCTTACATTCAACCGAACACACATCAACCGGCGCGGCAAAGCATTGTCGTAATTGGTTTTAACCCCTCCAAATAGGGGACCTTTAATCCGACTTACTAAGCCTATGCGCTCGATTGCATCATGCATACAAATAACATGCGAAATTTAAATGACGAATAATAAATAAATCAAAGCATCATAAAACAAAAGAAAGTGCCGTTTACTCAAGCGGTACGTGGAGTTGTATCCCGAGTACAGATCATACTACCGTCCATTCGGAATCGGCTATGAAATTTATGTCCGGGTTTCCATCCGATATACCGCGAGAGTTGACACCTCTTTCATTTTATTCCAATGCCACAACATACAATATTTCATAATACATGCATATTTATCTACTCAAGGGCCACAACATGCATTTCCACATAACAATCATGCAAACAATACTCAATGAATAATGAAAATAAAACAGAAAACGAATGTGGAAAATACCCTCAGGTCTAACCTTTTATGTCGATTTTCGAACTCGCGTTTCACGGCCGTCGGAAGGGCTATCACACAACAACTTTTCTGGTTCACTGGTTTGCGTTTTACCTCTCTGTTTCGCTGCTCATGCTACTATTTTGACCTCCGTTTTGCTGCTGTTTCCTCGCGGTTTCTGCTTACTGTTTCAGGTCTCGTTTTGGTGTTTTAGTGGACTGTTTTGTGCGGTTTCGGGGTGCAATTTTGGGGACTGTTTTGGGGTGTTTTTGTCTCGGTTTACTGGTTGTGTTCTGGACAGTGGACTGAGTGCAATTTTGGGGACTGATTCGGTGCTAATAAGGGCTGTGTATAAGTGTTCTTTGCGTGAGAGGGCGAGGGATGCTAGCGTGATGATCAGGTCATTGGTTTTTGGTGCGTGAGGATATGTTTAAGGGTGATGATGTTGCTTGTCGTGAAGGTGTATGTGGCGTGGAGGGCTGGTCTGTGGCTTAAGTTGCTTAAGGGGTTTAGGTGCGTGGGCAGTGGCTGCAAGTTGATGAGGCTGTTGAATGGTGTGTTGAAGGCAAGAGCGTGGAGTTTTGATTGAAGGGCAGTGAGTGGCGTGAAGAGCTATGGGGCAGTGAGTGGGGCGTGATAGGGTTTTTGGGAGTTTACCGAGAGGGTAACTAGGGTTGTGGCTGTGTTGTGTTTAAAGGGCTGTGTGAGAGAAAGGCTTGCTGTGTAAATGGGCAGTAGGCATGAGGCGTTTGTGTGGCGTTGATGTGTTTGGTGAGGAGGGCTTATTTGTGGTTTGTGCGAGAGAGAGAGAGCTTGTGAGCAGGATTTATTTTCTGTGTGTTTGTGCCGTGAGGGTGAAGTAGTTGGGAGAGGAGGATGGCTTGGAAAAGTGTTGTTTATATAGAGAATGGCTAGGGCTTCTCCTTATCTCACAAGGAAGGGATTTGATTTGGTGTCTAAGAAGGAAAGCAATGGATTGAGGGGGGACAAATTTGGTTCAAACTAGGAAGTCAATATCTTTAAATTGGTTATGATTGATTTTAATTAGGCATAATTTCTTTTTAATTTGTATGTGATTTTATTTAGTTAGGAAGTTAATATATTTGATTTATCTAAATTAGGCATGATTATATATTATGTTTTATTTAATTGGTAAATGGTTTAATTAAAATATTTAATTCAAAAACATTATCTAATTAATATTTTATTTAATATTTTATTTAATTTGGGTGTAATTTAGGGGCTATGGGCGTGTGGGCCTAGGTGGGTGTGGGCGTGGGCTTTGTCTTGGTAAGCTAGGTGTTGTGTTGGTTTGGTGAGTGGGTTTGGGCCAAGGTTAAAAGGTTTGCGGGTTTTTTTTTTTTTTTTGGGCCAAAGGTGCTCTAAACGGAGGTCTAACAAGTGAGCTTGACGCTAAACAAGTGAATAAGGATCTAACGAAATACCGATTCCCTTCCGACGACCGTTTCCCGCAATATCCCTAACTAAAAAGGTAGTGCCTCCAACTGAGACTCATCATCGGGTTTCACATGTAAAAATGTAATGCCTACACTTTCCAAAAATTATTTTCATTGTAAATATTTTACTGACAAAAATTATTTTACATAAAAATAAACAGACTTTAAATTATAAATTATTATTTGGTCTAGTGGAGGTCGTCTCGTTATTTCACTTCAAAAAAAAATTTCATATTGTGAACTCCTCTACTGTTTCTAGTATTTTTTTTTTCCTTGCATGAGAATTTGTGATTTTATTCAAGGTTTTTGTTTGACTCGCATCGCAAAGAAACTTTGAAAATTGTCATTATAAAATTATTTTAGAAAACGTGTATTGTGAGGCTGCTATATTTTCAAAATTACGACAGTTGGTGAGAATTAATTTATTGGTTTTTAGTTTCTTTTTCTGCTTCACCGTGGATCTTACTCTTGCCCAACTTTTGTCATAAATACATGAATAGGATTGGTAATTTCCCAGTCCCAGTCTGTTTGAACAACGGAATTTTGCACATTTTTTGTTCTCATTTAAAAATGGCACGGACAGTGCGGAACATACAAATTTATCAATATAATTAGTGGCACGGGATTTTAATGAGATATGACGAGATTTAATAAAATGAAATGTTATTTAATGAGATACAGGACGAAATGGAGTATACGATATTTTTTTTTTTTTTTTTTTTGAAAAAATAATAAGACCAAATCATGACGATTCATTGTCCTAATTGTATAAACAGGACGAGAAAGATATTGACAAATATCGTCTTGTCCTGTCTCATTGCCAACTATATATATAAGTGAGATATTTCAATGTAAATTTATAATTCAAATCTAAATAATAAAATCTAATCATTTATTTAAGTCAATTCAAATATCTAATGATACATTTTTAATATTAAAATATTATTTAATAATATCAATTCATATAGTCCGGATGATATCAATGGTATAGATTTTGATGTTTATATTTAAATAAAAATTTGTTGGATGTTTAGTGTCATTAAACATAAAATAAACATGCATCAAACAGATTTCCAGAAACAAATCTAATCTAACATGCCAAAAATAACATAAATCCTAAAATTTTGAGAACCAGAAAAACTTTATAAATGACGTCCAAGTCGAGATGAATCTATGTCCTTAAGAACTTATTAGTCCCGTCTCGGTGCTCTACGGGTTCTGTGGCTAATGTTCTCCCAATATAATTTGGATTCCTCTTCTTCAAGGGGCACTCCTTAAGAAGATCTTGAACTTGAAAATGGTGGGACTCTCTCTTTGACTCAAACAAAAAAATGAGACTCTAAAATTCGGATGGATTCACTGGATTTCGGATTACCTTAAATGAACAAGAGGACTCATTTATAAAGGCATGGAAGGGTTTCTTTGAGGGCACCCTTTGGTTTGAGGTGTAACCCTCCTAAGGGTTATACCCATTCCATGCACCATTTGGAGTCTTAAGGCATGTTCTTCCAAATTTTATAGGACATGACCCTACTCAAAGGACATATCACTCCTCCATCCAAATTCTATAAATATTTAGAGAATTACAACAAATTTAAAATCAAAATATGCACACTGTAAACATACGGATAAATAATAGTTTAGATTCTATTCTAAAATAACAGCAATAATAATAAATTCGCTTGAAAATTGAGCTGAATGACCGATTCTCCTTTTATCCAATAAAATTTAAATACTTAAAGTTGAAATCCAGTGAAAAGATTTTTATTACCTAATTATTTTTTAGGCAAAAAAATTTACATTGTATGGCGCAATCCTCTCTATCTAAACAAATTAATGCTGTTATAGTGGTGGTTAATTACGTTACTTAAAAGTGTCTGTATGATTATCAAAAATATTCAATTGATTTATTTAACTTTTTTTTTTTTTGGTATTTGTGTTGTTTGGTTATTATTTGAGTAAAATTTTTGGAAATTAAAAAAAAAAAAAACTGTTTTATCTCCGAAAAATGTTCAAATTTTGAGTTTTTAAAAATAGAGGCGGTAGAATTTTTTTAAAAAAATTAAATTATTTAAAATACTCATATTTTATTTCACAAACTTATTTCATTTTTTAATAACATAATTTTAAAAAACTTATTTATTAAAATAATATAATTTTATAGCTTTTCATAAAAGTTATCATTCACAACCAAATTAAAATTGGTGCCAATAAGTTGAGTTAATGGACATCTTATCACTTAAAAGTTAGATATTAATTTTCTTCAAAATATTTAGAGGTAGGTCTAACTCATTTTGAACTATAAGCTAAAATATATATATCCGAACTGCAGAATGACAAAATTGATCAAAAAAATTTACGTAGATTTCCAATTATAAATATAGAATGTGGTGAATTAATAATATTTTGGTACAAAAGCAAATATAGTGGGCTCAAACCCAAAACCCTAATTTGGGTTAATCGAATAGCTCCACTAAATTTCTTAACGCACTTCTTTTACATTTATTTCCTAAAATACCCTGCTCAGCAATTTCAATCATCGTCTCAGTTCAATGAAATTTTTTTTTTTTTTTTTTTTTTTTAGTGAATTTATTAAAAATATGGCCCGTGTTTCATACTTATATATATTTTTACCGCTTCTTTTGTGTGGTGCTACCACGTGACAATGCATAAGATCAAGGGCAGTTGAATTTTTTGGAATGTTCATTATATGCAACAATCTTGATAGACTAGCTATGTTATGAAGAGTTTTTTTTTTTTTTTGGATAATCGGGGTGTCCGGGCCAGCTTACACGCACCTCGACTAATCCTCGGAACCTGTGCCCCGTGCCCCAGAAGTTTCCCAATACAGATCAGGGTAAGTCGCTGACTTTTCACACCAGGGGCATGACCCCAAGAAAATGCATCTAGTGAGATTCGAACCTTGAAGAGTTTTGATTATTTCTTTCTTCAATGTTTTATTAAACCATATGTTCAATGTATTATCATATCTCTCCATTCATTATGTGATGATATGTTTTGTGTTGTTGATTTTAATGCATTCACTAAACAATTACACATTGAACTTGGTAATAAAGCAAGCTGTTATGAACAAATTAAATATTAGACTTTTTATTCATAGTATTGTTGTGAAAATGGAATGAGACCGGCTGTTCGATTGGTCGAACTGAAATTGGATTGGCATTTTTTGTTCTCATTTAAAAATGGCACGGACAGTGCGGAACATAAAAATTTATCAATATATTTAGTGGCACAGGATTTTAATGAGATAAGACGAGATTTAATGAAATGAAATGTTATTTAATGAGATACAGGACGAAATGAAGTATATCATATTTTTTTTTTGTTTTGAAAAAATAATAAGACCAAATCATGACGATTCCTTGTCCTAATTGTATAAACAGGACGAGAAAGATATTGACAGATATCGTCCTGTCCTGTCTCATTGCCAACTATATATATAAGTGAGATATTTCAATGTAAATTTATAATTCAAATCTAAATAATAAAATCTAATCATTTATTTAAGTCAATTCAAATATCTAATGATACATTTTTAATATTAAAATGTTATTTAATAATATCAATTCATATAGTCTGGATGATATCAATGGTATAGATTTTGATGTTTATATTTAAATAAAAATTTGTTGGATGTTTAGTGTCATTAAGCATAAAATAAACATGCATCAAACAGATTTCCAGAAACAAATCTAATCTAACATGCCAAAAATAACATAAACCCTAAAACTTTGAGAACCAAAAAAACTTTATAAATGATGTCTAAGTCGAGATGAATATCTGTCCTTAAGAACTTATTAGCCCCGTCTCGGTGCTCTACGGGTTCTGTGGTTAATGTTCTCCCAGGATAACTTAGATTCATCTTCTTCAAGGGGCACTCCTTAAGAAGATATTGAACTTGAAAATGGTGGGACTCTCTCTCTGACTCAAACAACAAAATGAGACTCTAAAATTCGGATGGATTCATTGGATTTCAGATTACCTTGAACGAACAAGATGACTCCTTTATAAATGCATGAAAGAGTGTTTTTGAGGGCACCATTTGGTTTGGGGTGCAACCCTCCTAAGGGTTATACCCATTACATGCACCATTTGGAGTCTTAAGGCATGTTCTTCCAAATTTTAGAGGACATGTCCCTACTCAAAGGACATGTCCCTCCTCCATCCAGACTCTATATATATTTAGAGAATTACAACAATCCCCAACAATTCTCTAAATATTAATGCAGACACTTGAGAGAGTTTCCGTTAACTAAAGTTGCATCGAAATATGTAGCTTTCGCCTTGAATCTTTCCTAGTGAATAACAATCAGATTTACTTGGCAAACCAGTGACCCATAGTATTGAACTGTTCTGCCATTGGTGTAAACCAAGATAATTGCCAACACACAGCTTTACTTCGACCATTTCCCGTTCTACGGTTGTGTTTATTTCGGCCCTGAACAGCGGTCCTGTATTCATCAAGCACTTTAGGGAAATAAGCCTGTAAAATCCCATGGAAGTGGCCTCACTTCTTACTTGAAATATGTGATCAACTATGAAGAGATAATCTGCCTTTACCCCCATTAGGACTCATCTCCTATTATAGTGATCATTAAAAGCCTTAGTTTATCCTAACCTTGACAGACAGCACTCGGCGTCATTATCGGAATGAGAAAGAGTACAAAACTCTTTAGTGCTTGTTTTCAATTGCACAAAGTTTCAGTTGTCCTTTTTGAACCTAGATCTTGGGATCTCCAGTTAGGTAGGTTGGGTTTCCACAGTGACATTCTTAATTTATAGGCTTCAAGCCCATTCCCCTCGATGACTTCTCAACTTGCTCTCTAGGTAAACCTTTAGTAAGTGGATCCGCTAGGTTTTCCTTCGACTTAACATAATCGATCGATATTATGCCATTTGAGAGCAGTTGACATATGATATTATGTCTCCGACGTATGTGTCGAGACTTACCATTATACATTGTATTTTGGGCTCTCCCAATAGCCGATTGACTATCACAATGTATGCTTATCGCTGGCACCGGTTTGGGCCAACTAGGAATATCCTCCAGGAAATTTCGAAGTCATTCCGCTTCTTCCGCTATTTTGTCTAATGCTATGAACTCTGATTTCATAGTAGACCGGACAATGCAAGTTTGCATTTAAAGTTTGTCTTCAATAACTGCATCAATGCACCTGCAATTATCTAGTTGATATAAAATCCTAGTTCATATATCTAAAAAATTATTATTTTTTAATTTAGCCCTGACCAAATCCTGGAGCCCAGCAAAGCATATGTGGGCTGGCCCTGATCATATAGATTTAAGCTGAAGTAGTCGTCCATGTTCAATCTAACATAAATTAATGAAAAATCTGATTTATTAATAAAAGAATTTTGATTTATCCTAATAATATAAAGAATATCTAATAATTTTTATGAAAATCAAAATTAACCATATTTAATCAATATATACAATAGTGCTCATAACCCACTCATACAGACAAAATTCTAAAGTAAAAAGCATTATAAAACACCAAAAATTGACCCCAGAACATCAAACATAATTTCCAGCTATGATTTAAAGCAAACACTCATTAAAGGAAGAAGGCAGAACATAAGAACTGATAAAATTCAAAAAAAACGAAAATAGAAGATAGATTCAGTGCAAAAGGTACACACCTAAGAGAAAATGAACGAACTTGGTGGATATTTTCAATTTTGAGAAGGAAACGAATGCGAAGAGGTATCGATGTCAGAAAATGACCACTGGTTGAATAGGCCGTCTACGAATTTTAATATCATTATTATACTTGAATCATTGTTATCCTTCCACAACTTTAGATTTAGGAAGAAAAATATGTCTCCTACATAAACCATTAGAAGGGGTGCTTCCCTCTACAAATGACAAATTTACCCATATTCACAAAATCCATTATATATAAGTATTTTGTTTAATTAATTATTTTATTTTATTAATTAAATATTTTTATTTTATAAATTTTGTTAAATTTATATTATTTTTTTCTCTATATATCTATTCTTTTTAATTTGTTTAATAAATATTACAAATTTCCTATTTATTGTCATTTATTTTGTGTTCATTTATTCAATTAATTTTTGTGATTCATTTTTAATATATTTAACACTACTTATGTATAATAGAATTGTTCTCTTATATGTTAGAAATGTTGGGGTTTTGGGCAAAGGGCGCAGCGGAAGCGCTGTTCGGGCGAAATTGTAATTTTAAAACTTTTTAAATTACCGAATAAATTATTCAATATCTAATATGAATAATTCATTCATATTTCACCTAAACATATTTATTGTTGGACAATTGTGACCCATATCATCACTATTTGTAAAAGACATTGTGGTTTTTGTACAAATTAACTATGTGACAAAGAAAATTGCCATTTTATCATGTTTGTAATTAGATTACTTGAATATATATATATAAATGATAAAAGTCCTTATGATTAGTTCCGGATTGATAAGTTATGAGACAATATCAATCAACGAACGGTTTAATAATTAAATATCCATAGTCGTAGTATTATCGAGACTGGACATCGATAATGCAGAATAGACAAGTATTGCACTTGTGTGCGTTATGGAAGCGTAACGACATAGTTCTCATATATTTAAGTATTGGATACTTATGCAAGTGTGATAGGAGGTTGTGTTTGCCGATGGTACGGAAACAGCTTCGCTCGGGATAGACCCCGCGGAATCACATTGGTAGTATGACTATGTGTCTATGGGAATCCGCATCAAGGTAGGTGTATTTGGTCTTAACTTGAGACTTGCATCGCTAATACTTGCGACAATCAGTACACTTTGGTTTTGGTCGTCCAGGACTTTAACAGGTTCTGTGTACGCCTCTTCTGGTTTTATTGAGAATTGTAGTGTATTAGGTGTGATGTCAAGATGGAAGTATCACTTCAGTCATATGGAGATGATGATCACGCAGGGATACAGAACTGGTACTCTATTATGTTGTAACTATCGGGATAATATGACAATGTCATGATTATCCGATTAAAGAGACTAGTTGCTAGTGATCCGATATATGCTTCGTACGAGACAGACACTATTCCAGCCCTAGGCCTAGCATATGACATCCGATACTGGATCGCAATACGCAATACTTAGTATACTACACCTGATATAGATTATATATTCCTTAAAGAATATTTCTGGAGAATTGGGTAGGCACGGTGCTTTGCTAGAAGCCAACCATGTCTTGTAAATCGGTAAGAACGTGGTACGAGGTACGCACATATTCGGATAGTCTGACGACCGAATTTACTACCAACATATCCAAGGATCTCATAGGTCGCTTCCCGAAGATTCACCGATGACGTATGACTCGAACAGAATTAATCTGGGATTAATTATGAGAGAGAGAAAATTAATCTAGGATTAATTGCGGAAATAATTTATCTAGGATAAAATTCAAATAGTAGACAAAGAACGATTAATTTGTAATTAATCGATTAAATAATATATTCGATATATTAAATGAAATTAGATTTCAACACAGAATTAAAATTGGATTTTAATTCGGGCGAACGAATTAATTTAGAATTAATTCGCGAGCGACTTTCCTAATAATTTTGTGAGGCATTATTATTTAATTAAATTTGATTTAATTACGTCGCAACAGAAAATTCATTAATTCGGAATTAACAAATCCGAGCTCGATATGTGTTTTGCGGGCCCACTCGGATTTTGAATTAAAGTGAGGCCCACATCAAGTCACATCACTAGTCAATCTCATCACTCTTTGGTGATGGAAGTTAGTGAGGATTTGTTGGTAACTTGTAACTTACACAAGTTAGACTTGTGATAGACATTTTACTAACTTGACTTTTGTAAATGGTTTTTGATTTTTGAAATCAATAATACATTAAACAAAAATTGAAACACTTCTCACTCTCTCAACTTGCAAAACCGAGAACACTCATCTCCTCTCCTCTCCTCTCATCGCTTTGCCGAGAGTTGCTTCTCACAATAGGAAGATTTTTGTTGCAATTTCTTCCAAAGCTAGCACTTAAAAGAGTCTACAAAGGTGATAGGGAAACTATCCCATTTAGTTTGGAATTCAAAGATCTAGCTTGGAGCTAAACCATTCATACAAAGGAGAGCTTGAAGCACTACACAAAGGTTGGAAATTTTTGTTATCTACACATCCATCAATAGCCGATCATTGTGAGTATTTTTCCGCAATCTCACTTTGTTTATTCACACATGTTTATGCTTAATAGATCATTGGCATGTTCTAAGAGAACCCAACAATGGTATCAGAGCCAAATTAAACATGAAATGAATTAGGGTTCATAAACTTGAATTTGGGTATTTTTGCTTGGAGCATGATTTCGTCAAATTGAGTGTTTGGATATGTTTAGATTATGATAACTTAGAGTTATGCATGATTAATTTGGAGAAAAATTGATTAGATAATTTTTCCCTAATTACCTTATGGTGGCCGAATGTTATGGACCTTTTGCTCATGGTGATTTTTTTTTGATTTTTAGACCATTGGATGTGTTTAAAATACATGAGTATATTGATTTGTGATTTAATTGGATTGAAATCAAAATTGGATATAAAAATGCCTAATTGCCGTGAGCTTGATGAGCATGTTATGAGTTGATTTTGCTTCAATTGTGTTGGACATGAATTGAACATGATAAAGCATGATTAATTAAGTAAATTGGTGTTTTGGAAATATTAATTTGACTAATTAATTATGGCTATACACTTTAATTAAAAATTATGATATTTGGAATATTATAATTTAATAAATTAGTCTTTAATTTGGAATTGGGCTAATGTTGTTATATTTGGGCCTAATGGGCTTGGTTGGGCCAAGTTGGTTTAGGACAATTGGATTGGATCCAAATTGGGCCTAAAACCATTCCATAAAGTCCAAATATAATAAATGAGCCTTTTAAATATTTAATTGGGCCTAATGGGCCAAAATTAATTTTATGGCAAATGGTGATTCCTTATTGGGCTTTGGTTGCCAAAGTCCATGCCTTAAGAAATTAATTAAAAGCCCATTGGACTTTAATTAAATTGACATTGGATGTTAATTGGGCCTTTGAGACCCATTAAGATTGGATTTAGAATCTAAGTCTAAAAGGGACATTAATAAAGTGTAATTATTTAATTTAGAATTAAATATGAATTAGTATTGGATACAAATTAAATTGGATTTAAAATTGTAGTTCGATATAATTCAAGAATACGCACTTTGAGTACTTATTCTCAAACGAGTTGGACTCGCGCAAATCAAATCGTTGTTTGAACATTGGATGATCATTAATTCAAAGATTAATTAATTGGATTAGATTGATTGAATAACATGTTTTGTGTGAATACATGGATGTATTGTATGAATAATATATATTGGATGGATATTAGAGAGGTGAGGGCAATTTTGGAAATTGTTGTAATAAATTTAGAATTTATTAAATTGGACCTGCATGTCCAACCCTTATCTCTTGAATCTTTTTAATTCTCTTCTCACCAATTCCCCTCAATGTAAATGAGGTTTCTTTATTGTATTATGTAATTGGGTAGAAGTTAGAATAGTGCTAGCCGGAGAGAGGAAATTGAGAGATTTGTTCTAGGAACAATTTGTTCAATATCCATCCGCATATTGTTATTATTTATTTTGCGCCTTATTATGCTTTTATAATGGATGCTTAAGGGTGTATGATGAGACCTAATCAAAGATAATAAATTGGTTGCCATTTACGTGAAAAACCCTCAAACAAAATATTAAGCGAATTCCTTCCATTGAGTGGTTCTCTCTCAAGATCCAAGATTGGCATTGGTTTGTTGGCCAAAGTCAAGATCAATGTCCATCGCGGATGTGTTTGAACCACGAAAGCTTTGTTCCATATCGCATGTCTTGGGCAAGTTGTGATTTGTTGGCCAAAGTCAAGATCACTTCTTGTTCATCGACATGGATTACGAAGTTTTCCAAAGTCAATGGGTCCCGCTTAACTGGAATCATTAAGCTTGTTGAGCCAAAGCCAAGGCTTAGTTGATTCAGAGGAAAAGGTTAGGAAAATATATTGGATATATTGGCATATATATTGTATATATGTTTCGGACTTGGAGGTCCACCTACCGGATCTAGGAATTGGATGAGATCCAATTGATCTTAGAGATCTACCTAGTTAAATATCATACAGCTTGTTGGCCAAAGTCAAGGTTGTGTGTTATTTAACGGGATCCTAGCCCACTAGGAAACTAGGTTTCCTGAGTACTTAACAGAGGGTTAGAGGCTCGCCGAAAAATAGTGGGAGGCTAGTATTGAATTTGCAATTTCATTCAAATACTTGCCAATACGCGCTTTCAAATTATTTTCGTCATTTTATATATTTATTAGTTGGACTAATATTTTATTATTTTATTGTAACAATTGGACTGTATCCAAAAATCGTTAATTGAATAGTTAGACTATTGCAATTAAGATGGCCGGAAAGATCAACGTTAGGGACATTATCATGGGCGAAAATTTCTTTAATGGTGAGAACTTTCCTGACTGGGATATGAACCTCAGGATTGTCCTGGGGGCCGAGAAGACGCTCTATACGATAGAGAGACCTCTCGGGCCTAAGCCTGGAATTGAGCAGCCGCTTGAGCTTGGGCTTTGGAAGACTCACAGCGATGACAACTCAACTGCTCAATCAGTCATGCTCGCTGCAATGACCCCTCAATTTCGTCGCCAGAACAAATGATTGGATCCCTATACTATGATGGAAAAATTGAAGGACCTTCATTGATCTAACCTTAGATCGCAATGTATGAATTGCAGAAGAAGCTCTTTCGCTCTCGAATGTCAGAGGGTACATCTGTCGAGCACCATGTGTCACAGATGATTGCTGACATCGAACAGCTGGGTCAGCTAGACATAACCTTTGAGGCTGAGACTTCTATAGATTTGATCTTGCAGTCTCTTCCTGACAGCTGGAGCGGGTTCATCATGAACTATAATATGATGAACCAAGACCATACTCTTGGAGAGTTGATGGCAATGCTGCGAGAAGCAGAAAAAGAGCTTTTGAAAGGAAAAAAGCGCGAGGCGCACTTCGCTTTGACATCTCAGTCTGCCAAGGCTTGGCCAAAGGCTACTGGAGGCGTGAAGAAAAAGAAGAAGAGAAAGGGCAAGGCCAAATCATCAAAGTCTTCTGGGAAGGAAAATGACAAATCCCAAGATGTAGGCCTACAATGTGGCAAACGGGGTCACTGGAAGCGTGACTGCCATGAGTACAAGGCGCACATGAAGGAAATCAAAGAGGGCAAGACACCGGCTTCAGGTATGTTTGTTATTGAAATAAACATGTCTACTTCTAGTTTTAAAAATTGGATTTTTGATTCTGGTTGTGGTCTCATATATGTACTGATGTGCATGATCTGCAGATTAGCAGAAGACTAGCTTCATGAGAGATAGACCTTCGAGTTGGAAATGGGACTAGAGTCGCCGTTTTGGCTGTTGGGACTTATATTTTGAAACTGTCATCGGGGCATGTACTTAATTTCTCAGACTGCTACTATGTACCTAGTTTGACTAGGAATATTATTTCTGTATCTTGCTCAGCTCAATGTGGGCATACTTTTGTATTCAGAAACACTGGGTGTTTTGTGTATAAAAATGATATTGAGATATGTAGTGCTGATGTGAATAATGGTCTTTATATTTTGAATATAAATCAATCTAAAATATATAATGTAACAAACAAAAGGTTTAAATTAAGTAACAAAGATGAAACTTATAGGTGGCATTGTCGTCTAGGACACATTAACAAGACTCGCATATCCACACTTTCGAAGAGTGGGTACTTGGACGAATTTGATCCAAATTCATATGACGTATGCGAATCTTGTTTATTAGGCAAAATGCCTAAAACACATTTTAGCGGTAAATGTGCATGTGCCACCGAACTGTTAGCCCCCGTTCATAGTGATGTATGTGGGCCCATGTCTAGCCAGGCTAGAGGTGGATATGAATACTTCGTAACCTTTACGGATGATGCATCGCGTTATGGTTATATGTATCTTATGAGACACAAGTCTGAAACCTTTGAGAAATTCAAAGAGTTTCGACATGAAGTAGAAAAATAGACCGGTAAAAGTATTAAGACATTACACTCGGACCGTGGTGGAGAATACTTAAGCAATGAGTTTCTTGATTACTTGAAAGAATATGGTATTCTTTCACAGTGGACTCCTCCCGGAACACCTCAATGAAACGGTGTGTCCAAACAGAGAAATCGAACTTTGTTGGACATGGTAAGGTCGATGATGAGTCGCACTGAGCTACCTATTTCCTTTTGGGGATATACATTGAACAGTGCAATACTTATTTTGAATAAGGTTCCGTCAAAGTATGTTCAACAGACTCCATATGAAATATGGACAGGAAAGAAACCGGGTTTCTCAATCCTGAAGATTTGGGGTTGCTGGGCATACGTTAAACGTTTGGATGGTACCAAACTAGAACCCAAATTGGATAAGTGCCTATTTGTAGGTTATCCTAGGGAAACCAAATGATATTACTTCTACAACCCACAAGAGAACAAAGTATTTGTTGCTCTACATGCATTTTTCCTCGAAAAGGAATTCCTAAATGCAGTGGTAAGTGGGAGGAAAGTAGAACTCGATGAAAATCAGAGTGATACTGTTCCTGGCATAGAATCCTTAACGGAACATGAACAGTTCATCAGGGATGAGACTGTACCACAATCTTTGAATACACAAGAACCGCGTAGGTCGGAGAGAGTCTGAAAACAACCTGAGAGGTATGGGTTTCTGATCTCACCTCATGTAGATATTAATCTTATTGAGGAAGACGAACCGGCTAAGTATGAGGAAGCAATACAAGGTATTGACTCCGCTTTATGGCAAGATGCCATGAAATCGGAAATGGATTCCATGTACACCAACCAAGTTTGGACACTGGTTAATGCACCAGAAGGCGTAAAGCCTATTGGTTGCAAATGGGTCTTCAAGAAGAAGACCGACATGGATGGCAACATACAAACGTACAAAGCTAGGCTTGTAGCGAAAGGGTATCGTCAACGACATGGTGTCGATTACGACAAAACCTTTTCACATGTTGCCATGATTAAATCCATTCGGATAATGCTTGCTATTGCTGCATATTTCGATTACGACATATGGCAGATGGACGTCAAAACCGCTTTCCTTAACAGAAACCTTTTGGAGGATGTTTATATGCAACAGCCTGACGGTTTTGTCGTACCAAAACATTCGAACAAGGTTTGGAAGTTAAATCGATCATTTATGGTTTGAAGCAAGCATCGCGTTCTTGGAACCAATATTTTGATGAGATCATAAAAGAATACGATTTCGTTCAAAATGAGGATGATCCTTGTGTATATAAGAAGGTTAGTGGGAGCGCACTGACATTCATTGTCCTTTACGTAGATGATGTATTGCTTATTGGCAATGGCATTCCCATACTACAATCGGTGAAAGCTTGGCTTTCATTAAAATTCTCCATGAAAGATCTGGGAGAAGCAGCCTTTATTCTGGGAATAAAGATCTACCGGGATAGATCTAGAAAGCTGCTTGGACTCTCCCAAAACACATATATTGACAAAGTGTTGAAGAGATTCAACACGGATCAGTCTAAGAGGGGACTATTGCCAGTGTCACATGGCGTCACTCTATCTAAGGACATGTGTCCTAAAACATAAGATGAGAGAGACAACTGCCATGATATGTACGCGACCTTATGTCTCGTATGCTTTGAGCATGTGTGTGTCGCTATCAGGCCGATCCAGGTGATGGTCACTGGGTTGCAGTTAAGAACATCCTTAAGTATCTTAGACGAACTAAGGATGCTTTCTTAATCTATGGAGATGGAGAACTTGAGGTAACTGGGTTTACCGATGCAAGTTTCCAAACCGATAAAGACGACTGTACGTCGCAATCCGGGTACATATTTTGTTTGAACAACGGAGCAGTAAGCTGGAAATCTTCCAAGCAAGAGACTATTGCCGATTCAACAACAGAAGCGGAATATATCGCTGCAGCTGAGGCAGTAAAAGAGGAAGTTTGGATCCGTAAATTCCTAATTGGATTAGGAGTAGTTCCGTTAGCAGCTGAGCCCGTTCCTTTGTATTGTGACAATAACGGGGCTATAGCACATGCTAAGGAACCGCAGTCTCATCAATGATCCAAGCATGTTCTTCGACATTTCCATCTGATTCATGAGATCATACATCGTGGTGATGTGAAGATCGAGAAGGTTGCATCAGATGACAACATTGCAGATCCGCTGACGAAAGATATTCCTCAGCAAAGTTTAAGCGACATGTACATAGTTCATGTGTTAGATACTTGAGTGATTGGCTATGGGCCAAGTGGGAGATTGTTGGACAATTGTGACCCATAACATCACTATTTGTAAAAGACATTGTTGTTTTTGTACAAATTAACTATGTGACAAAGGAAATTGCCATTTTATCATGTTTGTAATTAGATTACTTGAATATATAAATATAAATGATAAAAGTCCTTATGATTAGTTCCGGATTGATAAGATATGAGACAGTATCAATCAACGAACGCTTTAATCATTAAATATCCCTAGTCGTAGTATTATCGAGACTGGACATCGATAATGCGGAATAGACTAGTATTGCACTTGTGCGCGTTATGGAAGCGTAACGGCATAGTTCTCATATATTTAAGTATTGGATACTTATGCAAGTGTGATAGGAGGTTGTGTTTGCCGATGGTACGGAAACAGCTTCGCTCTGGATAGACCCCATGGAATCCCATTGGTAGTATGACTATGTGTCTATGGGAATCCGCATCAGGGTAGATGTATTTGGTCTTAACTTGAGACTTGCATCGCTAATACTTGCGACAATCAGTACGCTTTGGTTTTGGTCGTCCAGGACTTTAACAGGTTCTGTGTACGCCTCTTCTGGTTTTATTGAGAATCGTAGTGTATTGGGTGTGATGTCAAGATGGAAGTATCACTTCAGTCATATAGAGATGATGATCACGCAGGGATACAGAACTGGTACTCTATTATGTTGCAACTATCGGGATAATATGACAAGGTCATGATTATCTGATTAAAGAGACTAGTTGCTAATGATCCGATATATGCTTCGTACGGGGCATACACTATTCCAGCCCCAGGCCTAGCATGTGACATCCGATACTGGATCGTAATACGCAATACTTAGTATACTACGCCTGATATAGATTATATATTCCTTAAAGAATATTTCTGGAGAATTGGGTAGGCACGGTGCTTTGCTAGAAGCCAACCATGTCTTGTAAATCGGTAAGAAAGTGGTACGAGGTACCCACGTATTAGGATAGTCCGACGACCGTATTTACTACCAACATATCCAAGGATCTCATAGGTCGCTTCCCGAAGATTCACCGATGACGTATGACTCGAACAAAATTAATATGGGATTAATTATGAGAGAGAAAAAATTAATCTAGGATTAATTGCGGAAAGAATTTATCTGGGATAAAATTCAAATAGTAGACAGAGAACGATTAATTTGGAATTAATTGATTAAATAATATATTCGATATATTAAATGAAATTAGATTTCAACACGGAATTAAAATTGGATTTTAATTCGGGCGAACGAATTAATTTAGAATTAATTCGCGAGCGACTTTCCTAATAATTTTGTGAGGCATTATTATTTAATTAAATTTGATTTAATTACGTCGCAACAGAATATTCATTAATTTGGAAATAACTAATTCGAGCTCGATATGTGTTTTGCGAGCCCACTCGGATTTTGAATTAAAGTGGGGCCCACATCAAGTCACATCACTAGTCAATCTTATCACTTTTTGGTGATGGAAGTTAGTGAGGATTTGTTGGTAACTTGTAACTTACACAAGTTAGACTTGTGATAGACATTTTACTAACTTGACTTTTGTAAATGGATTTTGATTTTTGAAATCAATAATACATTAAACAAAAATTGAAACACTTCTCACTCTCTCAACTTGCAAAACCTAGAACACTCATCTCCTCTCCTCTCATCACTTTGCCGAGAGTTGGTTCTCACAATAGGAAGATTTTTGTTGCAATTTATTCCAAAGCTAGCACTTAAAAGAGTCTACAAAGGTGATATGGAAACTATCCCCTTGAGTTTTTGAATTCAAAGATATAGCTTGGAGCACTACACAAAGGTTGGAAATTTTTGTTATCTACACATCCACCAATAGCCGATCATTGTGAGTATTTTTCCACAATCTCACTTTGTTTATTCACACATGTTTATGCTTAATAGATCCTTGGCATGTTCTAGGAGAATCCAAAATTTATTTGATATCAAATAACGACATAAATTGTTAAGAAACGTCGCGAAATTTTTACGAAAATGTTTTTCCGTAAAATGGCATAAAACGTGTTTTTGATCGAACCGATTACCCAATACACATGAGGGCTGCCCAGGTCAGCCCCAATAGTATTAGGGCAGTTCATGAGCTGCCCGAACAGTGACAAATTCACTGTTTGGATAGTCGGCACCCGGTTGGCTCAAAAGTCACCCGGTAATGCCGTTTTTCACCGTTTTCGCTTATTTCAACTCCGAAATAATTTCCGGCAATTGTTCCAACACCCAAAACACATTCAATACATTCATATGACATATTGTTCATTACTATATGAACTTTTTTTCCAGATCTGATCCAGAAGCAAAATATATCAATTTTTCTTTCTTAAAATCCAATTTTTCAACATTAATATAATTAATCTTAACACCAATCAAAGTCACCACAAATGAATCACTCAAGAATAATTCTAGGCATTACAAGAGTGGTCATAACACTCTAGAATGGTAACACATCATCAAATGATCAAATTGAATAAATATTACAATAATATTACTCAAAACAACTTCACACATGCAATATACTTCCAATTCCATCATCCAAATCCAAAAGCCCCAAATTTATAGAAAAGAAGAAACCCTAGATCTCAGCAGATCATCAAGAAACAAGAAACATAATTTCTAAGCTTCGGGATTTGTAAAATTACCTTTAATCCTCTAATTCCTAAGCTTTTTTTCCTTGATTTTTCCTCATTTTCTCCCTTGTATCATCAAGACAAATTTGAGAGAGTTTTGGAGGAAGCTATTCGGCCATGGAAGCAAAGCCAAGAAGAAAAGAAAACTCTCCCTTTTTAAATCCAAGATGGCGACTTTGGAGGGGCAAAATTATCAATTTTTTATTTTAATTTCATTAAATTAAAATAAAGATAAGATAAGCTTTAACTTGGACAAATAAAAATTTGTACACTTAAAGCTTAATAAAATCATGCCATTTGTAACCAATAATAATCAAATATTTTTCTTAATAATTATGAAAAAGTATATTATTTAATTATTCAAATATTTAACATTTAAATATCTAAATAATTAATTAATATAATTATTATTATATATATATATATATGTATTTTTATTTACATTAAATAACAAATACATATATTTATGGCATGTGTCAAAAACTCATTTGACAAATAATTAATGTGTATCTAATCCAATTATATATTAAATATAAATACACAATAATTACGATTGACTAAAATCCCCTAAAGCATGTGTTTTCATTTAACCGATTAAACGATTTGAATTAACTTATTTAATCCGATGAAGTAGTATGAATAATCTGTATTATTCATAACGCGTTGCTCAAGTGCTCAACGAGTACATTTCATATTTTGGGACTCTCTAAGTTTAGTTTTATCCGTCACGAAATCCAATTTCGTGTCCATAATTCACCCACTCATGAATTATGACGACCACATACAATCTCGCTAAACTATACAAGTCGAGGTCATTGCATACGTATAATCCCTCTGTCACAGGCTATCCATATTATACCTGAGATATAAATAAGAACGTCAAATCCTTTCGGTATAATATAGTCGACTTTCAAATTTACGATCTCTAAATAACACTCGGAACTGATTTCCAAAGTTATACCATGACCATGGATTTACTAGATCGCAAATACGTATAGGATGCCTATGCTCTGTTCACAGGACTGGCGAATTCTATCTTGATACACACATGATATCATGAGCATCAGTCCACACCCAACGAACAGGCGGAGGTCTGATCTAAATAGATCGGTGACGTGACTGCCATCAAAGTGTGGATGATAACTCATATATCCACTGTGGTATCTCAAGTCGAAAGACCACTATGCTCGCTCAACTCGAGAAGATTCCTATTGACGTTGGTGTACCATCTATTAGGAAATCTTTAGTGAGTCGTTCAGTGTTTATCAAATAAACACCTACATGTCTATACGAGTCTCATAAGACTCATAGTTCACTGGGATAAACTATCAGACCAAGTCACGATATACGACATGTACTGGTCTCAGCGGATTTTGCTAACTGACCCGTGTTAGTAAATCTTGACCAGGAACTTTATTTAAGGATATACAACTTATAGTGACGCTTCCCAATGTCAATTACAAACTATGTTGTAACTACGCACTATGTTGTAAATCATAGAGTCTTTATCTAATATACACGTATCACTAAATTAGATTTAGTTTCAGTCTATCTTAATCAGATATCTAATCGTAATTAGATCGAATATGTATATAAAAGACAAGAAGTGCTACCATTAAATAAGTAATATTATGGAAAATTGAATTGATCGTATTTATGAATCAAACATAAATACGATCCAGATTGGCACTCTGAGCATCAACCCTAACAATTTCTCCCACTTGCTCTAGTGCTAATCCACGATATCATATGCACATCTTGATGTGTATCACATACTCATGGCCCTCAAAAGCTCACCTAGCACTCAAGAGGTAGGCAACAACAAGTAAGCCTGCTTTAATATATTGAGTCTGTCCAACAAATCCAATTGTTTTCCTTAGCCAATATCATTAATATTTTGTAAATCCCAAGTTCTACATCAATATGACTTAGATGCGATATCGATATTGTGCTATAGCTATTAAATTGCCTATGTATTTAGAGATCAAATCCAAAACACTATGAGACAATCGCAAGCACAACACTAACATCAAAACTTCTAATCTATAAGGTCACTACGCAACTTCAAAAGTCAATACTTCATAAGTTGCAACTAATTCCACTAATTTTGTAGAATTAACGGTGACACTCCCACTGCATCTTTTCTGACTTTATATGACATAGACCATCTAATATCATAATTAGACTCAATACTAATCTGACCCTAATGGTTGCGGATTATATTCTCCATGAATAAGAAACTCGTTCTTAATATCTCAAAGATCACAAAGAACATGTTTCAAGATCCATCTTATGGTCTACAACATATCAAAATAACTCGTAACAATTACAATTAAATTGATATCTTTAATCGCACATAATATAATATTCATTATGTAATCATCATATGGTGTATCAAATTGACTAGAAATTCTAATCAATTTCTCTTTCGACAAAGGAATCATCCTTTACGAAAGATTAATACTATATACAAGAGACACACTAACTGTCAAACAGTTATACTAACTATCATACAAATAGTTTTCATGTGTCCTTTATTAGATCATATCTAATGCACGACTAATGAGAGTATCTCACAAGTCTCTTGTTTTATATTATATATAAAACTTTATATCAAATATATCAGAGACTACTCCCACTGCTTTCACGGAGAAAATAAGACTTAGGTAAACCTTTTTACTTCACAAATATTTCATTATTACAATAATAATGATAATGTCGTTAGGATATATAACACTAAAAAGAAATTTGTACGCTCCCACTGACCCTTCTATCAAATATGTATTCTCTATGCTTTGATAAAATCAGACAATCTGACTGTATCAAAATTAGAGAACACATATTTTTGGAAAGCTTATCTGAGTCTACAATAGGCTCTATAAGCTAGTATATCAAACTGTGATCTTAGCAGAATACAAACTCTAGGGCCATTCTAGAATGAACTCTTCAAACAAAGAAACCACAATGGATCTTTCATTTGAAGAAACCATTCAGGAACGCCACTTTGCATTCTTTACCCAAAATACATAGTTTAATATCAACATTAACCAACAGATCTTTAATTGTTAAATTAGTGCGACTAGAGACAAGTTTCCTCAGAATCTACAATAGATCACTGAGTAAAATTTTTCTCACTGTCATACTGTAAAAGTCAAACCTTTAACAAGCTCACTTGCTTTTATTGCGCAAATAATTTGCACATTTTATGAACGATTCATAACGAAAGCTTAATCAAGTTCAAAACCAAATTCAATGGTAATTTCTGAAATCGATATTAAATATCACTCCAACTATAAGTTATAGGATAATTTTCTTCAATAAGAAAACAACAGAACCAATAAGTATCAAATACTTTGTAAATGATTCTGACATCCTATTAAACTTATACAGAAGTTGTCTAAGGGTCTTTTCATCTTATTAATTACGTAGTTCCATTTATAGTTTATCATTCTCACATTTGACTTCAACAAGTCAAGTCTTTTCTACAATCATTAACATATGATGTTACTTTCCAAGTAATAAAATAATTTTATTACTCAGGATCATAGAAAATATATTCTATTAAATAGAATAAATGATAAACTTTTACTTGTACCTCCGAGGCGCAAGTTCTTTCAATTATATAACTATTATACAAAAGAAAGATTCAAATCTCAAACTTTTCAAGATTCGAATTTTCTACTTATACATATCATATATGTAACTGTAGAAACTAATGGAACCTTAATTAAAAGATGAATTAGTGTTACTTGAGCATATTCCCAAGAGTATTGAAAACTAATTCGGTAACACTCAATATCAAATGAATCGAATCATATAAGATTCAATTTCTCCTACTAACCAATTCCATCATGATGGAATCATAGAAGAATCATATTGAGTAAGAATCACATTCATTAAATAACTATAGAACTAATTGCCATAAATTCATATATTTGATCATATCAAACATCTTTGAACAGTTCAAAGACTCACGATGAATTTTAAAGACATAGTTTTCAACACTTCAAATAGAATAACTTTGAACCATTCAAAACATTCTATCTGCGTTTCATCAGAAACATATTGAAAGTTCTTGAACCATTCAAGACGTTCAATATATATTCTTTTAGAAACATGTAACTAAGTCATGACAGTTCATTAACTAAGTTACGAAGTAAAGAAAATTATCCAAGGCAATTTATAATTCATTAAACTACATACTTCCAAAGTATTAGTTTAATAAATCTGTGGTCTAATGATGATCATTGGTTAAATGAAATTTAATCACATCCTGAATACAATATTCATTAAATGGGTAAGGATGTATGGTGTGATCTTGTATCATACCATCCTTTACCATACAGAATAAGGATCTAATGCTTATGTGATAAAATCTCATAAAACACTGTTATAAGTTATTTAATTAACTGAATATTTTTCTTAATGTTTATCTTCTTATCAATGACACTACTAGTTATATTAAAATATGTAACGACTGTTTATATAGAACAAGTAACTATCCAATAGTCACAAGTTCTGATATCAAATATCAAAACAATCATTAAACATTATTTTAAATATCTAGATGAGAGATCCGGTATCCAATACCTACAGTTGTCATATTGTGAGAATCGATATTCTCCATACACAACTATACACATCTCTTTTCTTTAGCTTTATAATTTGCCTTCATTTATTCACAACAATTGTAAATAATTGATTAGCAAACTGTGTCAAACACGTGACTTCTAAAAGTCACTAAAGCCAAGAAACGTCATTATAAGATAAATAAAATACCTAATGGAGTTTTCTTAATGCCAATTAAGAATCTCGAGACATGAACTAATTCATGTCAATTCTTACCGCACAAGAAACTATTCTCTCTAGACAATTATTTCCTAAAAAAGATATCTATTTAGATTACTTATCGTGACTTAGTATCTAAGTCACTAACCATCTTGATTTTCAAGAAAATCGGAACAACAATTCCCGATGGTTTTAACTAATCTAACAATATCTAAGTCTACTAACATTCTAGAACCTATTCTAGAAGTTCACAACCATAAGAGAAGTCAGAAAACATATTCAAATAATATGCATGCAGTGGATTAGAAGTATAATTCTATTAACAATATAGAATAAAGGAAAACAAAAGCAGCAATTTCCATAAAATTACGCACTGCCTTAGTTATGGATTTTTAACCCAGCAATGTCTCTCACTACTTTACGTAATACTGTAATCCCCAACGGAAAAAAGATAATTCAATAATTAAATCGAATTCCATAGTGAGAGTAGGATCCCATGAATATATTTCGACTCACAGCTTTGGCACGATCTTGCCTACGTATATTCATTAGGTAGACAACTCATTGTCAATCACACTCACTGTGACTCCTGATTTTGATCTTGACCATTTCTCGTTATGACAGCTTTGGCACGTTCACAAGGAGGCGTATCAAGGATTCACTTGCCAATGATAAACTCAAGCTACCGATGTAGTCCTGACAGCTTTGGCACGTTCAGGATTTCCACTTTCACTTGAATTTGTCTAGTATCAAATATACATCCGGCATGGATAAAATTCTATCAACTACACCCTCACTGCTTTGGCACGATCTCGGATGCAGCCATAGAAAGATACCCATAAACCGTATTGACAAGACGAACAAAAAAATATGCATCCAATACACGTTACTTTACAGCCTTATCTAAGCGGGGATATTCCTCAAGGAAGCATTGTACTACATCATATGCAGAATTTTAATCTAGACCATTTTCTAAACAATTCAATTCTATCTTTAGAAAACATAACTTAACTTAACTATTAAATTTTCGTTATGTTTCCCGTTAGCGTAGAACCGAAAAGTCGAGAAACATATAGATTATGTGCATGTGCAAACATCAAAATTGGATTATATATCATATATCAATCATGATTAATGTAATGGATGAAGGATCAGACATGCTTTGATATCATTTTTATTGGGGTTTTGGGCAAAGGGCGCAGCGGAAGCGCAGTTCAGGCGAAATCATAATTTTAAAACTTTTTAAATTACCGAATAAATTATTCAATATCTAATGTGAATAATTTATTCATATTTCACCTAAACATATTTATTCGATATCAAATAACGACATAAATAGTTAAGAAACGTCACGAAACTTTTACGAAAATGTTTTTCCGCAAAATGGCATAAAACGCGTTTTTGACCGAACCGACTACTCAATACACATGAGGGCTGCCCAGGTCAGCCCCAATAGTATTAGGGCAGTTTATGGGCTGCCAAAAAGTGAAAAATTCACTGTTTGGACAGTCGTCACCCTGTTGGCTCAAAAGTCACCCGGTAACGTCGTTTTTCACTGTTTTCGCTTATTTCAACTCCGAAACAATTTCCGGCAATTGTTCCAACACCCAAAACACATCCAATACATTCATATGACATGATTTTCATTTCCATATGAACATTTTTTCCATATCTGATCCAGAAGCAAAATATATCAATTTTTCATGTTTAAAATCCAATTTTTCAATATTAATCTTAACACCAATCAAAGTCACCACAAATGAACCACCCAAGAAAAATTCTAGGCATTACAAAAGTGGTCATAACACTCTATAATGGAAACATATCATCAAATG
Organism: Zanthoxylum bungeanum; assembly: GCA_019454045.1. Lineage (NCBI taxonomy): Eukaryota > Viridiplantae > Streptophyta > Magnoliopsida > Sapindales > Rutaceae > Zanthoxylum > Zanthoxylum bungeanum. The sequence goes on from SKCR01038150.1 coordinate 230,716, forward strand.
ATCAAATTGAATAAATATTACAATAATATTACTCAAAATAACTTCACACATGCAATATGCTTCCAATTCCATCCTCCAAATCCAAAAGCCCCAAATTTATAGAAAAGAAGAAACCCTAGATCTCACTAGATCATCAAGAAACAAGAAACATAATTTCTAAGCTTAGGAATTTGTAGAATTACCTTTAATCCTCTAATTCTTTAGCTTTTTTTTTCTTGATTTTCTCCCTTGTATCATCAAGACAAATTTGAGAGAGTTTTGGAGGAAGCTATTCGGCCATGGAATCAAAGCCAAGAAGAAAAGAAAATTTTTCCCTTTTAAAATCCAAGATGACGACTTTGAAGGGGCAAAATTGTCAATTTCGTATTTTAATTTCATTAAATTAAAATAAAGATAAGATAAGCTTTAACTTGGACAAATCAAATTTGTACACTTAAAACTTAATAAAATCATGCCATTTGTAACCAATAATAATCAAACATTTTTCATAACAATTATGAAAAAGTATATTATTTAATTATTCAAATATTTAACATTTAAATATCTAAATAATTAATTAATATAATAATTATTATTATTATATATATATATATATATGTATTTTTATTTACATTAAATAACAAATACATATTGTTGATGGTGATTTTTGTGACAAAGTATTTGAACTATACGGTAAGGGTAGAGATGGATTTTCTCCTTTTGAAAGGAAGGATGCTCAGAGGACGCAGTATGATTCAAGTCACAGAGACCGACAATATCAGAGCCGGGACCGACCACTTTAGCCCGGTAGCTCGGTTCGGTACCCTTTTTCCCCTGGATTGGGATAATGAGCTCAGATATTTTGGGTCAGGTCGGAAGTAGTTTGGGTAGTTCAGCTCATGATTTGACCGTACACATGAAGCCCGACGTGTGATCATGGATAGTTTGGACTTTTCTCTCTGACATGTACCACAGTTTGAGAGTTATTTACAGGCTGACATCGTAATGGTGAAGTATGGTAGTGTATAAAATAGAGTGATGTGACAGGCATGTAGATGGCATGTTTGCTTTCAGCGAGGTAGTTTTGGGGCAGAGAGCTCGTCAATCAGCTGAAGATTCATGTGGATGACGTCATGGAGATATGGGAATAATGTTGTATTTCTCCAAGTATATAAAATAAAGTTAGTCTTATTGGTAGAGAGGATAGCTAAAATTGTAAAAAAGGAAAAACTACTTGTAAAAGCATGAAAAGAAAACAGTTCGGTCTTCATTAGACCCTAAATAGGTCGGCCGAGCTTGGTTTGGTAATAAAAATCATACCCCACTTTATGCCCGTGGACGTAGGTTGGATTCACTTCGTCGAACCACGTAAAACCCTTTTGTCGATTCTGTGATTGTTTTATCTTTCGCCAAGTTTGTTTTTGGTCCCCCAAAACCAAAAAAATTCACAGTTGGAGGAGGATTGTCCTAGGAGCGTTATCCCTAAACTGCCCTTGGAACGAAAATCACCCGTCAACAGTTGGCGCTGTCTGTGGGGAGCAGAACAAAAAGCAACTTGCGTAGTAAGACGATGGTAGAAGGCGGAAACCATGGGTCGTCGGAGAGTTCAGCAACAGAGTGGTTTGGGAAAACGAAAGAAAGGCTAGAGGAAAGAGAAAAGGGAATGGGAGGAAGCTGGTCAAAGTGGAAAGAGGAAAGGGTTCGTAAGGAGAAGGAAGATTGACGATAGCGGAAAAGATGGGGGAATGGGTGTCCATGGAGTTAGGGCAACAATAGCTCTCTGCATTGAGCTGTGGAATGAAATGTAAAAAAAGATACCAACGATCACCCATTAGGACAAAGCTGTAGAATGAAATGTAACGTAAAAATGGGTGATGTTTGCACGCCACCGGTTGTAAATGAACAAGTTCCTCCAAGAGAAGGCGCGACATTTGTTCGGCCTGCCAAGTCCTCGGATCCACGGCCAAAGTAGTTCTCAAGGATCGGCAAACGAACTAGTCGGCCAGGGGCGTGTGATCGATATCCATAAGTGCCACCTGTTTATTATGCGGTGGTGGCTCCGAATGAGGGGAAATGAGAAAACGGTCACGGGGCGGGCCACCAGGAGTCAGAGCAGAAGGTCCGGGTCGGACCCCTCGATTTTCTCAGAAATGATTTTGAAAGGCTCAGTTCGGGGGAATCTTGTCAGCACGGTCCGGAATTTCGGAATCAAGTTCAGACTAAAAGATGTGTCGGACTGCAAGACAAGAACCAGAAAATTATTTGTGAAAGCCTCTCTTGAAATGACCCGCAAAGAGTTGTAAGAAAAGCAGTAGGTCCCTCGAATATGAATAAGACTTTCTCTTTTGAATTAAAAACTTGTCCACTTTACTTGTTTATTAATTGAATGTGAAAGCCATGTACAATATTCATAGGATGTGCTCGATGCGAAGGGGTGCTCGGTAGTTGGGAAGGGCACAAAGCCCGTGGCATGCCAATCCCGGGTGTCATTATCAAACCCCCGGGTGGAAGTGTTCCGACCTGACTCCTTTCACCTTTGAGGATCCAGAACGCATCAAATGATGAGTACATATGGGAAAAGCACGAACCCCTCGTGGCACGCCAACCCCGGGTGTCATTATCAAACCCCCAAGGCCGGACCGTTAATACCACATGACTCATATTTTTGAGGAACTACCTCGGGATGGTGAACACGAGGAGGTTTTTTCCCCCGTGAGTTATCTGCCTAACCGAGCTTCTGTACCACCTCCAGAATGGCGAACATGGGGAGGTTTCTTCCCCTCAGGAGTTATCTCCCTAACCGTGACTGTACCACCTTGGGATGGCGAACACGGGGAGGTTTCTTCCCCCGTGAGTTATCTGTCTAACCGCCTCGAATCAGGAGAAGCATAGCATGGGGAGGTTTCTGCCCTTATAGCGTTTGCAGACTCCAAAGCAGCCCAGCATGGGGAGGTTTTTGCCGTCATGGCTTTGGCCGCTCACCGATCCGTAACCCGGCTAGCCGGGATGCTGAATTATAAGGTTCATAATTATGTTTTGGGAGGCACAAGACAGGACGCTGCCTCGGGGCACCCGAGTTGTTATCTTTTTGGGTCTGTGTGGAGTATGTGCTAAGTCACCTCCAATGTGCTAACCTTGTCCTGATTTCCACTTTTTATTTTTGCTAGTGCCCGGTAAAGGGACGCATGCGCCGGTATCAGTGGAGCCTCGGAGGTTGAAATTATTTCCCTCGCGATTAAGTCTCATCTGTTCCACCAGCTCAGGGTTGGATTCGTTTCACCGATGATATCTGTTCCACTAGCTCGGGGATGGATTCGTTGTTAGGGATATGCCCTATACCTAACTTATGGATGGGCTATATGTACATGTATTTGTAATATTTTCATTAATTAATAAAATCAAAATCTTTATTATACTTGTCTTACATAAATTATATGAATCATCAACACTGTAATAAAGCACTTAGAGTAATAAGATGATGACTTCCACGCCTTATGAGAATCATTACTCTTAAATGTTCCTAGTCATAGTTTTGTGAATAATATGGGCGTTCACAAAGCGGAGGTTTAGCATGATGATATGATCCGCCTTTAAGTGGGGTAGCCGATCTCATAGGCTACTAGCGGAGATCCGTCCACTTGGTGTATCACATGGATGTATGAGTTACTCGTGTCCATCGAACTGACCGCCTGATGAGTGGTATTTATATCACTATTTCCCACTCATTTAACTTAATATTTTGTATAGTTTCTTGAGTTTTGTGAATGTTCTGATGTGTTTTGTGTTATTTTGTAGATAAATAAAGTTTCAGGACATTCTGGAGGTGATTTGGAGTAAAACAGTGAAAATTGGTGAAAAAAGGGCATTTTGGTAATTTCCAGCGTCGCGCCGCCCAGACCTTCCGCGTCGCGACGCCCAGCGTGAGCCGAATCTGCTAACGTGCGCCTGGTCAACTGATCAGGATTTGAGAAGTTTGACTTTGCTAAAATGCGCCGTGCCACGTGTCACCATCACAACGAATCTGCTAACGTGCGCCGTGCCACGTGTCAACATCATATGCTGCCGACACTCAGACTTGACACGTGTCGCCTCGTCATCAGCCACGTCAGCGGTCAACGAGTCAACTCGCCATGTGTCACGCCACGTCATCAGCCACGTCACAAGGTCAACCAAGTCAACTTGACACCTCAGCATCAGCCAATCACCGCGTGACACGTGTCGCCACGTGTCGCAATCCTATTGTGCCGACAATTGCAACACACGCCACCACACGCCAACACACGCCAGCGCAACGTCATCGCCACATCAGCGCCACGTCATCGCCACATCAGCATGACGTCATCAATGACGTCATCACAATAATTGAGTCTTAGCCGCCTTGACACGTGTCGCGTGAACAGTCAGCCGCCATGCCACGTGTCGCCTTCTCATCGTGCCACGTCGACCAAATAGTGAAGAATCCAGCGTCGCGACGCTGAACTGCTTGGCGTCGCGACGCGCGAACAGTGCCCGAACAGTGAAAAATTTTGCTATAAATAGAGGGCGAATTTTCAGTTTTTAGTACACCTTTTCTCACTCCTTCTATGTAATTAGGGAGTTTCTCTCTCTAGAATTTTCGTTTTTATTTTTACTTTTTACTTTTGTAATAATTTTAATTACTGTTTGTAGTAATAATAATTTACTTTCTTTATTTTACAGTTTTTACTATTCACTATGCGGAGGTAACTTCCCTATGCTAGGGTGAAAGGTAATTATTTTACTATTGCTATTTAGATTAATCTCCCTTAAAAATAATATATTTACTATTTAAAATTCTGATTAATAAAGGAATACCGCTATATTGGTCGGTTGGTAAATTTATTTTAATCTGGTTTAAACCTGACTAATCAAGGAATACCGCTATATTGGTCGGTTGGTAAATTTATTTTCTGTTGGTTTGAACCTGATTAATAAAGGAATACCGCTATATTGGTCGGTTGGTAAATTTATTTTGGTACCGCCTTTATGGCTGGATTATGGACAAATATTACCACCTATATGGCTGGTTGGACTTAATTTGACTTAATCAGGATACCGCCAGATTGGTCGGTTGGTAAAATATATCACAAAGTTTATATATTATTTTATGGGAGATATCTAAATTAGTAGTAGTAAAAGTAATTCCTTTTGCTTAGCATTTATTTCATTTGTAATTTACTTTTCAGCATTTTATTTTATTCACTGCAATTACTTTTCAGCATTTTATTTTATGTCTTTTAAGTTTTTACTAGCCCTACCTATGTGTCATAACTAAGTTAGTAATCTAGGGTTGTGATGAAATCCAATATCACCGGTTTATAAGGGTTAAATTATAATTTGGGTAATATAAAGATTTATTTATTGAGTCTTAATCTTAATGCTTTTTATTAACTGGCCACTAATAAAATTGATAAGGTAAACTTAAAATGAACTAGACATAGGGATTTTAGGTTTAAAACCTCAGACTCAATAACCCACGATCTTCCTTGAGGATAGATAACCCTTTAATAGATTTCCTTACAGGATAGGAATATACCTGTTGGGCGGGGGTAGCCATATTGGAACTTAATCTTAATGAATCCAGATAATTTGGTTGACATAGACATATGGTTCAATTAGGTTAAATTGGATATTTGTAATTGACCATCGGAAGAGGCTTTTACATAATTTAGTGTTCCAGGTTAATAAATCAATATTTTACCCAATTTATAAGATAACCACTTCATCTTTAAATAATATTGGAATAAATCACAACCCTAGATAGTTTTTAATATTGAATTTTCTTAAAATCAACCTTAAAACAATTTTCATTTACTCATTTTAAATTTAGAATCGTCGCTATTTCAAATCAATTAAACAACCTGTTAGATACTAGTAATCATTTAACCTTATAGAATTAATAACTTAGGTATTAAGTCCTCGTGGGATCGATACTTTTTATACTACTGAACGATACGTACGCTTGCGTTATAGTGTGGTTTACGCCGGTCACCGCCGAAAGTTTTCATATAGAGTGTTTATCCCATGTGTCTGTGAGAACTTTCATGTATCGATTATATGACTAGTCCTTAGACTTGAGGTCTTTACAATCTTATGTGTGGATCAAATAACTTTGACATTCTCCTTCCCCGGTTAAAAAGATCCGGTCATAAGGGTATGATTGGGTCATTTGTTGAAAACACAGAAGTTTGTAAAGATTAGCAGAAAATCACCACTCTCTCAGATAATATTTTCTTATAAGTATATTATCCAGTTCACGGGTTGATATGTGTGATAGTGCTTGAGACTGTGGCCACAGCGGAAGAATCATGTGAGATTCTTGGTTTAGCACGATTCATGACACTATCAACATCATACTTTTGACCATATGGGTAGACACTTTCCGTACCCTAGGTCAATAGGTGGGGATACAGTGAGGTGAGGGACCGTATCATATGTAAATCGCATACAGAATGGTATATATATCATTCCTCTCATTGGGGGCCTTGGCATGTTGCTAGATGTCAACCTTGGTCATTGAAATCGAACGACCATCTGATCGGAGGCTAATTTATGTTCGATTAAATTATCACGATTCATTTCATGTCCAGCTTGAGGGGAACCCAAAAGGTCACACACAACAAAGTCGAAATCAATGGTTAACAGTGCACAGTACATATTTAACAGTATATATGATTGCTGTAGGAATTGTTCATAAATGGTTCAATGTGTTTAATTATTGAAGAGATCATTTGTGAGGTTCCATAGTGGCTTAGGGGTTGGCGAATGAAGATAGGGACACTTTGGGAATTGGAATAAATAGATAAAAAAAATTTTACTATTCACATGAATAGTATTGTGTGAATAGTAAAAAAAATTTATTTAATTTTTTTATTTGTTTTGAATTCCAATTCGGCCCAAACTCTTATTATGGTTTTTATAATCTCATTAAACCATAAATTAAGATCCAATGGCTAAGATTGAATTGCTTTTATCCCACATCGATTTTTAATTAATTTTGTTGTCTTTGGAGCACTATATAAACCAAAGAATTCTTCACAAATTTTTGCACCAAACCTTTCAATATTGGGTTTATATAAGTGAGCAACTCTAAAGTTTAAGAGTAAGCCACTGATTTTGAGGATCCTTAAGTCTAATTGACTAGAGGAACCTTGAGTTAAAAGTTTTGAGGTATTTGCCTAGGCTAGCACCAAGGGCAAAATACCCGTGCACTCAAGGCGTAGTCTTGCCGTTGAGTTTTGGCTTTGGTGTGTGCATCTTTGGAGTCCACACACTTGGGTGGCTCTTTGGAACGTGGAAGAGCTTGCTGAGATCGAGAAAAGCTTGTAGATTGGAGGGAGGATTGGAGGAGTCTACGGTTCAAGTAAGTCTTTTTCTTTCTTTATTTTAATTAGAGTTCTTATGATAGTTAGCATGTTTAGGTTTATGTTCTTTGCATGTTTTATGAGTTTTATGCTTAGAATATATAGTAACATGCCTAGGCTTGTAGAATAATAAAAAAAAAATGGGTCTTGGGCAAAGGGAAAGCGACATCATAATTTTAATTATTTATTTTTTTCGTTGCGCACTCGCGGCCGCTTCCCAACAGTGGTATCATTGCGCCGTTTTTGTTTTGATTAGTTCTCACTCATTTGAACTCGAAATTGGGTGTTTAAAAGCTCGTTGGAAAGCTAACACCCTGAACTTAAATTTAAAGACAAGTTGTGCATGATTTGGTTAAGATTTGAATTGTGAAATTGCATTTAAAGTTCACGCGTCTGCAGAAAAATGTGAATAGTAAATTTATTTGAATAAAATAAAATGCAATATCATAATTAAATATAATCGAAGTTATTTAATGCCTAAAATAATTCCAACATATTAAAACTCATATGCTTGATGATTCTATATGATTAGAATTGGCATGATTATTTTAGGGTGCAAGCATCTAAAGACTTTCTAAGAAATTAAAGTGTATTGCTTATCCATTAGCTAAGTAATTATTTCGTGATGAACTTAGAGATTTATTACCTTTAAGGCTAATAAATACAAATCACTTGTTTATAATAAAAGACATTATAAAAGATACAAGTGGGTTGGGACCAAGGCGTTAATAAAACTTCCAAACTAAAGTTAATTTAACCAAATGTTTACTAGAGTTAGATAATGATTTGGTGTCTTCCTTCACTCACTACCTTTTTATAGCCAAAAGGAAAAGCTGTGAAGACATCTAAATAATCATTTACTCAAAGCTTACCTTAAAGCATATTTAAAGTGTTGGAATAATTTGGAGGATCTATTTTTTATTCCTGTCACCAAGGCGATAAGAGCCTAAGAGGTAAGGGTATTTAAGAGAGTTCGCTCCACCCCCCCCTCTGGGGAATTTTCAATGGAGGAATCCATTTGACAGTTATTCACTTAAACTTGCTAAAATCCTCAATAATAATTTAAGTCTAAAATTTGCCTCCCATTGTAAAGTATAGACCCAAAGGGCTTAAACCGTATTGGCAGGACTAGGCTTTACAAGACTGACCAATACCAATTTGTCCCTGAATCGTACTATTGACAATGGTTTGACTTTTCTGAGTCATAAGACGCAGCGACCCTTAGGCGTGTTCTTATAACTTAGTGGCAAAGATTGGGTGTCCACGAGTACTAGCATAAGCTATTGCATGTTTGATTGCCCAACCCAATGATCAAGGAATTGTGATTTATATCATAAATTGGTTGGGAACCTACCTAATTATCGTATTTTATAACGACCGGCCCTAGTCGGAGTTATGAAATGATGATAATGGGATCCTTGCCCAAAAAAATCCATCATATTGGGGTTGATGCGATTTGCTTAAAATTTTAAAACAATTAAGTGGGAGAAAATTCATAATATTAAAAGCCCATGTTATTATGAAACATTAATGAAAAACATATTCCTAATTTTAACATTCTCTCTTAACAGGTGGGTTAAAATATTTCACAAACATTCAAATGGCAAACAGAGTATCACTTCGTTCCATCCTTGATGAGCATAAGCTCAAAGGGGACAACTACAATGACTGGTTTAGAAATCTTAAAATTGTCTTACGACAAGAAAAGATTTTCTATATTCTTGAAAGACCGTTTCCCCCTGAACCCGCATAAGATGTTGACCAAAATACATTCGATGCTTGGAAGAAACATGTCGATGATGATGAGAAAGCACTTTGCATAATGCTTGGCTCTATGTCAGACGAACTTCAGAAAGCTCACGAAGATATGGATGTCAAACCATCATCTTTCACTTGAAGGAGTTGTATGCAATTTCCGTTCATACCATGAGATTCCAAATGTCATGTGCCTTATTCCAAACAAGGTATAAGGAAGGATCTGATAGTGGACATGTGCTTAAGATGATTGGCCACATTGAAAAATTGGCCAACCTCGGGTTCATCATGGATCATGACATATGTCAGGATCTAATTCTTCAGTCATTACCAAAAGAATTCTCTAACTTTATTATGCAGTTTCATCTATCTGATAAAGAAGCTACTTTAGCAGAATTGCACAATCTGATAAAGCATGCAGAGAATGACTTGAAACCGGAGCTTAAAACCTCCGTCATACTTACGGGTACGGACCTGAAGCCATGAGGCCCAAAGAAAAATAAGGGCAAGACCAAGGCTCCAGATCACCTAAAGCCTAATGGTAAGGTGGAGAAGAAAAAGGGAAATGAGAAATGTTTCTTTTGTGGAAATAAGGGTCATTAGAAGAAAGACTGCAAATCCTTGAAAGCCAAGGAAGGTAGGGAAGCCCAAAAGGCCAAGAAGCCCAATGCTTCGGGTATGTTGTATATATATATATTTTTTTTTGGAAACGATGGAAACCCCGCCACCAAACCACCCATTCTGGGCCGCGGCGCAGGTAAAACCACCGGCTGTCCCAGGCTCTTACAAGAAGTGCACCCCCTGGATTCGAACCCAGAACCTCAAGGTGAGATCCTGGACTCTACACCACCAAGCCACACCCCTTGGGGACTGGGTATGTTGTATATGATTGAACTATATTATCAAAACTCTGAACCTTCTACTTGGGTGATTGACACCGCTTGTGGGACTCACTTGTGTAATAATGTGCAAGGCCTGAGAAACAGTAGGAGACTCTGTCATGGGGAGGTTGACTTACGCATGGGTAATGGAGCAAAACTGGCTGCATTGTGCCTGGGGACTTATTCATTAGTTTTGCTGAATGGTTTAGTTTTAGACTTAGAAGATTGTGTTTATGTACATTCTCTAGTAAAAAACATCATTTCAATTTATTCTTTATGTAATAAAGGCTTTTCATGCCTAATAAGTTGTAATGAATGTTCTATTTATTTCAATGAAATAAAATATGGAGATGGTATTTTGAATAATGGTATCTATGTCTTACAAACTAACAAAGAATGTTCAACCTCTAATATATACAACGTTAACTCGAATAATCTCACTGAATCACTTCTATGGCACAGTCGGTTAAGTCATATCAATGAAACAAGATTAACTAAGCTACATAAGGATGGGTATTTCAGACCCTTCAAATATGAACCTTATGGAACTTGTGAGTCTTGTTTACTTGGTAAAATGACCAAATTACCCTTCAAAGGTAAAGGAAAGCGTGCAACGGAGACATTAGAACTCATACATTCTGATGTATGCGGACCAATGTCAGTCACCGCTAGAGGTGGATTCTCCTACTTCATTACCTTTATCGATGATCACTCGCGATATCGGTATGTGTACCTTATGCGGTACAAATCTGAAGCCTTTGAGAAATTCAAAGACTTCAAAGCTGAAGTAGAAAACCAGCTTAATAAAAGTATTAAGTCATTAAGGTCTGACCGAGGTGGTGAATACTTAAGCAACAAATTTCAAGATTACTTGAGAGAAAATGACATTGTTTCCCAATGGACTCCTCCGGGAACTCCACAGCATAATGGGGTCTCCGAAAGGAGAAATCAGACATTGTTAGATATGGTCCGATCACTGATGCCAGACACGAATCTACCTCTTTCATTTTGGGGTCTTGCTTTAGAAACTGCAACACTACTACTAAACCAAGTTCCTTCCAAGACTGTTAGTCAAACACCATATGAGTTATGGTCTGGGAAACGTCATAGTCTTAAGTATCTAAGAGTTTGAGGATGTGACGCATATGTCAAGCTCACACAAACTAACAAATTGGATGATAGGGCAGTTAAATGTAAGTTTGTAGGATATGCCTTGAACTCAAGAGCATATGTGTTCTACGTCTCAAATGAACAAAGAACATTTGTCTCACGAAATGCTAAATTTCTAGAGAATGAATTCCTTCTCAAGAAATATAGTGGGAGTAGACTTGACCTCGATGAGGTACGAGAAGAACAAACTAACATAGAACTAAACCCCAGGCCCCTCAAAATGGCAGCGACGGAACAACCACAAGGTTATGAGCTCCAAAGGTCTGGTAGGGAAAGACATGAGCTTGAAAGATATGGTTTCCATATTGATGAGGAACATGATCAGGTCATTGATAATGACGATCCCCCCAGTTATGATGAAGCAATGCGTGACATTGATTCAGTCAAGTGGCTTGAGGCCATGAAATCTGAAATAGACTCTATGTATCAGAATCAAGTCTGGGAGGTGGTGGATGCACCTGAATGGATAAAACCCATAGGCTGCAAGTGGATTTACAAGCGTAAAACTGATAAAGAAGGCAACATCCAAACCTATAAGGCTAGGTTGGTGGCGAAAGGTTATAGACAAATCCAAGGAATTGACTATGAGGAAACCTTCTCGCCTGTTGCAATGATAAAGTCCATTCGAATTTTAATGGCACTAGCTGCACACTTTGATTATGAGATTTGGCAGATGGATGTCAAAACAGCTCTCCTTAATGGAAACCTCCTAGAGGAAGTCTATATGACACAACCTGAGGGGTTTGCATCTAAGGATGATCATAATAAAGTATGCAAGCTTAAACAATCCATTTATGGACTCAAGCAAGCCTCCAGAAGTTGGAATATACGATTTGATGAGACAATCAAAGAATTTTACTTCATCAAAAATGTAGATGAGCCTTGTGTTTAAAGGAAAAGTAGTGGGAGTGCTATTGTATTTCTCGTGTTATATGTCGATGACATATTAATCATCGGGAATGATATTCCCATGATGCAAGCCACCAAGCAATGGTTATCTCAAAATTTCTCCATGAAAGATTTGGGAGAAGCAGCCTACTTCCTCGGCATTAAGATCTACCGTGATAGATCTAAGAGGTTGTTAGGACTTTCTCAATCTACGTACATAGATAAAGTTTTGAAAAGATTCAAAATGGAAGATTCCAAAAGAGGTAATTTATGTACTTGTCATGGAATCAAATTATCTAAGGAGCAATGTCCACATACTCCTTCAGATAGAGAGCATATGAGTAGGATCCCTTATGCTTCAGCAATAGGATCGATCATGTACGCCATGCTATGTACAAGACCTGATGTCTCTTATGCTCTTAGCATAACGAGCATGTATCAGGCAAATCCTGGTGAGCAGCATTGGGAAGCTGTCAAAACAATCCTCAAGTATCTAAGAAGAACTAAGGATGTGTTTTTGACATATGGAAACTGTTCTGAGATGAAAGTCATTGGTTACTGTGATGCAAGCTTTCAGACCGATAGAGATGTGACCGGCGTAAACACATATGTATAACGCAAGCGCAAGTATCGTTCAAGTAGTATAAAAATATCGATCCCACAAGGACTTAATATCTAAGCTATTAATTTTATGAGGTCAAATGATTACTAGTATCTAACAGGTTGTTTGATTGATTTGAAATGGTGACGATTCTAAATTTAAAAAAAAACAAGTAAATAAAATTGTTCGAAAGTAGATTTAAGAAAATTCAATATTTAAAACTATCTAGGGTTGTGATTTCTTCCAATATCATTTTAAAGATGAAGTGGTTATCTTAAAGTTGGGTAATATATTGATTTATTAACCTGGAACACTAAATTATGTGAAAGCCTCTGTCGATGGTCAGACACAAATACCCAGTTTAACCCAATTGAACCATATGTCTATGTCAACCAAATTATCTGGATTCATTAAGTTTAAGTTCCAATTATGGCTACCCCCGCCCGACAGGTATATGTCTATCATGTAAGGAAATCTATTAAAGGGTTATCTATCCTCAAGGAAGATCGTGGGCTATTGAGTCTAAGGTCTTAAACTTAAAATCCATATGTCTAGTTCATTTTAAGTTTCCCAGTTCAATTTTATTAATGGCAAGTTAATGAAAAAGCATTAAGATGAAGACTCAATAAATAAATCTTTATAATACTCAAACTATAATCTAACCCCTTATAAACCGGTGATATTAAAAGTCATCACAACCCCAGATAACTAATTTAGTTACAACACATAACTAGGACTAGTAAAAACTTGAAAATAAAATACATAAAGTAAAAATGCGGTAAAGTAAATACTGAAAAGTAAATTACAATAAAATAAAATGCTAAGGTAAAAGGAATTACTTTTACTACTACTAATTTAGATATCTCTCATAATATAATATATAAACTTGTGATAACATTACCAACCAGCCATATAGGCGGTATCCTGATTAAGTCAAATTAAGTCCAACCAGCCATTAAGGCGGTAAAAATATTTGTCCATGAACCTGCCATATAGGCGGTAAGAAAGTTTAATTACCAACCGAACAATCTGACGGTATCCTTGATTAGCCAGGTTTAAACCAGATTAAAAATGAATTACCAACCGACCAATCTGGCTGTATCCTTTTTAAGTCAATATTTTAAATAATGAATATATTATATTTAAGGGAGATTAATCTAAATAGCAATAGTAAAAGAATTACCTTTCACCCTAGCAAGGGAAATTACCTCTTCATGGTGAATAGTAAAAACTGTAAAAAGTAAAAAAGTAAATTACTATTATTACAAAACGTAATTAAAATTAATTACAAAACTAAAAAAAAAAACTAAAAACTAAAAGAAACTAGAGAGAGAAACTCCCTCTTTACATCAAAGAGATGAGAGAGAGTGGTACAACTGAAACTGGGATTTCACACTCTATTTATAGGGGTCAGTAAGGGTCGCGCGTCGCGACGCCCATCTCGCGTCGCGACGCCAGTTATGTCGACGTGGCATGCTCTGGTTCGTCGGTTGCAGATTCTGGATAAGGTGATAAGGTGACACGTGGCTGAGTGGTTGGATCTCAATTATTGTGACACGTGGCGACTTTTGATTGGTCGGCTAGATTCTTATCCGCCACGTGTCAGATAGGGATAAGAGAGCCAATAATTGATGCTGAGGTGGCGATGACGTGGTGGTGACATGGCGACACGTGGTAATTGGACTATCGGCACCATAGAATCGCGACACGTGGCACGCTGTGATTGGTTGATGATGACGTGGTAGTGAGGTGTCATGTTGACTCGGTCAACCTGGTGATGTGGATGATGACATGGCAATGACATTGAGTGACACATGGCGATGGTGACTGTCAGCACCGTAGGATGATGACATGTGCACGGCACATGTTAGCAGATCGGCTGTGATGGTGACACGTGGCACGGCGCACGTTAGCAAAGTCAAACTTTTCTCAGATTCTGATTTGTGGACCCGGCGCACGTTAGCACTGTTCGGCGCATGTTACGCGTCGCGATTCATTTCATGTCCAACTTGAGGGGAACCCAAAAGGTCACACACAACAAAGTCGAAATCAATGGTTAACAGTGCACAGTACATATTTAACATCATATATGATTGTTATAGGAATTGTTCATAAATGGTTCAATGTGTTTAATTATTGACCAGATCATTTATGAGGTTCCATAGTGGCTTAGGGATTGGTGAATGACGATAGGGGCACTTTGGGAATTAGAATAAATAGATTTTAAAAAAAATTACTATTCACGTGAATAGTACCGTGTGAATAGTAAAATTTTTTTATTTAATTTATTTATTTGTTTTGAATTCCAATTCGGCCCAAACTCTTATTAGGGTTTTATAATCTCATTAAACCATTAAATTAAGATCAAATGGCTAAGATTGAATTGGCTTTTATCCCACATCGGATTCTTAATTAATTTTGTTGTCTTTGGAGCACTATATAATCCCAAAGAATTCTTCACAAATTTTTGCACCAAACCTTTCAAATCTTGGATTTATGTAAGTGAGCAACTCTAAAGTTTTAAGAGTAAGCCACTGATTTTGAGGATCCTTAAGTCTAATTCACTAGAAAAACCTCGAGTTAAAAGTTTTGAGGTATTTGCCTAGGCTAACACCAAGGGTAAAATACCCGTGCACTCAAGGCGTAGTCTTGCCGTTGAGTTTTGGCTTTGGTGTGTGCATCTTTGGAGGCCACACACTTGGGTGGCTCTTTGGAGGCCACACACTCAAGAGCTTGTTGAGATCGAGAAAATCTTGTAGATTGGAGGGAGAACTGGAGGAGTCTACGGTTCAAGTAAGTCTTTTTCTTTCTTTATTTTAATTAGAGTTCTTATTATAGTTAGCATGTTTAGGTTTATATTCTTTGCATGTTTTATGAGTTTTATGCTTAGACTATATAGTAACATGCCTAGGCTTGTAGAATAATCAAAACAAATGGGTTTTGGGCAAAGGGAAAGTGGCATCATAATTTTAATTATTTATTTTTTCCGCTGCGCACTCACGGCTGCTTCCCAACATTCGTTCCGCCGATGCTATCTGTTACATCATCTCGGGGCTGTATTCGTTCCGCCGATGCTATCAGTTCCATCATCTCGGGGATAGATTCGTTCCGCCGATGCTATATGTTCCACCAGCTCGGGGCTGGATTCATTCCGTCGATGCTATCTGTTCCATCAGCTCGGGGCTGGATTCGTTCCGCTGATTCTATCTTTTCCGCCAGCTCGGGGCTGGATTCGTTTCGCCCAAGCTATCTGTTCCACCAGTTCGGGGCTGGATTCATTCCGTCGATGCTATCTGTTCCATCAGCTCGAGGCTGGATTCGTTCTGTCGATACTATCTGTTCCACCAGCTCGGGACTGGATTTGTTCCGCCGATGCTATTTATTCCACCAGCTCGGAGTTGGATTCATTCCACCGATGCTATTTGTTCGACTACCTCGGGTTCGGGTTACATCCACCGAGAGGCTCATCATCAAAATGAGGTCGGAGCATTTCCCACATGGCCGGATTCATATTGGTCCGAGGAGGTAACATTCCCTTGGAGCCAAGTGTTCCGCTACCTCAGGGTCGGGTTACGTCCCACCGAGAGGCTCATCATCGGCATGGGGTCGGAGCATTTCCCCATGGCCGGATTCCTATTGATTCGAGGAGGTAACATTCCATCGGAGCCAAGTGTTCCACTACCTCGGGGTCGGGTTACGTCCCACCGAGAGGCTAATCATCGGCATGAGATCAGAGCATTTCCCCCATGGCCGGATTCCTATTGGCCCGAGGAGGTAACATTCCCTCGGAGCCAAGTGTTCCACTTCCTCGGGGTCGGGTTACGTCCCACCGAGTGGTTCATCATCGGCATGGGGTCGGAGCAACTCCCCCATGGTCGGCTCTCAATTGGTCCGTGGAGGTAACATTCCCTCGGAGCCAAGTCCTCAGCTAGCTCAGGGTCGGGTTGCATCCCACTGAGTGGTTTATAATTGGCTCAGGAACAAAGTATTCCCCTCATGGTCGGATCAAAATTGGTCCGGTTCGGAATTTCTTCCCACAATCAGATTCGGAATAGCAAAGTTAGCAAATTGAAAATTGAAATCATGCTAAGTATGGGAGAGAGGAAGTGAAACATTCAAAGATAAATAAGAGAAATGAAATTGTAAATGATATTTAAAAACACGTGTATTATTTGTTACACAGGGCCCCCTTAGGGTCACCCTCATTCATCAGCCCGCACAGGGGCAACCGGTTCTTCTTGATCGGGTCCGGGTGGAAAGATCTCTAGTACAAGCTTGGCAGGAGGAATCTCGTCTTCAATTTGGAAGAAAGAAGAGGCTTCGATTTCTTCTGTTTCAGGCACTACGGGGGTGGGGGCAGGAGCCTCAGGCTGTAACTCCTTGGGAACTGGGGACATGGGTACGGTAGTTATGGGTTCAGGGTCTTGAATCTGCTCCGAAGGAATGGCAAGTAGTTCACGAGCTTCATCCTCCAAAAGCTCCCATCTGCTGAATTGGATGGCAACGTGGACATGTCCCATGTCCACCCCGGGCATCACTATTGGAATAATTTTAGCACAATCACTGACCCATTCAAGCTTGGCGTTCTCCAGCTCATCCTCTAGTTGGGCCTCTCGGTTTTTCAGGTCCTCCCTGTTGGACAATTTTGACCCATAGCGTCACTATTTGTACAGATCATGGTGTTGTTTTACAAATTAACTATGTGACAAAGGAGATTGCACTCTTATCATTTGTGATTAGATCACTTAGATGTATAAATGATGAGAGGTCCCTATGATTTGTTCCTGGATTGAGAATGATATGAGACAGTATCAGTCCACGAAGGATAAATCATTAAATATCCATAATCAGAGTATTATCGAGATTGGACATCGATAAATACGTAAAAGACTAGCATTACACTTGTGCGCGTTGTGAGGGCACAACAACATAGTTCTCATATGTTTGAGTATAGGATACTCATGCAAGTGTAATAGGAGGTTGTGTTTTACCGATGGTACGGGAAATAGCTTCGCTATGGATAGACCCCCTCGGAATTCCATTGGTAGTATGACTATGTGTCTATGGAAGTCCGAAATCAGGGTATGTTTATTTGGTATTAACCTGAGACTTGCACCGCTAATACTTGCGACAATCAATATACTTGGTTGTGGTCTTCCAGGGCTTTAACAGGT
Organism: Zanthoxylum bungeanum; assembly: GCA_019454045.1. NCBI lineage: Eukaryota > Viridiplantae > Streptophyta > Magnoliopsida > Sapindales > Rutaceae > Zanthoxylum > Zanthoxylum bungeanum. Next base: position 248,546 of record SKCR01038150.1, read on the forward strand.
TCTGTGTACGCCTATGCTGGGTATATTGAGAATCGTAGTGTGTTGGGTGTGATGTCAAGACGGAAGTGTCACTCCAGTCATATAGAGATGATGGTCGCGTAGGATACGGTACTAGTACTCTTAAGTACTGCAGTCATCGGGATAAAATGACAAGGTCATGTTTATCCGATTATAGAGACTAGTTACCCGACATCTGACATGTGCTTCGTACGGGGCAGACACAATTCCAGCCTCAGGCCTAGCACATGATCATCCGATACTGGATAGAAATACGCAATACCACGTATACTACGCCTGATATAGATCATTTATTCCTGTAAGGATATTTCTGGAGAATTGGGTAGGCATGGCGATTTTCTAGAAGCCAACCTTGTCTTGTAAATCGGTATAAACGTAGTACGAGGTACTTACGTGTTCGGATAGTCCGACGACCGAATTTACTGCCAACATATCTGGGGATCTCATGGGTCGCTTCCCAAAGATTCACCGATGACGTATGACTCGCACTCTAAATTAATCTGGGATTAATTAGTAGAGAGAGAAAGTTAATCTAGGATTAAGTGCAGAGATATTTTATCTAGGATAAAATATCAATTAAATAGAGATAACGATTAATTTGGAATTAATCGATAAATTAATATATTCGATATATTAAACGAAATTGGATTTCGACGCGGAATTAAAATTAGATTTTAATTCGGGTGAATGAATTAATTTAGAATTAATTCGTTAGCGACGTAAATAGTGATTTCGTTAGGCGTAATCATTTAATTACGACGCAACGGAAAATTCATTAATTTGGAATTAGCGAACCCGAGCCCAAGATTTTTTGCGAGCGTATTCGCATTTCAAATTCGAGTGCGGTACGCAAGTCAAATCAAGCGTCAAATCATTAGTCACATCAAGCGTCAAATCGCTAGTCACTTCAAGCGTCAAATCACTTGTCACTTTGAGTGATGTGACTTGACAACTTGATTGACTTGATGTAAGTTGATGTTTGAGTGTGTTACACTCAAGTGTGATTGAATGAAATGACTTATACCATTTTATTTGATTTTTTGGTATATCATTCATTAACTTGTTTTTTGAAAACAATTACAACTCTCTCTCTCTCTCTCTCCATTCTCTCTTCTTCACACGCCCAAGGGGCTAAGATTTTCTGGTTTATGTTTTGCAAAAACCGTGAGATGGGAAGCAAGAGTGCTTGGTTTTTGTGGCAAAAATCAAGAGAGCTATCACTCCGAGAGACATGCGAAGGTGATAGGGAAGTCCACCCATGAGTCGGGAATCGTTTGATGAAGCTTGGAGCTTTACGAAGAACCTCCAATGGACGCCAAACCAGTGACCTGTGACAGTCACTGCCGTGAGCAGTCCAGTGAGCAAAATTCAGTTTTGTTCATCAAAGCGTCGCTCAACCGATCGATGTGAGTATTCCGCAACTTTGTTGATTTGTATTCGCACTTATTTCATGCTTGTTTATGATCTTGGGACCTTAGCAAACACCAACAATGGTATCTTGAGCAAGGTTAAGCATGAAATATGGCTTAGGGTTAAAATTTGGGTAAAATGTTTTCAAGCATGATTTGGTTGAATTGGATGATTGAGTATGCTTAAAACATGTTGAATTGAAGTTTGATTGGATCAATTTCATGAAATTGGATTGGATCAATTTTTTGGCCAAAATTTGTGTTGGTCGAATGCCTTATGCCCTATTTAGTCTTGGAATTTTTTGATTTTTGATCATTGGATGACTTGAATCAATTGGGAATGTTGATTTAATATTGATTGTGGATTCAATTGGATTGAAGTCGAAATCAATTTAAAATTCCCTATGATTGCCTAGAATGATAAAGCATGTATTGGGTTTGATTTTAATTAAATTGTGTTGGACATGATTTAATATTAATGAGCATGATTAATTAGTGCTAATTGATGTTTTAGAAATGTTAATTGGGTAATTAATTATGTAATGCACTTTGTTTAATTAAATTAAGAATTTGGAATTTGGTAATTCAATTGAATTGGGCTAATTTTGGAAATTGGGCTTGAAATGTTGTTATTGGGCTTAGTTGTACTAAGTTGGGTTTAGGCAAAATTGGTTGGATCCAATTGGGCCCAAAACCGCATCCATAAAGCCCAAATGCGACTAATGGACCTTTAAAGTTTAATTGGGCCTAATGGGCCAAAATTGATTTCTAGGCTTCTGGGGTAACTCCCGGATTGGACTTTGGTTATCGGTTTGACCCGAGTTGACCAAAAGTCCACGCCTTAAGAAATTAATTAAAAACCCATTGGACTTTAATTGAATTGACGTTGGATGTTAATCGGGCTTTGAGACCAGTAACGATTAAATTTGGAATTTAAGTCGTATAGGTTCGTTAATAAAGTGTGATATTTAATTTGGAATTAAATAATGAGTTAGTATTAAATACATACTAAATTGGATTTAATGATGTAGTTTAATTTAATTCAAGAATTCGTACTTTGAGTACTTATTCGCAAAACGAGTTTGACTCGAACAAAATCAAATTGTTGTTTGAACATTGGATGGTCACTAATTATCATATTAATTAATTTGATTAGATTGATTGATAACATGCTTGTGTGAATACATGGTTGCGATGCATGAATAATGTATATCGGATGGCTATTAGATGGGTGAGACAATTTTAGAAATTATTGTAATAAATTTGATTTATTAATTGGACCTGCGTGTCCAGCCTTATACCTCCATATTCTTTGTATTCTTTTCTCACATATTCCCCTAAATGTAAATGAGGTTTCTTTAGAAGTGTAGTGTAACGGGTAGAAGCAAATACTTATGCTAGCGAGAGAGAGAAAATGAGAGATTTGATCTAGGATCAATGTGTAAAGTATCCATCCGCATATCATTATTATTTTATTATACGCGCTTTATTATGTGTTTAGAATGCATGTTTAAGGGTGTATGATGATGAGACCTTAACAAAGATAATAAATTGGTTGCCAATTTGCACTCGAAAAACCCTCGCAAAATATTAAGCGTATTTCCTTCCATTGAGTGATTCTTACTCAAGATCTAAGACTGGCATTGGCTTGTTGGCCAAAGTCAAGGCCTTTGTCCGTCGAAGATGTGTTTGAATCACGAGAGCTTTGTTCTATATTGGTGTCTTGTCCAAGTTGTGGTTTGTTGGCCAAAGTCAAGACCACTTCTTGTCCATCGACATTGATTACGAAGCTTTCCATGGTCAATGGGTCGCGCTTAACTGGGATCACTAAGTTTGTTGTGCCAAAGCCAAGGCTTAGTTGATTCAGAGGAAAAAGGTTAGGTAATACATTGGATGTATTGGCATATATAAGATATATTTTTCGGACTTGGAAGTCCCCCTACTGGATCTAGGAATTGGATTGGATCCAATCGATCTTAGAGATCTACCTAGTTAATTATCATACAATTTGTTGGCCAAAGTCAAGATTGTGTGATATTTAACGGGATCCTAGCCCGCTAGGAAACACGGTTTCCCGAGTACTCGATAGAGGGTTAGAGGCTCGCCAAAAAATAGTGGGAGGCAAGAATTGAATTTGCAATATTCATTTAATTACTTGCCATACGCGCTCATTCAAATATCATTCGTCAAATAAATTAAATGTTAGTTGGACTAATATTTAAATGTTGTTTTAATAAACAGTTGGACTGTATTCAAACTATTCATTTATAGTTGATTTTATAATTGGATTATAGTAATCAATTTAATTGATTTTAATCTATTAAATATAGTTGATTAAATAGTTGGACTAAGTAATCATTATAATAAATAGTACCCAAATCGTTGATTAAATAGTTAGACTATTAGAATCAAGATTAAATTGAAAGATTGACATTTAAAACATAATCATAGGGAAAATGTATTTAAATAGTTTAATTTTCAAATTGGGAATAAAGTTTCAGGATGGTCCTGGAAAATAATAAGTTACTTTATTTGATAAAATAACATACTATGCCTAAGCCCGGAGTTAAGCAAATAGTAGAGCATAATCTTTGGAAGATTTGTGTGATGATAACTTAAGTGCTTAATCCATTAAGCTTGTCGCAGTAGACTCCTTAATTTCTGTGTCAGAACTAAGCGTTAGATCCTTAAAGTATGATACAGAAATTGAAGGATCTTCATAAATCTATACTTAGATTTTAGAAGTACTAAATTGCAATAAATAACTCTTTGAGAGTTAATGACTATTCTCAAGGAGACAAAGTCAAAATTTGCAATAAGGCAAGTAGCGCAAGGCGCACTTTACTTCGATATTCTAGAAGGCCAATGCTTGGCCAAAGGCTTCTAGAGTATTGAAAATGGCAAAGGCAAAATCATTATAATCTTCTAGGAAGATAAATGACATATCCCAAAATGTCTGCTTAATTGTGGCAAACGGGATCGCGGAAGCGTGACTACCGTTTGGACAAAGCAGACATGAAGGAATTGAAGACGAGCAAGGCTCTGACTTCAAATATTTTTGTCATAAATATATTCACTACTAGTATTAAAATTGGATTTTAGATACTTAGTTTGATATATATATATACATTGATGTTCAGAATCTGTTTTGAACATGATACTGACTTCAGTTGAGATTAATCTACGAATTGGAAACGGGATGAAAATCGCTGTTTCAACCGTAGATACCTAATTTAGGAACTACCCTTCCGGTTTGTACTTAAATTAGGACACTGTTATAATGTAACTAGTTTGACTAGAAACATTATCTCTATATCAGTGTTTGACCCGCTGCGGGTGAACCTTTATATTCTAGAACACTAAAGTGTTTTATTATATAAATATGATATTGAGATAAACACATTAGATATGAATAACAGAATTTATATTTTGAATATAAATAAATCTCAAATATATAACATGACAAACAAACAGCTCAAACTGATTTGATCAGAAGAAACCAATTGTGGCATTGTTGTATGGGACACAACTAAAACAAGAATCGTATATCCACACTTTTGAAGAGTGGGTACTCGGACTGATTTGATTCTAGTCAAATAAAGTCTATGAATCTAGTTAATTGGGCAAAGTGCCTAAAACACTATTTACTTGGTAAAAGTGCAAATGCCACCAATCTGTTAGCCCTAGTTCATAGTGAAGCAAATATGCCCATGTCTAGCTAGGCTAGATGTGGATATGAATATTTCGTGACCTTTACGGATGTGGCATCGCGTAATGGTTATGTGCTTCTTTTGAAGAACACAAATCGAAAACTTTTAAGTTTCGACACGAAATAGACTAACAGATCGGCTAAAGTATTAAACCGTCACTGTAAGACCGTAATGGAAAATACTTAAGCAATAAGTTTCTAAAATACTTGTAAGAGTAAAGTATTCTTACAAATGAGGACTCCTCCCGGAACACGTCAGTTTGACGGTGTGTCCGAACTGAGTAACCGAATTTTGTTGGACATGATAAGGTTAATCATGAGTCGCTCTGAGCTACCATTTCCTTCAACGGATAAGCATTAACAGTGCAGAACTTATTTTGAATAAGGTTCCATAAAATCTGTTTGACAGATTTCATATTAGATATGAACGGGAAAGAAACCAGGTTTCTCATTCCTGATAATGTGGGTATGCTAGGCATGTGTTTGGATGATACCAAACTAGAGCCCAAATTGGATAAGTGCCAATTGTCGGTAATCCTAGGGATACCAAAGTATTGTACTTATACAACTCACTTGAGAACAATTAGATTGTTGCTCACCATGCGGTTTTCCTAAGAGGAATACCGATATGCAGTGGTAAGTGGGAGGATAGTAAAACTCGATGAAAATCGGAGTAATATTATTCCTGGCACCGATCCTTAATGGAACACAAAATAGTTCATCAAGGATGAAACTATACTATTAATCTTCGAATACAGAAGAACCGCGTAAGTCTGAGAGAGTCAGAAAATAACCTGGGGTATGGGTTTCTGATCTCACCTCATAAAGATGTCAATCTTATTGAGGTATACCAACTGACTACGTATGAGGAAGTGATACAAGGTATCGACTCGCTATTATGGCAAAGTACCATGAATCTGAAATGGATTCCATGTATATCAACTATGTTTTGATACTAGTTGATGTACCGCAAGGCATTGTGCCTATTGGTACTGTATAAGTCTTCAAGGAAGACATACATGGAAGGCAACATACCAACGTACTAAGCTAGGCTTGTAGCGGAAAGGTATCGTTATCAACATTGTGTTGATTACAATTCAACCTTTTACCTGTTTCCACGATAAATCCATTTGGATAATGCTTGCTGAAGCTGCGTATTTCATTTATGAAATATGTCAACTGAACGGGAAAATCGTTTTCCTGAAAAGGAAACCTTTAGGAGGATGTTTACAACTGATAAGTGTGGTTTATACCCACTTATTATGGCATTCTCAGCTTATTATTTTGTTATAATTCGAGATATTTAATATCATTTATAATTTATTTTATGTTTTATTTGTAGGAGCATCAATACATGGATCTGGGAACAATTGCACGTGTTTTGGGACCATATGGGAGCATAGGATATAAGACAGAAGGAACAGGGGAGAAATTCAATACACCAGCCAAGATCCAGAGAGATGGGCGCCATGGCGCCCATCAATCACAAATGAGTGGCGCCATGGCGCCACCCAATTACAAAACAAAGGCGCCATGGCGCCATTCACATATATAAACATTGCGCCATGGCGCCAATGTTAAATTAAAATAAATATTAATGGCGCCGTGGCGCCCACAAGCTAGCAAATTCAATACATTTTCCCGAGGGTTCAGCGCCCCGACGCCCCTATTACATACAAAGTCCAGACAGTTTAGCGCCGCGGCGCTGCGCAGGGAAGTTTCACGCGTTCCAGGACTCAAATTTTAGGGTTTTCTGAAATCCTAATGGCACCCTGACACTTCTATAAATACAAGACTTCGTCCAAAACACAAAGGGAGGCTAATACACTGCGCAAAACACAGAAACACATATTTTTAGAGACCCAAGGAGAGGATTGAAGAGCGACAAGAGGAGATTAAGGGCTGTAATATCCGGAGAGGAAGAGATTCAATTCGGGTTTTATCTTCTTATTTATTTCTTAGAACTCTAATGATTTCCATTAGATTCGTGGCTTGATTATTTATTGTTTTATCTTTTGTCATGAATTTACTCCTTAATTTTGGAGAACGATTGTAATCTATGCTCAAACCTTGTATTTTATTTATCAATTTTGTTATGAAGTTTTATTGATTTATTTATATTCTTTTGAGTTTAATGCTTCTTGATTGTTGGCCACAATTGAAGATGATGAATGTTTAGAATCTATCACTCGAGAGAGGGGATTTTGAATAGATCTAGAGAATATAGCCTAGGATTTTATAGAGTTCGAGAGAATCTGTAGTCCTTTGAAGTCGTTAACATAGAATCACAAATCGTAATGAGTTATTAACTATTGGATTTTTATAGAGATATCGAAGTCTATAGTTGATAATATTTTCACTCGGCACTCGAGAGAGGGAGTGAATATTTTAGGATCTTGACTTATAAATAATATAACTGAACAAAGATTAATTGGCATGACAAATACATAGGAGACAGATAGGTGAAATCAGGATCCAGAATCTCTATCGTATTAGTTCCTCATATTTTATTATTTTTATATTTTATTTATTTATTAAAAATCTTTATTATTTATCGTCTAAATAAAGTTAAGATTATCAATTGTAGTACTTAGTGCGAGTTAACACAATCCCTGTGGGTTCGACACTCTTAACTCATATTTATACTAAAACTTGACACTGTACACTTGCGGTACGATATAAAAATATCATCACAACAACATCCTATCGGTTTTGTCGTACCAAAAATAGCAAACAAGGTTTGCAGGTTATTCGATACATGTTTGGATTGAAGCAAGCATAGGTTCTCAGAATTATCGTTTTGATGTAATCATAATGGAGTATGATTTAATTCAAAACGGAAATTGATTCTTGTGTATATAAGAGGGTTAGTGGGAGCGCACTGACAGTGGATGTCCTATAAAATAATGATAATATGTCATTTCTTGGAAATGATATTCCCATAAAAATAATCGGTGAAAGTTTGGCTTTCGAGAAAACTCTCCGAGAACTCGTACATTGAAAAATGTACGTTACCTGGTGTCTCATACGCTTTGAACATATGAAATCACAAACAGGCCAATCCAAGTGATAGTCACTGGATTGATGTTAAGAACATCTGTTAGTATCTTAGAGATCTAAGGATATTGTCTTAATCTATGGAGATGGAGAACTTGAAGTGACTGGGATCACTACTGCAAGTTTCCTAAACCGATAAAACGATTATAAATCGTAAACGGTACTATACAGTTTGAATAACGGAACAGTGAGCTGGAAATCTTCCAAGCAAGATACTGTTACTGAATAAACAACAAATGCGGGTAATTGCTGCAGCTGAGGCAGCAATAGAAGCCTTCTGGGTCGACAATAAATATATTTAGATTAGATATAATTCTATTAGCAGCTGAGTTAGGCTGCAGCGCAGGCTAAAGAATTAATGGTCTCATCAACGATCCAGATACATACTTCGATATTCATCTGATTCGTATGGATCATACATCGTGGCGATGTGATGATCGTATAAATCGCATCAGATGATAATCATGCAAATCCGCTGACGAAAGCCTTTTCTCAGCAGTTTGAGCCAACCGTAAATAGTTCGAGTGTAAGACACTCGAGTGACTGGCTATAGGCCAAGTGGGAGATTGTTGGACAATTATGACCCATAACGTCACTATTTGTACAGATCATGGTGTTGTTGTACAAATTAACTATGTGACAAAGGAGATTGCACTCTTATCATTTGTGATTAGATCACCTAGATGTATAAATGATGAGAGGTCCCTATGATTTGTTCCTGGATTGAGAATGATATGAGACAGTATCAGTCCACGAAGGATAAATCATTAAATATCCATAGTCAGAGTATTATCGAGATTGGACATCGATAAATACATAAAAGACTAGTATTACACTTGTGAGCGTTGTGAGGGCACAACAGCATAGTTCTCATATGTTTGAGTATAGGATACTCATGCAAGTGTAATAGGAGGTTGTGTTTTACCGATGGTACGGGAAATAGCTTCGCTCTGGATAGACCCCCTCGGAATTCCATTGGTAGTATGACTATGTGTCTATGGAAGTCCGAAATCAGGGTAGGTGTATTTGGTCTTAACCTGAGACTTGCACCGCTAATACTTGCGACAATCAATATACTTTGGTTGCGGTCGTCCAGGGCTTTAACAGGTTCTGTGTACGCCTATGCTGGGTATATTGAGAATCGTAGTGTGTTGGGTTTGATGTCAAGACGGAAGTGTCACTCCAGTCATATAGAGATGATGGTCGCGTAGGATACGGTACTAGTACTCTTAAGTACTGCAGTCATCGGGATAAAATGATAAGGTCATGTTTATCCAATTATAGAGACTAGTTACCAGACATCCGACATGTGCTTCGTAAGGGGCAGACACAATTCCAGCCCCAGGCTTAGCACGTGATCATCCGATACTGGACAGAAATACGCAATACCACGTATACTACGCCTGATATAGATCATTTATTCCTGTAAGGATATTTCTGGAGAATCGGGTAGGCATGGCGCTTTGCTAGAAGCCAACCTTATCTTGTAAATCGGTATAAACGTAGTACGAGGTACTTACGTGTTCGGATAGTCCAACGACCGAATTTACTACCAACATATCCGGGGATCTCATGGGTCGCTTCCCAAAGATTCACCGATGACGTATGACTCGCACTCTAAATTAATCTGGGATTAATTAGAAGAGAGAGAAAGTTAATCTGGGATTAATTGCAGAGATATTTTATCTGGGATAAAATATCAATTAAAGAGAGATAACGATTAATTTGGAATTAATCGATAAATTAATATATTCGATATATTAAACGAAATTGGATTTTGACGCGGAATTAAAATTAGATTTTAATTCGGGCGAACGAATTAATTTAGAATTAATTCGTTAGCGACGTGAATAGTGATTTCGCTAGGCGTAATCATTTAATTACGACGCAACAGAAAATTCGTTAATTTGGAATTAGCGAACCCGAGCCCAAGATTGTTTGCGAGCGCATTCGCATTTCGAATTCGAGTGCGGCACGCAAGTCAAATCAAGTGTCAAATCATTAGTCACATCAAGCGTCAAATCGCTAGTCACTTCAAGCGTCAAATCACTTGTCACTTTGAGTGATGTGACTTGACAACTTGATTGACTTGATGTAAGTTGATGTTTGAGTGTGTTACACTCTAGTGTGATTGAATGAAATGACTTATACCATTTTATTTGATTTTTTGGTATATCATTCATTAACTTGTTTTTTGAAAACAATTACAACTCTCTCTCTCTCTATTCTCTCTTCTTCACATGCCCAAGGGGCTAAGATTTTCTAGTTTCTATTTTGCAAAAATCGTGAGATGGGAAGCAAGAGTACTTGGTTTTTGTGGCAAAAATCAAGAGAGCTAGCACTCCGAGAGACATGCGAAGGTGATAGGGAAGTCCACCCATGAGCCAGGAATCGTTTGACAAAGCTTGGAGCTTGACGAAGAACCTCCAATGGACACCAAACCAGTGAGCTGTGACAGTCACTGCCGTGAGCAGTCCAGTGAGCAAAATTCAGTTTTGTTCGTCAAAGCATCGCTCAACCGATCGATGTGAGTATTCCGCAACTTCGTTGATTTGTATTCGCACTTATTTCATGCTTGTTTATGATCTTGGGACCTTAGCAAACACCAACACTCCCGAGCCTGATCTCTCTCTCTCTGATCGCCACTTTGAGTTTGGAATCCGAGTTTGCCGCCTCTTACCGCAGGATTTTGGCTTCCTCTTCGGTGGATTCCATATTCTTCTTAGCAAGGGCATAGGCATTGCGGAGGGAATCATTCAGTGCAGTAGCCTCAGTCGCGGCCTGTTTGAATGTTCAGATTTCTCTCTCTTTTCTGACCAGCTCGGCCACGGCCTGTCTCAGGTCTTTCTCCTTCCTGGAAAGTTCAGCCTCCTGCTCCATAATCTGAGTTTGAAGCCTCTTAATGTTAGATGGTACCTACCTAATCGCCCTAGAGCCGGTGGGGGCGTGTTCCGGATAAGGCTTGATTCCACAAAGGCCGCATCGTTGACTATTTTCTTCCAAGGGCAAGCAAAGTTTCGGGCTCTCTAAATTTTGGTCCGGACCTCGTGGATGACTTCGGGAGGGTCCCTCCATTAGGCTGAAAAGGTTTGGTGAGTTAGTACTTTTTCATGAAAATTACGAAAAGAAACTAAGGGCTCGGTTCCTCACCTCCTACCGAGAAGAACTCTGAGACATCTATCTCTTCGGAACTCATCGACCGAGATCGTCTTCAGTCGTCCGTGGCCCAGAACCAGGGGTCTTTGAAGTTTTTGTTGGTCTGGGAGAGCTCTGTAATTAGGGCGGGGACGTCGGCATAAGTAGAGAGGTAGTACCACCGTGGTGTGATTTTGGGTTGGCTTTCAGCTTGTATAGCCTTTGTAGCTCCTCAAAGGTCAGCTCTCCAAGGCCCGCCCGGTGCCATATACATGCAGGCCGGCCAGTATCCTCCAGCTGTTCAGGTTTAACTGGCAAGGGGTAATTTCCATCATGCCCAGCATCCTCGCGAAATACGACTGGATGGGCAGCCACAGACCGCACTCGAAGAAAGAATGGAGAATGTCCACAAAGCCAGATTCGAGTTGACTTGCGTGTTCGGAAAGGCCCAGGACCTCAAGAGATATGTCAATGGGAATCTCGTACTGGAGGCAGAGTATGCCCAAAGCATCTTCCGTGATGGTGGAAGACCGGTCCATGTCCAAGGAGGACCAGCCTAATTCACCTGGTTCAGGGTCTTTCCGGGGAATTCGGTGGTGGTAGGTATCATTTTCTTATTGGGAAGGGGTTGAAGTGGTATCTAACTCCTCTAGGCTGGCTGCCCCTGAGCTGGAGGAAACTTCTTCAGCACGAGGAGGTTGAGATTTTGAGGGCCTGGCCGAGGATGATTCGACGTCAGACATTCCTAGCAATGGAAGGGTCCGAGAAGGGCAGTTAGTGATATATTTTGGGGCACCGCAGACTCAAGAGATACTCAAACTTGCGAGGACCTAGGCCTAAAGTCACTGAACGTCCTAGCAATGGCCTCAAGCAATAAGTCTCTTCCTAAAACATCAAACTGAACACACGGAAAACAAAAAACACAGAAAACCCGAAACCCAAACACCCAAACCCACAACCCATCACTGGACCCAGAAACACATGCATCCTATATCACACACCTAACCCAACACGCACATTTTCAGCATAGAACAAGGGTAAGAACATAGTAGAAGAAATGAAGAATAGGCAAAAACAAATGCACAAACATTCGCAAGCAGCAAATATTCATAGGAAGTTTCAGTAATTGAAGAGAAGGAGGTTGAGCAAAAAACTTACTTGATTCGAGAGGATGTATCGATGGTTGGTCTGGTCGGTCTTGGAGTTTGCTAGTCTCCGACAGTGAGAAATGAATCTATTGCACTTCGGAAGTTCTGGTTTTCCCAAAAGAGGGCAATGAGTGTTGCTTCCCGTTTTTGTAGACAGCTCGGGGTATTTCTGGCCGTTGGATCAGAGAAAGGCTTCGGATGTACACCGCGTGTCACTTTCAGGCTCCATCTACTCAGATTGCGATGAACGGTTGAGATTGGAAACTTTTCGGCTGCCCTTTGAATGGTTGATTGTTTTGGTTTTTGGCGGGAAGATCAAGGATACTCGACAAGTGTCGTGTCCAGATTAAACCCTATGGATGATTGGATGGGAATTTAAGAGGATGTGATGGCTTACGGTTTCCGAGGGTCAGCTACCAGAAGGGTAAATGAGGTATTTGCTTCAAGTCAGAGAATCGTTTGGAGGGACATCAGAATCCACGGTGACTGAGCACATGAACATGTCAGGGATGACCCGTTTGGTAGCCGAGGAAGTTTTCTCTATGACCTCTGGAGCCGACCAACAACTGGTTGATCAGTACACCTCCAATTTTGTAGTTCCCGGTACCAACTCGTACACTCGTTGAAACCGAGAACTAGGGGACAGATGTTGATGGTGATTTTTATGACAAAGTATTTGAACAGTACGACAAGGGTATAGATGGATTTTCCCCTTTTGAAAGGACAGATGTTCAGAAGGTAATGGTTACTCCTCGGTCGAGCATGGTGTTCGGGCCTGGTTTCCCAGATCTGGCTGACCAGAGGACGCAGTATGATTCAAGTCTCAGAGACCGACAACATCAGAGCCGAGACCGACCACTTTAGCCTGATAGCTCGGTTCGGTACCCTCTTTCCCCCTGGATCGGGATGATGAGCTCAGATATTTTGGGTCAGGTCGGAAGCAGTTTGGGTAGTTCAGCTCGTGATTTGGCTGTGCACATGAAGCCTGACGTGTGATCATGGATAGTTTGGACTTTTCCCACTGACATGTACCACCGTTTGAGAGTTCTTTACAGGCTGGCATCATAATGGTGAAGTATGGCAGTGTATCAAATAGAGTGATGTGACAGGAAAACAGAGGGTATGTTTGCTTTTGGTGAGGCAGTTTTGGGGCAGAGAGCCCGTCAATCAGCCGGAGATTCACGTAGATGACGTCATGGAGATATGAGAATAGTGTTGTATTTCTCCTAGTATATAAAGGAAAGTTAGTCTTATTGGTAGGGAGGATAGCACAAATTAAAAAAAAGGAAAAACTACTTGTAAAAGCATGAAATGCAAATAGCTCGGTCTTCATTACACCCTACTCGAAAATAGGTCGGCCAAGCTCGGTTTGGTAATAAAAATCATACCCCATTTTGTGCCCGTGGACGTAGGTTGGATTCACTCCGCCGAACCACGTAAAACCATCTTGTCGATTCTGTGATTGTTTTGTCTTTCGCCAAGTTTGTTTTTAGTCCCCCATAACCAAACAAAATCACAGTTGGAGGAGGATTGTCTTGGGAGCGTTATCCCTATACTGCCCCTAGAATGAAAACCACCCGTCAACACATATATTTATAGTATGTGTCAAAAACTCATTTGACAAATAATTAATGTGTATCTAATCAAATTATATATCAAATAAAAATACACAATAATTACGATTGACTAAAATCCCCTAAAGCATGTGTTTTCATTTAACCGATTAAACGATTTGAATTAACTCATTTAATCTGATTAAGAAGTATGAATAATCTGTATTATTCATAACGCATTGCCCAAGTTCTCAACGAGTACACTTCATATTTTGGGACTCTCTAAGGTTAGGTTTATCCTTCATGAAATCCAATTTCGTGTCCATAATTCACCCACTCATGAATTATGATGACCACAGACAATCTCGTTAAACTATACAAGTCGAGCTCATTGCATACGTATAATCACTCTGTCATAGGCTATCGATATTATACCTGGGATATAGATAAGAACGTCAAATCCTTTCGGTATAATATAGTCAACTTTCAAATTTATGATCTCTAAATAACACTTGGAACTGATTTCCAAAGTTATACCACGACCATGGATTTACTATATCACAAACACGTATAGGATACATATGCTCTGTACACAGGACTGACAGATTCTATCTTGATACACACAGGATATCATGAGCATCAATCCACACCTAACGAACAGGCGGAGGTCTGATCTAAATAGATCGGTGACGTGACTGTCATCAAATTGTGGAGGATAACTCATATATCCACTGTGGTATCTCAAGTCGAAGGACCACTATGCTCGCTCAAATCAAGAAGATTCCTATTGACGTTGGTGTACCATCTATTAGGAAATCTTCAGTGAGTCATTCAGTGTTTATCAATTAAACACCTACATGTCTATACGAGTCTCCCAAGACTCATGGTTCACTGGGATAAACCATCGGACCAAGTCACAATATACAACATGTACTGGTCTCAGCGGATTTTGCTAACCGACCCGTTTTAATAAATCTTGACCAGGAACTTTATTTAAGGATATACAACTTATAGTGATGCTTCCCAATGTCAATTACAAACTGTGTTGTAACTGCGCACTACGTTGTAAATCCTAGGGCCTTTGTCTAATATACACCTATCACTAAATCAGATTTTGTTTCAATCTAATCTTAATCAGATATCTAATCGTAATTAGATCGAATATGTATATAAAAGACAAGAGGTGCTACCATTAAATAAGTAATATTACGAAAAAAGAATTGATCGTATTTATGAATCAGACATAAATACGATCCAGATTAGCACTCTGAGCACCAACCCTAACCTTATATTTTAAAATAAGAGTACATGTAATAATATAAAAAGTTACACTTAAAAATATAAAAATACAAATTCTAATCTATGTTGCCTCTAAAGTCTCATTGTGACTCATTTTGGTGATATATCTAATATTTCGTACCATAACTGAATATGTATCCTATAATGAGTGGCTCATCCTTTAGCTTTGTACAATGAATGTTCCCACCACCACGTTGGGATGAATGAAAGATGGTCTAAGAAAACTTGCACGAAGTGTTTGCCAACATGAGCAATAGCTAGTTCTTGACACTCTTGGTCAGAAAATATAGGGGACCTTAATGGAAAGTGAGTATAAAAACTCCAAACATTCTCACCAAATGTATGCAGTACAAGATTGTACCTTGATGCAATGAAAATTCCTAAACTCATCGAGTCCATCCAATCTACCTATAATGCCGACGACTGGAAGAAATACAGTAAGTATAATAAATTGTCTACCCAGTCGTTTAATGGATAAAGTCGATCATATAAATCCTTACTTGGTTGAATCTTTTCAATAAGGTCGCATCGTACTTGACCCCAACCTTCTTCGCCATATCCGATTAGTACGGCTATTGCTCTGAATCCACATGACCGTTAGCTTGAACATCAAGAATGTGGGAAATATAATGTTGATATGCCACAAGTAATTTCTTAATATAGTTATCACAGATCGGTGGAACTGGAGAGTTATCATGCATCGATTGAGTATTATAAACCACCGACCCCTCCCACAACTACCTCTCTCTCGAGTCGTTATAGTCGGTTGAGTGACCCTAGATCCTGAAGTGGATACATCTCCATAAGAAGGTATGTGATGTCTATTTTGCTCATCTCTGCATGTAGGTCGACCTCTATGTTCTGTGTTGTACGAAGAGACTCGAATTGTGTTTTGAGATGGATCCGCCATATCGAGATACATGTCTATCATATGTTATCGCATACATAGTCCATCTCATCTAATATCTCGACAATGTTTGATGTCCTGTTAGGCCGTGTTATATCGTAATTGAACCCATGTACGTGCATAGATAACCTCATCTGATCTGAAATAAATACTGATGGCAACAATGCCCTTTTCTCAACCATCTATTTATTCAAGATTGCTAATGCCCATGTCAATTACTATGTCATCTCATTACTAAGATATGCGAACATAAGCGAGTAAGTTCTCATTGTGGATGTGATACTAACAACCTCCAATAGTGGTATTTGATACTCATTGGTCTTGTATGTGGCATCAATGATCAACACATACATAAAATTTACAGATAGCTATAGGATTTTAGGATGAACCCAAAGAATATATGTGATTTCATTGGTGTTTGGATTTGTAAGGTAATCATGAAGGTATTTTTTTCTTAATTAATTGATCTAAGACATATTGAATATAAGTTAGATTACCCTATTTAGCTTCTTTGTTTGTTAAAATGGCATTGTAAATGCTTTTGATTTCTGTAGTATTTGACATGTCTATTTCCTTCAAAATACTAAGAATTTCACGAGGTGAAGGGTGCTGTTGGCCATGTCAAGCACAAATTATTTCTCTATTGATTTTAGCCTAGACGGATAATCATGGCCATGAATATATTCTGCTACTTGATGGTTATGGAAACTACATGTAACCTTTAATCCCCACATAACACCGTCTAGAGGTATTGGTATACCTCGTAGCTCAAATGGGCATTCATATTTTTTAGTCCCATCAACAAGATATTGTGGCGGTTTTCCTCATCTTTCACACATAATATGGCACTTTGTCAGCTTGCCGCCTTTTAAATTGGCAGAATTTTTAATCACTACCGCAATATTATTTTCTAGACCAACTCTTTTCGCTATTTAATTTCAAAAATCTGTATAAAAAGATAATGAATATGTATAAATAACAATTATGCATAATTTTTCTATTTTCAAATTAAATAACGAATATGCATAACACAACGATAATAACTAACCTGGTCTGTAGTAAATTCAGTTGTATAATCGCGACTATTATTGGAGATGCTCTCCCCACTTAGAACATCATTATTACATGACCAACTATTTGAAAATGAATTTAAGTTGTAGTCGTCCATAATGTTCTTCTAAGACGATAACTCTATTATAAGAAGAGAGAATGATAGGCTGAAAGGGAAAGCGAAGAGGAGAAGAGAGAGACTCAAATGATATTCAAAATATTCTTACCCTCAAACTTACAAACTATCTCTTTATATAAGAAGTAAAAGAAAATAAAATAAATAACTTTTACTAAAGTAAAAGTAGATACAGACACTACTTTACAAAAGTAAATAAGACAAATAAAATTTTAATAAATCAAAAATAAAATCAGAATTAGAATTAGAATAACATGACTTTTAATAAACCAAAAAAAAAAAAAATCAGAATCAACACGACTTTTAATAAAGTAAAAGCAAAAGCAAAAGCAAAAGCAAATTTCCCTACTTTAAAAAAAATGTATAAAAATGTATAAGATTTATTAAACAAATAAAATAAAAAAAAAATATAAATATAAAATATATTTAAGATAAAAAATAAAATAATTAAATCAAAAAAGTAAAATAAAATAATTAAAAATATATTTTAGATAATTATTTATCTACCAATTTCGAGTTTCATACTGAAAGTTTAGTGCGTAAAAACTTTCAAGCACTTGATTGATGTAACCGACATCAAAATGTCTATCATGTTTTATCAATTATTGCTAAAAAGGTGTTGGCAGCACATGTTTCCACCGTTGCGGTTGAGCGAGCCTTCAGGTTATGAGGTAATATTTTGGAAACGAGACGGTCTTCATTACTTCCAATCACTTTAGAAGTAACAACATGTGTGGATGATTGGACCCGAATTGATCTGAGACAACAAGAAGATGCCCCCGATGACTTTGAAGAGTTATTCGACAATGCATCAGCAAGTGCAAGCGGAACGAGAGCTGAAGGAACAATATGCACTAATAATGATGATGATTGATGAGTAAATAATTGTAAATTATAATGGGGAACTATCTTTAAAATGTAATGGAACTACGTGAGCTTTGATTTCTCTCACCCTTGGAGGATACATAGGCAACTTAAGTTTGTAAAAATTTAAGTTCAAGCTCTTTAATTTTATTTTTAATTTAATGTAATCTAAATTCAAATTCATAATTTTAAATAATTTTTTTAATCTATTTTTTTAAAAAAAAAAATCATTATTAAAATTTTAAAAAAATGACAGGGATCGAAATCGTCCGGTTCGACTCTGGTTCCCAGTTTCACACTTCTGGAACCGGGAACCATTTAGTTCGGTTCCGGTTCGAAACCAAACCGAACCATTGGTTGGGTCGACCCTCAAGGTTTCGTATATTATTAATTAAAAATGGAAGAAAAATTTATGTGAGAAGTGAGATAGATGTACTCTCAACATTCTGTTCTGCCGTTGGTGGGCTTTGTGGGCCCATAATATTTTTTAAAATTGTAAAAGCTTTTGACATCCCTCTCAAATTTTATTTTTCACATCCCTCTAAAATTTTATTGACACTTCATTTTAATTTTAAAAATTAAAATATCTAATTTTAATTTAATTTTCCATTCTTTTTCATTACAGTATAACGCAAACCATTAGGAAAAAACTATATAGAACATTGATTCCTCAAAATAAGTACCAGCATTTTAATTATTTTGTTAGGGACGTAAAATTGGGAGATTTCGTAATAAGTCCAAAGCCACAAGAGCCTTTTCAATTCAATCAAAGCCAAAAGATTCTTCTCATATGGTCCACTATGTAAAAAGACGTGTGTATATATATCTATATTATAAAGTATAATGGCGTGGGAGGAAAGAGAATGTAACATAAGAGTGATTATGAATCCAAATGCTATTTTTATGTGGTTTAATTGGCGGCTCAGATCATTTCATTATAATCTAATGGTTGACAAAGAATCTTTTCATTATAGAATCTCTATAAAAATGGAAAATGAAAACTACCAAATAAATTAAAGAATAAAATCATTTAATTAAAAAATAAAATCATTTCATTATAAACAAATTAAATAACAGAATTTTAATCTCTCTATAAATTATGTAACGCCGTGCAGTAGGCACAGGCGCTCAAAAAGTGGGAAAACAAATTGGCGCATGGAAGGAGCCAAATTTAGTGATTTTTTTTAAACTTTAAAGTTAAAAACTAGATATATCTCTAAATATAAAGTGTTTCAAGAAAAAAATTATATATTATTGATTTTATTTGTGCACAAAATCTCACAAATAATAAAATTCAACAATGATCATCAGTAATACAATAAAGCTAACAAAAAATAATGGAACTCCATTGATATTGTCAGTAATATATTAAGGTCAGGAGCCCCTCTTTCTCTCATAGAAATGCTTTTTTTTAGCTTTACAAGAAGATCAAATTTATATTGATCATATCCTTAATTAATTGGCTTGAAATTCTGGAATCTTGCAATTCCGTCATTCATGGGCAGTTAATTAGCTACAAGAAATGGAAAGTAATTCATTGGGCTGCAAATCCATTTTCCAATGTTTTCTGTGGCTGTGGGGGGTAATGTCTCGGGTTAATTCCTCGTGTGACATCTGTTTGCCTTTTTTGGGTGAGTCTGAAGCGGACGTTCTGTCAGAAGATCCTGAAATGAGACTCTGATGAGTGGCTCTGAAGTCAGACTTTGATGGGAGGCTCTGAAGTCAGACTCTCATAGGAGACTCTGAAAGGGTAGTTCCGAGTAGTTGCCCTTACTTTATCTTAAAGTCTCTTACGTGTGTAGTCACGTGTTGTTCTCCTAAGCACTTGATTTTTTCCCAAACATTTCCCTCCTTTCATTTGTGCTATTTTGAAAAAATGGTGGAAATAAATTACTTCTTGGGTATTTCAAAAGTCAAATGCCTCGCTTTGTGTAACATCCCCGATCTGGGAGATGTCACTGGCAAGGGATAGCCGTACTAACCCCATAAGCTTTTGACTATCTAACCATAAACAAATACTAATACCCATTTTTCTATTTTACTATATTTTGTATGGGACCGTAGCCCAACTCAAAAACACATAAAATAAACTCAATATTAATAACTATACTTAGTAACAATTGTTTTCACAATGACTACACAAAATCAATAACTAATACAAGACTCATACTTGACTCTGAGTGGACTCTCACTCTATTTCTGACTCATATTGGTGGACCTCATCCCTAGTGATTGCATCAGTATCCATCTTCCCGAGCTCGTCCTCCGAGAGTACCTACAAAATAAGAAAACTGAGGGGATGTTAGACCGTTAAACGATCTAAGTGAGTGGACGAAAAACCAAATACTATTATAAAAACATTTTATGCTCAAGCCCAAATTCCAGAAATAGCTTTATATGAAATCTCTCTTTCTGAAAACTTGTCCGAAATCTCTTTTATAAAAACTTATGTTTATGAAAACTGTTCTCTGAAATCTGTTTCTAAAAATATGGTCTATGAAAACTATTTCCTGAAACTCTGATATCTGAAAACTCTTTTTCTGAAAATCTGTTATCTGAAAACTGATATGTGTCTGAAAACCTTGACGTATGAGGGCGTTACGTATCGTCGTCCCCCCATACGCCTAACTATAGCCAGCAGTGCAAATCCATGAATTTGGGGCGTTACGTATCACTGTCCCCCAAAGCATGCCACTACTGTCTCTGAAACTGGTGGTCTTGGGACGTTACGTATCGCCATCCCTCAAGCCACAAAACTAGAACTGGGGGTGTGTTGGTCTACTCTAAGCTTCCCAAGATCATTAATAAAGCATGAAACAAGTGTAAATACAATCAAAGGAAGTGCGAAAATACTCACAAGGATCGGTTGAGATGCGGTGATGACCAAAAACGAACTGCCCTCTCCAAGCTCTGCAGTGGCAGTGGCTCTCACGGCAGTCTACCATTTGGCTCCTCCAAGATTCGGCCATGGATGTCCTTTGAAGCTCCAAGCTTTGTGATAAACTTCCATGCTCACACATACACTGCCCTATCACCTTGGTATGCCTTCTAGAGTGTGCTAGCACTTAGATCTTGCAACAAAATCATCATCTTGCTTCCTCACTGTCACGGTTTTTGAACCAGAAAATGGAGAAGAAGAATCGGTCCAAGACCGAGAGAGAAGAAGGAGGGAAAGGTTTCTAAAAGGTAAAAGAGAGAGAGAGAAAAATAAAAAGTGTTTTAGGTTTTTATATTTCCAAAATTAATAAACCATTTACCACTTTTAATTTCAAAAAAGGCAAGCATTTAATGCTTTCTTTCATCTCACATCAACTCACATCAATCAATCAAAAGTCACATCACTCAAAGTGATATGTGATTTGACGCTTGATGTGACTTGCGATTTGACGCTTGATTTGACTTGCGTGCCGCACTCGAATTCGAAATACGAATGCGCTCGCAAACAATCCCGGGCTCGGGTTCGCTAATTCCAAATTAATAAATTTTCCGTTGCGTCGTAATTAAATGATTACGCCTAGCAAAATCACTATTCACGTCGCTAACGAATTAATTCTAAATTAATTCGTTCGCCCGAATTAAAATCTAATTTTAATTCCGCGTCGAAATCCAATTTCGTATAATATATCAAATATATTATTTTATCGATTAATTCCAAATTAATCGTTCTCTCTCTTTAATTGATATTTTATCCCAAGTAAAATATCTCTGCAATTAATCCCAGATTAATTTTCTCTCATTAAATTAATCCCAGATTAATTAAAGTGCGAGTCATACGTCATCGGTGAATCTTCGGGAAGCGACCCATGAGATCCCCAGATATGTTGGCAGTAAATCGGGTCGTCGGACTATCAGAACACGTAAGTACCTAGTACTACGTTTATACCGATTTACAAGACAAGGTTGGCCTCTAACAAAGCGCCATGTCTACCCAATTCTCCGGAAACATGCTTACAGGAATAAATGATCTATATCATGCGTAGTATACATGATATTGCATATTTCGATCCAGTATCGGATGATCACGTGCTAGGCCTGGGGCTGGAATTGTGTCTGCCCCGTACGAAGCACATGTCGGATGTCTGGTAACTAGTCTCTATATCGGATAACTATGACCTAGTCATATTATCCCGATGACTGCAGTACTTAAGAGAACCAGTACCGTATCCTACGTGACCATCATCTCCAAATGACTGGAGTGGTACTTCCGTCTTAACATCACATCTAACACACTACGATTCTCAATATACACAGCATTGGCATACACAGAACCGGTTAAAGCCATGGACGACCGCAACCAAAGTATATTGATTGTCGCAAGTATTAGCGTTGCAAGTCTCAGGTTAAGACCAAATACACCTACCCTGATTTCAGACTTTCATAGACACATAGTCATACTACCAATGGAATTCCGAGGGGGTCTATCCAGAGCGAAGCTGTTTCCCGTACCATCGGTGAAACACAACCTCATATTACACTTGCATGAGTATCATATACCCAAATATATGAGAACTATGTCGTTGTGCCCTCACAACGCGCACAAGTGTAATACTAGTCTTTTACGTATTTATCGATGTCCAATTTTGATAATACTCTGACTAGGAATATTCAATGATTTATCCTTCGTGTACTGATACTGTCTCATATCATTCTCCGTCCAGGAACAAATCATAGGGACCTCTCATCATTTATACATCTAGGTGATCTAATCACAAATGATAAGAGAGCAATCTCCCTTGTCACATAGTTAATTTGTACAACAATACTATGATCTGTACAAATAATGACGCTATGAGTCATAATTGTCCAATAATCTCCCACTTGGCCTATAGCCAGTCACGAGTGTCTAACACCCGAACTATGTACGGTTGGCTCAAATTGCTGAGAAAAGGTTTTCATCAGCGGATTTGCATGACTATCGTCTGATGCGATTTATTCGATCATCACATCGCCACGATGTATGATCCGAACGAATCAGATGAATATCGAAGTATTTATTTGGATCGTTGATTAGACCGTTAATTCTTTAGCCTGTGCTGCAACCTAGCTCAGCTGCTAACAGAATTATATCTAATCTGATTAGATTTATTATTGACCCAGAAGGCTTCTATTGCTGCCTCAGCTGCAGCAATAACCCGCATTTATTATTTATTCGGTGACAGAATCTTGGTTGGAAGATTTCCAGCCAACTGTACCGTTATCCAAACTTTGTAGTACCGTTTGCGACTTATAGTCGTTTTTATCGGTTAGGAAACTTGCTACAGTGATCCCATTCACTTCAAGTTCTCCATCTCCATAGACTAAGACAGCATCCTTAGTTCTCTAAGATACTAACGGATGTTCTTAACATCAATCCAGTGACTATCACTCGGATTGGCCTGTTTGTGACTTCATATGCTCAAAGCGTATGAGACACCAGGTTATGTACATTTTTCAATGTACAGATTTCTACGGAGAGTTTTCGAAAGCCAAGCTTTCACCGATAGTTATTTTATGGGAATATCGTTTCAAGAAATGACGTATTATCATTATTTATTGGACAACCACTGTCAGTGCGCTCCCACTAACCCTCTTATATACACAAGAATTATTTCATTTTGAATTAAATCATACACCATTATGATTACATCAAAACGATAATTCCAAGAACCTAATGCTTGCTTCAATCCAAACATGGATCGAATAACCCGCAAACCTTGTTTGCTAGTTTTGGCACGACAAAACCGCCAGGATGTTGTAAAAATCCTCCAAAAGGTTTCCTTTTCAGGAAAATGATTTTCCCGTTAAGCTGACATATTTCATAAATGAAACATGAAGCATCAGCAAGCATTATCCAAATAGATTTACCGTGGCAACAGTTAAAAGGTTGAATCGAAATCAACATAATGTTGATAACGATACCTTTCCGCTAAAAGCCTAGCTTTATACGTTGGTATGTTGCCTTCCATGTACGTCTTCCTTGAAGACTTATACAGTACCAGTAGGCATAATGCCTTGCGGTACATCAACTAGTATCCAAACTTGTTGATATACATGGAATCCATTTCGGACTCATGACACTTTGTCATAATTAGGAGTCGATACCTTGTATCACTTCCTCATACATAGTCAGTTGGTATACCTCAATAAGATGGACATCTTTATGAGGTGAGATCAGAAACCCATACCCCAAGTTATTTTCTGACTCTCTCTGACTTACGTGGTTCTTGTGTATTCGAAGATTGTGGTAATAGTTTCATCCTTGATGAACTATTTGTGTTCCATTAGGAATCGGTGCCTTGAATAGTATCACTCCGATTTTCATCGAGTTTTACTATCCTCCCACTTACCACTGCATATCGGTATTCCTCTCAGGAAAACCGCATGGTGAGCAACAATCTAATTGTTCTCTGGTGAGATGTATAAGTACAATACTTATGGTATCCCTCGGATAACCTACATTTGGCACTTATCCAATTTGGGTTCTAGTTTGGTATCATCCAAACATATGTCTAGCATACCCAAATATTCAGGAATGTGAAACCCGGTTTCTTTCCCGTTCATATCTAATGTGAATTCTGTCTAACAGATTATTATGGAACCTTATTCAAAATAAGTTCTGCACTGTTTAAAGCTTATCTGTTGAAGGAAATGGTAGCTCAGAGCGACTCATGATTAACCTTATCATGTCTAACATAATTCGGTTAATCCGTTCGAACACACCGTCAAACTGACGTGTTCCTGGAGGAGTCCTCATTTGAAAGAATACTATACTCTTTCAAGTATTTAAGAAACTTATTGCTTAAGTATTTTCCATTATGGTCTTACTGTGACGGTGTAATACTATAGCAGATCTGTTTGTCTATTTCGTGTCGAAACTTAAAAGTTTATGATTTGTGTTCTTCAAAGAAACACATAACCATTACGCGATGCCACATCCGTATAGGTCACGAAATATTCATATCCACATCTAGCCTAGCTAGACATGGGCCCACTTGCTTCACTATGAACTAGGGCTAACAGGTCGGTGGCATTTACACAAACCAAGTAAATAGTATTTTAGGCACATTGCCCAATAAACTAGATTCGTAGACTTTATTTGATTAGAATCAAATTAGTCCGAGTACCCACTCTTCAAAAATGCGGATATACGAGTCTTGTTTGATTGTGTCCCAGACAACAATGCCACAATTAGTTTCTTTCTGATCAAATCAGTTCGAGCTATTTGTTTGTCATGTTATATATTTTGAGATTTATTTATATTCAAAATATAAATTCTGTTATTTACATCTAATGTGTTTATCTCAATATCATCTTTATATAATGAAACACTTAAGTGTTCTAGAATATAAAGGTTCACCCGTAGTGGGTTAAACACTGATATAGAGATAATGTTTCTAGTCAAACTAGTTACATTATAACAGTTTCCTAATTTAGGTACACACCCGAGGGTAGTTCCTAAAGTTAGGTATCTATGGTTAAAACAGCGACTTTCGTCCCGTTTCCAATTCGCAGATTAATCTCTATTGAAGTCAGTATCCTGTTCAAAATAGATTCTGAACATCAATATATATTTATGTACCACACTAAGTATTTAAAATCCAATTTAATACTAGTAGTGAACATAATTATGACAACCATATTTGAAGTCAGAGCCTTGCTCGTCTTCAATTCCTTCATGTCTGCTTTGTCCAAATGGCAGTCACGCTTCCGCGATCCCGTTTGCCACATTTAGGCAGACATTTTAGGATATGTCCTTTTATATTCCCAGAAGATTATAATGATTTTGCCTTTGCCCTGTTTCAACACTCCAGAAGCCTTTGGCCAAGCCTTGGCCTTCTAGAATATCGAAGTAAGGTGCGTCTTGCGCTACTTGCCTAATTGCAAATTTTGACTTTATCTCCTTAAGAATAGTCATTAATTCTCCAAGAATCATTTATTGCAATTTAGTACTTCTAAGATTCTAAAGATAGATTCTTTGAAGATCCTTCAATTTCTTTATCATACTTTAAGGATCTAATCTTTAGTTCTGATTCAGAAATTAAGGAGTCTACTGTGACAAGCTTAATGGATTAAGCACTTAAATTATCATCACATAAATCTTCCAAAGATTATGCTATACTATTTGCTTAACTCCGGGCTTAGGCATAATATGTTATTTTATCAAATAAAGTAACTTATTATATTTCCAGGACCATCCTGAAATTATTCCAAATTTGAAAATTAAACCATTTAAACACATTTTCCCTAGGATTATGTTTTAAATGTCAATCTTTCAATTATATCTTGATTCTAATAGTCCAACTATTTAATCAACGATTTGTGGTACTATGTATTATAATGATTATTATAGTCCAACTATATAATCAAATATAATTTAAATTAATTAACCTCAATTACATTGATTACTATAATCCAATTATAAAATCAACTGTAAATTGAAATTAATTAATTCAAATATATTGATTACTATAATCCAATTATATAATCAACTATAATACAGTCCAACTGCTTTAATTAAAACAACAATTTAAATATTAGTCCAACTAACATTTAATTGATTTGACGAATGATATTGTTTGAGCGCGTATGGCGAGTAATTGAACGAATATTGCAAATTCAATTATTGCCTCCCACTATTTTTCGGCGAGCCTCTAACCCTCTGTGGAGTACTCGGGAAACCGTGTTTCCTAGTGGGCTAGGATCCCGTTAAATATCACACAATCTTGACTTTGGCCAACAAATTGTATGATAATTAACTAGGTAGATCTCTAAGATCGATTGGATCCAATCCAATTCCTAGATCCGGTAGGGGGACATCCAAGTCCGAAATATATATCTTATATATGCCAATACATCCAATGTATTACCTAACCTTTTTCCTCTGAATCAACTAAGCCTTGGCTTTGGCATAACAAACTTAGTGATCCCAGTCAAGCGCGACCCATTGACCATGGAAAGCTTCGTAATCAATGTCGATGGACAAGAAATGGTCTTGACTTTGGCCAACAAACCACAACTTGGACAAGACACTGATATGGAACAAAGCCTTCGTGATTCAAACACATCCTCGACAGACAAAGGCCTTGACTTTGGCCAACAAACCAATGTCGTCTCGAATCTTGAGTGAGAATCACTCAATGGAAGGAAAGACGCTTAATATTATTTGAGGGTTTTTCGCGTGCAAATTTGCAACCAATTTATTATCTTTGTTAAGGTCTCATCATCATACACCCTTAAACATGCATTCTAAACACATAATAAAGCGCGTATAATAAATAATAATGATATGCGGATGGATATTTTACACATTGATCCTAGATCAAATCTCTCACTTTCTCTCTTCAGCTAACACAAGTATTTACTTCTACCCGTTACACTACACTTCTAAAGAAACCTCATTTACATTGAGGGGAATAGGTGAGAAGAGAATACAAAGAATAGAAGGTGATAAGGCTGGACACGCAGGTCCAATTAATAAATCAAATTTATTACAATTTCCAAAATTGCCCCACCCATCTAATATCCATCCGATATACATTATTCATGCATCGCAACCATGTATTCACACAATCATGTTATCAATCAATCTAATCAAATTAATTAATCTGATAATTAGTGATCATCCAATGTTCAAACAACGATTTGATTTTGCTCGAGTCAAACTCGTTTTACGAATAAGTACTTAAAGTACGAATTCTCGAATTAAATTAAATTACATAATTAAATCCAATTCAATTTGTATTTAATTCTAATTCATTATTTAATTCCAAATTAAATACTACACTTTAATTACGAACCTTTACGACTTAAATTCCAAATTTAATCGCTACGGGTCTCAAAGCCCGATTAACCTCTAACATAAATTTAATTAAAGTCCAATGGGCTTTTAATTAATTTATTGAGGCGTGGACTTTTGGTCAACTCGGGTCAAACCGAATAACCAAAATCCAATCCGGGAGTTACCCCATAAGCCCAGAAATCAATTTAGGCCCATTAGGCTCAATTAAACTTTAAAGGTTCATTAAGTCGCATTTGGGCTTTATGGAAGCGGTTTTGGGCCTAATTGGATCCAACCAATTTTACCTAAACCTAACTTTGTACATCAAAGCCCAACAAGCCCAATTACAACATCACAAGCCCAATTTCCAAAATTAGCCCAATTAATTAAAATACAAAAATTCCAAATTTCACATTCTAATTAACCAAAGTGTATAACATTATTAATTACCCAAATCAATATTTCCAAAACACCAAATTTATACAATTAATCATGCTTATCAATCACAAAACATGTCCAACACATTTTGATCAAAATCAAACCCAATTTACATGCATATATGTCTCGGCCAAAGGGGAAAATTATGCCCAAATAAAATTAAATCCAATAAAATTCAATTCAACATTAAATCAATATCCCCAAATGATTTCCAACACATCCAATGATCAAAAATCAAAAAATCCAATACATTTTAGGGTTCCACATTTTCGGCCAAGCCTCCAAAATTGGGGAAAATTGTTCCAAACACTTTTTCATCAAATTGATCCAATCAATCATCAATTCAACAACATTTAAGCATACTAATTCATCCAATTTCATTAAATCATGCCCAAATTCGTTTTGCCCAATTTTAGCCTTAAAATCAATTTCATGTTTTCAAAGGCTCTGATACCATTGTTGGTCTACTCTAAGCTTCCCAAGATCATTAATAAAGCATGAAACAAGTGTAAATACAATCAAAGGAGGTGCAGAAATACTCACAAGGAACGGTTGAGATGCGGTGATGACCAAAAACGAACTGCCCTCTCCAAGCTCGGCAGTGGCAGTGGCTCTCACGGCAGTCCACCATTTGGCTCCTCCAAGATTCGGCTATGGATGTCCTTTGAAGCTCCAAGCTTTGTGATAAACTTCCATGCTCACGCATACACTGCCCTATCACCTTGGTATGCCTCCTAGAGTGTGCTATCACTTAGATCTTGCAACAAAATCATCATCTTGCTTCCTCACTGTCACGGTTTTTGAACCAGAAAATGGAGAAGAAGAATCGGTCCAAGGCCGAGAGAGAATGAGGGAAAGGTTTCCAAAAGGTAAAAGAGAGAGAGAAAAAAATAAAAAGTGTTTTAGGTTTTTATATTTCCAAAATTAATAAACCATTTACCACTTTTAATTTCCAAAAAGGCAAGCATTTAATGCTTTCTTTCATCTCACATCAATCAATCAAAAGTCTCATCACTTAAAGTGACATGTGATTTGACGCTTGATGTGACTTGCGATTTGACGCTTGATGTGACTTGCGATTTGACGCTTGATTTGACTTGCATGCCGCACTCGAATTCGAAATGTGAATGCGCTCGCAAACAATCCTGGGCTCGAGTTCGCTAATTCCAAATTAACAAATTTTTGTTGCGTCGTAATTAAATGATTACGCCTAGCGAAATCACTATTCACGTCGCTAACGAATTAATTCTAATTTAATTCGTTCTCCGAATTAAAATCTAATTTTAATTCCGCGTCTAAATCCAATTTCGTATAATATATCAAATATATTATATTATCGATTAATTCCAAATTAATCGTTCTCTCTCTTTAATTGATATTTTATCCCAGATAAAATATCTCCGTAATTAATCCCATATTAATTTTCTCTCATTAAATTAATCCCAGATTAATTAAAGTACGAGTCATACGTCATCGGTGAATCTTCGGGAAGCGACCCATGAGATCCCCGGATATGTTGGCAGTAAATCGGGTCGTCGGACTATCCGAACACGTAAGTACCTAGTAATACATTTATACCGATTTACAAGACAAGGTTGGCCTCTAGCAAAGCGCCATGCCTACCTAATTCTCCGGAAACATGCTTACAGTAATAATCGATCTATATCATGCTTAATATACGTGGTATTGCGTATTTCGATCCAGTATCAAATGATCACGTGTTAGGCCTGGGGCTGGAATTTTGTCTGCCCCGTACGAAGCACATGTCGGATTTCTGGTAACTAGTCTCTATATCGGATAACTATGACCTAGTCATATTATCCCGATGACTGCAGTACTTAAGAGAACCAGTACCGTATCCTACATGACCATCATCTCCAAATGACTGGAGTGATACTTCCGTCTTAACATCACACCTAACACACTACGATTCTCAATATACCCAGCATTGGCGTACACAGAACCGATTAAAGCCCTGGACGACCGCAACCAAAGTATATTGATTGTCGCAAGTATTAGCGGTGTAAGTCTCAAGTTAAGACCAAATACACCTACCCTGATTTCGGACTTCCATTGACACATAGTCATACTACCAATGGAATTCCGATGGGGTCTATCCAGAGCGAAGTTGTTTCCCGTACCATCGGTGAAACACAACCTCCTATTACACTTGCATGAGTATCCTATACCCAAATATATGAGAACTATGTCGTTGTGCCCTCACAACGCGCACAAGTGTAATACTAGTCTTTTACGTATTTATCGATGTCCAATCTCGATACTACTCTGACTAGGAATATTCAATGATTTATCCTTCGTGGAGTGATACTGTCTCATATTATTCTCCGTCCAGGAACAAATCATAGGGACCTCTCATCATTTATACGTCTAGGTGATCTAATCACAAATGATAAGAGAGCAATCTCCTTTGTCACGTAGTTAATTTGTACAACAACACTATGATATGTACAAATAGTGACGCTATGGGTCATAATTGTCCAACAAGGTGCGGATTTATGCTACCACCCAAGCTCTGAAACTAGGGTCTAGGGGCGTTACGTACCGCCGTCCCCCTAGTCCTGCTCTAGGATCTGAGGGCGTTACGTATCGTCGTCCCTTCAGCCCTCTACATGTGCACATGTTCTCTATCTGTCAATTCTAAATGTGTCAAGTTACATACTGGGGTGAGTTTTTCCCGCATGCCCCGAAAATATAAATCTCAAGTTTGAAAAAACATTTCTTTTCTAAATCTCTATTATCTGAAAAACAATTGTAAATAAATAATGGCTAACGCCCTATGTGCTGGAAAAAATAAGTCTGAATTCAAAAACTTAATAAAATCAGTTTGAGAAAAAGGTCCACTTGGAATCTGACTGGCACTGGATCCATTGTCGAAGGAAATTACAAATCCTACAATGGTCTATAAGCGGTAACTTGGTTAGAACATAAATTATGGGGTAAGTTTGGAACTAGGCTAAACTTATTAATTCAAGTACGTGATATATGTATACGAACTGATACGAGACCCTAAAGGCGGTCTCTAATACGCTAGGGTGGAGTTGGGATGGCTTAAAATTATTTTTGAAAAATTCTGGTCTTCGCGTCGCGATGCCGAACCTTGCCGTCGCGACACGCCTTAATCTAGAAACGTAGTCAAAATTCTTCAACTCGCGTCGCGACACGAACACTTTGGGCGTCGCGACGCGGGGCCGTTTTCCAGAATTCTGTGTTTGTTTCACCATGTTCATCCTTTACCCAAATTTACCACAAGCACTTCCATAACAAAATCATTACACAAACCAACTTATCGAACTTCAAATTCACCAATTCTATATCAAATTATCATTTTCAAATAATTTTTTAATCTCAAACTTCTTGTTTTTAACTCAACCTTTAAATTTTTTCAAATTTGGGTATTTAACTCATTAATCATTTTCCTTACTTAACAATCACCAATATACAATCCTTATCATGCCAACATCTATATTCTATCATCATATTTTCAAAATTCAACAAACCAAAATTTGGGTCAAGTTTTCTTACCTTCTTCTTCTTGATTTTCTTCATGCTCTAAGCCCCCCAATTGATGTTCATCTGCTTCTTCTTGCTTCTCCTTCTCCTTTCTTCTCTCTTTTCCTTCTTTTCTTCCTTTCTCTTTTTTCTTTTTTCTCTCCTTCATCCCTTTCTTCTCTCATGTTTTTCCTTATATTTTTCTACCCAATTTTCCACTTTTGGAATGAGGGAATAATGTCTTATTTATATAGGCAAGGGCTGATTTTTGTGATGGATTAGTGTGGTTGAAATTTGGTCACATGTCCCATTTCTAGCAATTTCCCGAAATTTACTATAGTTGTTATGGAAATCACGATTTTGACCCATTTCGGATTCGATTTTGGAAAAATACCCAACGTGAAAGTTGTAGCTCTCGATCTTCGATTTCCGGTGATATAAAGTTAATAAAAATCTAAGTTCGTACGCGAAAGTTATGGCCAACATACTATGGGCTGTCCAGAGTTGTACATTATACAGTCTCGTGTCGAAATTTCAGAAAATTAACCGAACATCCCCAAAGTCGTTTCATGAGTGTATTTGTACTCATACATAATTTATATTATATTATCTTCGTCCTGTAATACCACAGTACCACAACGTAACAGTAATAGGACTACGGGTCGTTACACTTACACATTTCAAAATATGACCCTTAACGGGCTTTTAAGTGCCTTACATCGTACCTATGCCCCTACAGAAGCCCAACAATCACGTCTCATAAATACGGAGTTTGATTGATTTTATTAGTCTGTCAACTTAAACGTTTGTGTTTCTTGTACTTTGTGAAACTATTGCTCTTTAACACTCTCACTTCTAGTTCCATACCCTTTTTATTGATATGGCTGCATCATTTTCTTCTGACGACAAGATCCAGCAGTTAAGGAGGGAGACTGATACCCCTCAAGATGTTTATTTATACCCTCTCACGGAGAGTGAGTCGCACTAGGAAACCACATCTGCCGCTATACCCCGTAGTGGTATTGTTATGGGAGAGTTCTACCTCTGGATCCTCCAGTTTCCCCTCCACCATCTGGTACATTATATATGTGTTATGTGCAACCTTCACTTAATGTAGGTGACTCCTAATGGTCTCAGGTATATGATGGGTTTTATTAATTTCTCGATGATAAATGACCTACATCTAACCATTCGTGACTTCTTCTTTCTTTTCGACCCGATGAAGGCCGGCTCTGCTAGTGGTGTAGAGAGGTATACCTTCTCACCCCAGAAATCGATGATCTTATTTACCAAACTGCCCTCTTCTGATAAAGACTGGGCAACCAAAGGCTTACTGGCAGTGACTGGCACCCTGTCATTTTTCCACTACGGATGACTATGAACCAAGGTATTTCACCGGGTTGTGTTTCTGAACGCAATGTTTTTTTTATCATAAGATTATGTCTCTTTATTGATTCAAGGTTTAACGTGTTTTACTTCTGATAATTTCTCTTTTTCAGCTTCTGGCACCGTGTACTCTCCCCTTTGTTCTGAGCTGTCAGATGGAAAGATCAAATACTTGCACCAATTTGTGGCTCCAAATGGAACAAAACGATTCACATTCATCGAATGGTGAACAATGACTATCTTCAGGCTCTGATGCGTTGTGGTCTTTATTTCTTCCCTCTGAGTGCATGTGATCCTTCCCCTATTTTCTCATGGAGAATGATCGAAAATGATTTTCTCAACACAAGGCCCATTTCGATCAGAGGTTCGAGGAAATTGATTTCATATAAGGGTTTGGATCTCCACAACTATGAATCTATCGTAGCTTCTAAAGCGAATCCCCCGGATGGATTTGATCGGAAAAAATTGAGGAAACTCTAGAGAAAATGGAAAGGTGATGAATAAAGACAGGACCACTTCGTGAAGGAGGCCAGTTTGAAGTTGCCCTATAAGATGGAAAACTTAGGTATCGAGATGTTGGCCAACGTTCAAGAGGATGTCCCTGATGACCCAATTTGGTTTCGAAGATGAAGCCAATGGTTGTTGAAGGGTAAATTGAAGCTTCTACAATAGAGAGTCCAACTTATATTCCTTCGCCGATGTTAAAGGTGATAGAGGGATGCCTACCAAGAAGAATTTACAACTATCTTCTTTTACGGTCCTCCAATATCCTACCGGTGCCACGTCTCTTTCTAGCAAGGCTAGTTCTAAAAGGAAGGATCTTCGTGCTGCCTTCGGGACTATTATAATTCCTGCTCCCCCACGTCCCAGAACTCTAACTCCTCTAGTAGATGATGAGATGGAAGGTCAACTTCAGCACTTCCATAATATGCAGCGATAGGAAATTGAGCAAATGTTCCTTTCAGAAGCTAGATAATGGTCAAGTTCTGCGGCTACCATTTCAGGGTCTATTGTTCTTATTGAGGCGATTGTGGGACCCCTAGGATAGGATTGGTGCCCCGAGTAGTAGAAATGGGCCTAACCCATGGTAATTGAGCATGGGTGTAATTTGTAAATAATTTAATGAAATATTATATTACATTACGAGTGCAAAGGAAAAAACTGGGGACGAATCGGAGTCCAAAAACTCAAACGGGAGAAAACCGAAATATGCACGTATCACGCGCGCCAAGCACTTGAGCGTCCAAGCACACACTTATTTGCTTAGCATGTGTTGCGTGCTGCAGCATGCGCTACATGTTGTGCAAAGCAGCATGCAGTGCATGCTGCATGTAGCGCACTGCATAATAAATTTTTTTTGAGGCATCAGCTCTCTGTTCTAGAGAGCTTATGCAAATTGGATAACTTACCCAATTTATTTCCAACTTTCCCTAAACACTTTCAAACACCAAAAATATAATTTTTAACATTAAAACCAACATCAGCATTTATTAAAGAACAAAATCATATGTTTCAAAATATCAAATATTTTTACAAAAATATAAATTTATTCAAAATACATACATATGTAAATTTTGAATCTAAAATACAAACCAAACAAGAATCCCATAAAGAAGTAACCCTTGAACAATTCTAGTTCACTTTAAAGTAGCCAAATGATTCTAGAATGATTGTCATAACTTCAAGTTTTTATCTAGAGTTCCAAACTCTAATTTTATGTTAATGTCCAACATAAACATATTTGACCTAATTACAAGCATATTGTGTTTAAACTTCCAAAGCATCCATACACAATTTATTAACCTAATTTCAACTCCAAACTATATTATTATGTATCAAATACAAAAACATAGCTTATTAGAAAAGATCAAACTTACCTAGCAAGTTCGAACCAAAGATCTAATCTTCTTATTCTTGTTTGAAAATATAGAGAACCTTCAAAGCTTTTCTAAATACTTTTTTAGGCTCATTTTTTCTTATGTTTTGCCTTATACTTGCTTAATCAAAAACTTGCTCAAGCCTGACTTTTATAATCAAGCTTAAGTAATTTTTAATTAATAAAAGTTCTAATAAACTTTTAGGTGGGCTTAATCCAATCTGTCCAAATATGTATAATTAGGTG
Source organism: Zanthoxylum bungeanum (assembly GCA_019454045.1). Taxonomy (NCBI): domain Eukaryota; kingdom Viridiplantae; phylum Streptophyta; class Magnoliopsida; order Sapindales; family Rutaceae; genus Zanthoxylum; species Zanthoxylum bungeanum. The sequence continues at coordinate 284,044 of SKCR01038150.1, forward strand.
TGACTAATCACCTTTATCTACCACTTTGATTTTAATCCAATTAAATCTAGACAAAATTCAACCAATTAATTAGTCAATTGTCTACAACTGTGATTTTATCTAATTAAATCAAGCCAAATACACCTTTATTATATATTTTATAAGTACCAAAATATCATCAAATGGTAGAGATATTTATGAAATTACAACAAAGCCCTTGTGTATTTATTTATTTAACTATAAAATAATCCAATTGAGTCAAATTAAATAATTAATGTTATCCAATAACACTTAATTATTTTAATTGATAATTATAATATCAAATATTATCGGCTACCCAAGTGCTCAACGAGTACACTTCATATTGTGGGACTCTCTAAGTTCGGACACGTTCATGATATAAATCTAGCTTTTATATTTGCAATTTGGCCACTTTCGAATCTGTGAAGTACACGAACAATATTTCTCAACTATACAAGTCGAGATCATCAAATATGTTTAACAATCCCTCCATCGTAGGCTATCCGAGTTGTGCTTAAGAAACATAGATTACACCGTCAAGTTTTCGAGACGCACATCTCATATTATCGATATGTTCATGATTCTTTACAACTAATTAGAATATTATTTCTGATATATATGCGATCAACCCCATGTGATCGACTTTGGATAAAGTCTTAAGAGTCGTGACTTATTCACATGGATACCTTATGGTACACATACGAGCCAACAATCGTATCTTGATACGCACTAGATTAACGAGTGCATCGGTCCACACCCAACGAACATCTAGCTGTCATACCATGAAAGTTCTCTACATGGCATCAAAGTATAGAGGATCACACACAAAATCAATGTTATCCTATATTCAAAAGATCACATATGATACTCGACTCGAGGAGATTCCTATTGACGGTGGTGTGTACTTCCAATTATTAGGAATCACATGTGAGTCATTCAATATTCACTTCAACAAATACCCACATGTCTATACGAGTTTCTCTTGCTCATGGTATATTGGGTTAGACCATTGGAACTCCAATTCCAATATACGAATTGGAAAAGTGATGAATAAAGACATGACCACTTTGTGAAGGAGGCCAGTTTGAAGTTGCCCTACAAGATGGAAAACTTAGGTTTCAAGATGCTGGCCAACGTTCAAGAGGATGCCCCTGATGACCTAATTTTGGTTTCGAAGATGAAGCCAATGGCTGTTGAAGGGTAAATTGAAGCTTCTACAATAGAGAGTCCAACTTATATTCCTTCGCCGATGTTAAAGGTGATAGAGGGATGCCTACCAAGAAGAATTTACAGCTATCTACTTTTACGGTCCTCCAGTATCTTACCAGTGCCACGTCTCCTTCTGTTATTATCATAATGTAGTGTGATCAGATCCATAATACTAGGCACAATGCCAAGTTCTGTGATAAAATTTCTATTACAAACAGCTTCTGAAGCCTCTTAAATTCTGGGTTATTGGTGGAATCAACTGTAGAGCCTTACTTTGAACAGCGCCAACTAACCGCACCGCTATTAAGGGTAAATATTTATCCGGATGCAGACTTTCTATCATCTGAATCTCCATGGATGGAGTCTGTATAACCCTAAAGTTGTAGCTCATCTTCTCTATATATTAGAAACTTATCATTAGTATCCTTAAAATATTTTAGGTTATATTTCACGACTGTCCAATAATCATTACCTTGATCAGATTGATATCGGCAAGTAACACTAACGTCAAAACTGGTATCAGATTTTGTATATAGCATAACATATATAATACTTCCAATACAAGAAGCATATGACAAGTTATACATTCTAACTCTCTCTTCATCAGTCTGATGAGTCATTTTCTTCAAAAGATATATATCGTATCGAAAAGGTATATTTACTACCTTGTAGTTGGTAAAACCATACATTTCTAGTATCTTATCCATGTACGTGGATTGCGAACACCATATAAACTTCCTTACTTTATCCCGGTAGAGTCGTATACTCAGTATATATGAAGTTTCACACATATCTTTCATGGAGAAGTTCTTGCAAAGGTATGCCTCCACACTTTGCATCAATCTTTTATCATTCTCAATGATAAGGATATCATCTATATACAAATAAAGGAATATCAACATGCTCCCACTAACTTTCTTATAAATACACAGTTCTTCCTCGTTCTTGATGAATCCAGGTAATCTAATTATATCATCAAAATGACAATTCCAACTTCAGGATGTCTGTTTAAGTCCATAAATAGACTTCTTCAGCTTATAAACCAAGTTTGAAGTCTCACTGGATATGAAACCTTCTGATTGTTCCATATAAATATCCTTCTCGAAGAATCCATTTAGGAACGCGATTTTCACATCCATATGCCATATCCCATAGTCATGATATGCAGCAATGGCCAAAAGAATCCTAATGGATTTTAGCATGGCTACTGGTGAAAATTTTTTCTCATAGTCAATCCCAGGACGTTGAGTGTAACATTTCGCTGCCAATCAGGCCTTAAGGATTCCACATTTCCATTGGGTCGTCACTTCCTTTTATAAACCCATTTATAACCAATAGGTTTAACTCATTCGGGAAGTTCAACCAAGTTCCAGACTTGATTTTCATGCATAGAATCCATTTCGGATTTCATGGCTTCCTGCCATATTCCTGAATCCATATCCGATATTGTCTGTTTATACGTAGTCAAATCAATTTCCTCCAAGAGGAGAACATCGAGGCTCTCATCAAACGTTAAAAATAGTCACTTTGGAGGCTTTGATATTATATTCGACTTACGTAGAACCTGTGTTATAAATGTTGTAGTTGGTGCTTGGAGCGCCAATGCGAATAATATATTATATATTATATTTTTTATTTATTAATAAAATAACCACATTTTTATTTCAACATTTTACTAATGATAATATCATTATGCATATTAGATTGATATATATATATATATATATATATACAGAGAATGACATCGACCTTAGAATAGTCATGTAGTAATATTGGATACTGGGTGGTTCGACATTGAGATAGTATTACTATTATAAACTATTCTTAAATTAAATATTCATAGTCATTGGTTTTGGAATACGATCGAATTCTTATAACTTATCAGACTAGCATATGTCGTTTATTGGAATTGGAATTCCAATGGTTTAACCCTATATATCATGAGCTTTGGAAGCTCTTATAGACATGTGGTTATTCGTTGGAGCGAATATTGAATGACTCATAAGTGATTCCTAAATATTCCTAGTCGTTGGTTTTGGAATACGATCGAATTCTTATAACTTATAAGACTGGCACATGTCGTTTATTGGAATTGGAGTTCCAATGGTTTAACCTGATATACCATGAGCTTTTGAAGCTCGTATAGACATGTGGTTATTCGTTGGAGCGAATACCAAATGGCTCACAGGTGATTCCTGATTTTTGGAAGTACACACCACCGTCAATAGGAATTTCCTCGAGTCGAGTAGCATATGTGATCCTTTGACTATATGATAGAATTAATTTTGTGTAAGATCCTCCACACTTAGATGTCATGTATTTCAACAATATTTCATTGTCTGGCCTCTAGATGTTCGTTGGGTGTGGGTTGATGCATTCGTTAATCAAGTGCTTATCAAGATAGAATTCGTCGACTCGTATGTGTACCAAATGGGTTTAGGTATCCATGTGAGTAAGTCACGATTCTTAAGACTTTGGCCAAATCCAATCACCTAGGGTGGATCACATATATCAGAAATAGTTTCTAATTAGTTGTAAAGAATCATGGACATGTTGACATGAGATGTGCGTCTCGGAAACTTGATGGTGTAATCTATGTTTCCTAAGCATAACTCAGATAGTCTACGACAGAGGGATTGTTAAACATATGTGATGACCTCTACTTGTATAGTTCATAAAGGTCGTTCGTGTTCTTTACAAATTCGGAGGTGGCCAAATTACGTATATATGATTTAGGCTTATATGACTTACATGTCTGGACTTAGAGAGTCCTATAATATGAAGTGTACTCATTGAGCATTTGGGTAGCCGATAATTTTTGATAATAAATAATATTCGATATTATAATTATCAACCAAGATAATTAAGTGTCATTGGATAACATTGATTATTTACTTTGACCCAATTGGATTAATCCATAATTACACAAGGGTTTTGTCGTAATTTCATGAATATCTCTACTATTTGAGGATATTTGGGTAATTATAAATATATAATAATATGTGTATTTGTCTTAATTTAATTGGATTAAATCAAATTGATAGACAAAGATGATTAGTCACACTAATTATACATATTTGGACAAATTAGATTAAGCCTACCTAAAAATTGATTTGAACTTTTATTAATTAAAAATTACCTAAGTTTTGCTATAAATAGCAAGCTTCAGTGAGGTTTTAATCAAGCTTAAGAAAGCTAAAAAAAAACAAGAGTTATAGAAATTAGTCTAAGTTAGAGAAGTGTTTAGATAAGCTTTGGAAGATCCCTATAATATTTCAACTATGAGAAATCAAGATTGGATCTTGGAGTGAAGCTTGCTAGCATTTGAATCAAGATTGTATCTTGGAGTCAAGCTTGCTAACTTTGGAATTTCTCCACAACATTTCAATAAGGAGAAGTGGATTGGATCTTTGAATCAACCTTGCTAGGTAAGTTTGATCTTCTCCAAAGCTATGTTTTTTCATTAGTGAGTTATCATTAGTGAGACATATAGTGTTGAATTATGTATTAGATACATAATAACATAACTTGATGTTGAAATTAGGCTAATTAATTGTGTTAGGATGCTTTTCAAGTATAAGCACAATATGTTTATAATTCGGTCAAAAACATTTATGTTAGATATAGATATAAAATTAGAGTTTGGAACTCTAGATAATAGCTTGGAGCTAATGCTACCATTCTAGAATCACTGACCCACATTTGGGTGACCTAAAATTGTTCATGAGTCATTTCATTGTGGGATTCTATTTTGGTGTGTATTTTGATTTAAAGATAGATAGATAGATAGATATATATATATATATATATATATATATATATAATATATATATATATATATAATATATATATATATATTTGTTGTATAACATGTGTTGTGGTTGGTTTTGAAATTAAAATTTTTTTGGGCAATTTTAAAATGTGTTTAATTTTTTTAAATTAAAAAAATATATATGAGCACCTTGCGCGCACAACAGCTTTCTTGCGCAAGCAGCTTGTGCGTTAGGTGCGCTAGATCCGGTTTTCTCCCGTTTTGGTTTTTCCAGACTCCGATTTTTCCCTAACCTAGCATGAGTCACCTCCGTGTTTGGGGATGTCCATCAGAAGTACGCCTTTATAATCCAACTAAAGGTAAATTGTAATCCAGATATACTCATTGATATATTATAGGATACTCTAATCATTCTAAGGGCTACTGTTTTTACTTTAGAGAATAGGGTTCCAGGATTGTAGAATCACAAACAGCTAAGTTCTTGGAATTTGATGTAGTTGAAAAAGATAATCATATAGAAATCTCAAATCAATGACAACAGGCCAGAATTGTCCACATACCTATACCCATATAGTGTGAGACATTGGAACCTACACGTGAGACTAATTCAGTTATGGAGGAGGAAATTATACAGGTAAACGAGGTTCTGCCTTTACAGGATATAGTTACAAAGGTTCCATTAAGAATGCCAAATAAAGTAAGACGTTATGATGTTCCTTCTGATTATGAAGTTTATTTAAATGAGATTGATTATGACATAACCCATTGTACTGATCCAATAATTTTTTAAAGAAGTTATTTATAGTTCTCAATCTGATCTATGGTGGAATGCAATGAGGGATGAAATACAATCTATGAGATATAATGGTGTGTGGGAACTTGTTGAATTACTTGAAGGTTGTAGACCTATTGGCTGTAAATGGGTCTATAAGACCAAAAAAGACTCCAAATAGAATATTGAGAGGTTTAAAGCCAGATTAGTTACCAATGAATTTACTCAGAGGGGAGGAATTGATTACACTAAAAAAATTTCTTATGTATCTTCTAAAGATACATTTAGAGTAATCATGGCACTAGTAGCTCTTTATGATTTAGAGCTACATCATGTGGATGTTAAAACCGCATTCCTAAATGGAGAATTAAGTGAAGAGATCTATATAGTACAATCTGAAGGATTTCAGTAACATTATGAAGATCATCTTATTTGTGGACTTAAGAAATCTATTTATGGTTTAAAACAAGCCTATTGACAGTAATACCTAAATTTTGACAATGTAATCTCCTATTTAGGCTTTATGGAAAGTAAAGTTGATAGATGCATATATATTAAATCAGTGAGAGAAAATTTATCTTTCTCATGCTTTATGTAGATGATATTTTTCTTGGATGTAATGATCTAGTCATGCTCCATGAGGTAAAACAATCATTGTCTAGGCATTTTGATATTAATGATCTTGGAGAAGAAACTTTTATTCTGGGTATTAAAATCCACAAAGATAAAACTCAAAAGGTATTAGGTCTCTCTCTCAAAAAACATACATTGAGCGGATACTGAAGAGATTCAGTATGCATGATTGTAAATCTTGGGATGTGCCAATTGTTAAAAGTGATAAATTGAGCCTGGCACAGTCACATGAGAATGAAGTTAAGAGAGAGTCCATGAAGGCACTGTCATATGCTAGTGCAATAGGAAGCCTGATATATACACAGGTATGCATTAAACCTGACATTGCATTTGCAGTTGGTGTGCTGGAAAGATTTTAATCTAATGCTGGAAAGGAATATTGGACTGTTATCAAGAGAGTTGTTCGATATCTTAAGGGGACTAAAAATTACATGTTGACATATAGAAAGGTTGAGAATCTTGAACTAGTAGGGTATACAGACTCTTACTTTGTTGGTTGTTCAAATGATAGGAAATTTACCTCGGGATATGTGTTTATGCTAGCAAGTGGAACTATATCTTGGAAAAATATCAAGCAGGCATTAGTAACTTCTTCCACAATGCATGCTGAGTTTGTAGCAAATTTTGGTGCAGTGTCACAGGCTGTTTGGCTACCAAATCTCATTATATAAATGTCAATTGCTCAATTTCTATACCTATAAAGTTGTGTTGTGATAATCTTTTAGTTGTTTTATTTGCAAAAAATAATAAGCATATCACTGGTTCAAAGCATATGAAAGTCAAATAATTGATAATAAATGAGCTAGTAAATAAAGATGACATTACAATAGAGCATATCAGTACAGATGATATGATTATTTATCCTTCGACCAAAGGTCTACGACCTATTATTTATGCAAAACATGTTGCTTGTATAAATTTGGTAAAGTCTTTTTATTAGCGACACATTCTCAAAATGGATTTTGATGACGCAACACTAGAAGTCTTCGACGCGAATTAGCGAGACATTATAAAAAATATGTCAAAGCACATTGGTGGTGAAGAGCAATGAATGTGAAGACTAGAGCATATTGAAGAAAAATTTGTGTAGTCTTAGCTTAGGGATTTATTTGTAAAGTGAATTGTTTACTTAAGTATCTAAGCTCATAGAAAACTTGCACATTCATATAAATGCATTAGGGTCATGTGCAAAATATTTTAAACCTTCAAATCCTGCATTTTGACACTGAGACCGGCATACCAGTCCCCTAAACCGACATACTGGTGGACTTGCTATATTTTACAAGCTCTTTGGAACCAGCACATATAATACCAATCACATATCGGTCTACCATACTGGTCCACATGTGTATTACATAGTTACTGGAACTGGCATAAACCATACTGGTCCCCTATACTGGTGAGCTTAAGTGTTACATGCTTACTGGAACTAGCAATGACTATACCGGTCATCACACCAGTGTCCATATTGGTGAGTCTATTCATTTTGCATAGCTACTGGAACCAGCAAGGACCATACTGGTCGTCATATCAGTGTCAATATTGGTGTAACTGATATATTCAAATGGTAATATAGTTATTGCTTTGCCAGACCAGTATACCGATGTCTGGAGACCAGCATACCGGTCTCAGACAGAGCTGATGGGGGCAGATTTGCTTTTCACTATAAATAAATCCCCAAATTCATTTTTTCCACACACAAACACCTTCATACAATTTATTCTAAGACAAAAACATAGAGTTAACTAAATCTTCATTATCATACACTCTCATTCATCATGCTCACACACTACACCTTCATATTATTAATAGTGAGCTTAGAACACTTGGGTAAGGAACTTGTTAGGGTTGGTGCTCGGAGCGCTAATTTTCTTATGTATTTCCCTGTAAATACTTATGTAACATTTTATTATGAATAAAAAAAATAGTTTCTATTATATAACATCTCTTTATTTATGGTAAAGACGTAATTGACCTTAGAATGATTAGTTATGATACTGTTGTAACAGCGTCGTAAATAGCATTCAGTTGTATCATGATGTTGTCATTTTTAGATAGTTCCTGGTCAAGATTTACACTATTTGGTCAGTAAAGTAAACTCTTTGAGACTGGTACATGTCGTATACTGGAATCTTGGATTCCAATGGTTTCTCAATGAACCATGCATCTTGGAGACTCGTATAGACGTGCAGGTATTTATAGAGGATTAACACTGATTGAATCACCGAAGATTCTTAATGGATGGTACACCAACGACAATAAGAATCTTCTCGGGTTGAGTAGCATATTGATTCTTTGACTTGAGATACCACTGTGAATATGACATATCCTCCATATTTTGATGGCAGTCACATCACCGACCTATTAAGGTCAGACCTCCGCCTGTTCGTTGGGTGTGGACTGATCCTCAGGATATCATGTGTATGTCAAGAAATGATCCATCAGTTCTGTGTACATGTAACGACCGGTGGTTTTTCTACTGTATACAACTACACTGTTATGAAAGGGACGAAGACACATAGAATAAATTATATTGAGACCCAAATATACTCATGAGATGACTTTGGGATGATCGGTTCATCCCTCAAAGTCCCAGGACGAGACTGTACGATGTTCCTATTTAGATAGCCCATGGTATTTGGGATGTAACTTTTTCGTATGAACTTCGATTTTTATGAATTTTATATCGTTGGAAATTTGAGATCGAGACATACAACTTTGACGTTGAACATTTTCCTAAATTCAGACCAGAAGCTAATCAAAAACGCAAGTCAAAATCCCGATGAATAATGATTTCAGGGTCAAAATGGAAAAATCTCAAATATTCTTCATTTTTCTACACTCTTCTATAATATTCTTAATATCAATTGGGTCAACTATATAAAGGGGCTACTATTCACCATTTTCAAAACTAAAATGAAAAAGAAAAGAAAGAAAAACGTGAGGGAAAGAGAGGGAAATAAGAAGAAGAAGAAGAAGAAGAAGAATAATAAGAAGAAGGAAAAGAGAAAAGAAGAAGAAAGAGAGAAGATAAAGCAAGGAATAAGAACTAGTAGTGAAGCCTTGAAGAATGAAGAAAAATCAAGAGAAATGAGGTAAGGTAACTTGACCCATTTTCTTATTTTTGGAGTTTTTAAGTTTTGATGATTAAAGTAGATTGATTGGCTTGGTAGTGATGATAGTAGTATGAATTTTTGACATTAAAAACCATGGAAACATTGATAAATCCCAACTTGTGGGTTTTTTGGTAAAACTTGATAAAGTGTGTAATATGGATTAGAAATTGAACTATTGATAAATTGGGGATTTGATGTATGTTAAATTGAGTGTATGATTATGTATTGTGTATTGGTTTTTAGTATGGAAGTGTTGGAATGGAGTAGAGTTGGATGATTTGAGCTTTGGATGAGTTTGGAGAAGCAAAACAGAATCCTGGAAACCCAGGTCGCGCCGCGACGCAAGAAGGATTGTGCGTCGTGATGCAAGAGGAAAATGGTGACTGGGATTTGGGCATTGCGCGTCGCGATGCGCAAGGGTTTGCGTCACGATGCTAGACACAGAATTTCCCCAAAATCAATTTTAAAACCCCCAATTCCACCCCATCGCGTTAGAGACCACCCTTGGGGTCTCGTATCAATTCATATACATATTTTACATCAAAATATGATTGTGACAAGTCTCGTATGTAAAACCTATTGATGTATCATGAAGCTTAGTTAGATATTAAGGTTTATTTTACTATATATATATACTAATCAAGTTTATGATCCTAGATTATCCTCAGGTATCGCAATTCTCTTTGGTAATGGATCCAGTATCAGGCAGATCCCAAAATAGTGAATGGACCATTTCTCTCAGAACTGATTTTATTTAACTGTTTTGAGTTCAGACTTACTTTTAAAAGCATGTAGGGCGTTAGGCTGAATTTAACTACATATTTTTTCTTTTTATATATACATACAGTGATGATTTAGAAAGATTATTTTTCAGCATGAGTTTTGAGTTACGGATGTTTTCAAAACTGAGTTTTATGTTTTTCGGGGCATGAGGGAAAAACTCACCCCAATATGTAACTTGAGACAGTATGGAATTGACGAACATAGGACATGTGCACATGTAGAGGACCGGGGGGACGGCGATACGTAACACCCCCAGATCCTAGTTCAGGACTAGGGATGACAGATGCCCCGAAATCCTGGTTTAAGAGCTTGGGTGGTAGCATAGATCCGCACCTCTAGTTCTAGTTTGTGGCTTGGGGGACGACGATACGTAACGGCCCAAGACCACCAGTTTCAGAGACAGTAGTGGCATGTTTTGGGGGACGGTGATAGGTAACGCCCTCATACGTCAAGTTTTTCAGACAGAGACACAAATTTCAGAAAGAGTATTCAGTTTTCAGATATAGTTTTCAAAAGAGCTTTTAGAAAAGAAAGTTTCCCGAAACAGCAGTTTTATAAGAGATTTTAGAAAAAAGTTCAGAGTTTTAAAACATAAACCAGTTTTCTTATAAAGCTATTTTATGAGCTTTCAGTTTTTAGAACCAAATGTTTTTATAACAGTTTTTCATTTTTAGTCCACTCACTTAGATCGTACAGCGATCTAACCCCCTCACTCCCAGTGTTTATTTTGCAGGTATTCCAGAAGGACGAGCTCAAGTAGACGGATATTGATGGCAGTCACTAGTGGGTCTGAGTCCACCAGTCGAGTCAGAAATAGAGTAAGAGTTTAGTATGAGTCAAGTAAGAGTCTTGTACTAGTATTTGAGATATGTGTCGTTATGTATAAAGTTATTAAAGTTAAATTGTATGCCAAGTTGTAAGATTGAGCCACGGTACCACATATATATATATGATATTTATATTTATTTAAAGTAAGAAGCGTATAGTTGTATGGTAGATCAGAGTCAGAGGGTTATGGGGTTAATAGGATCTATCCCCTGCCGGTGACATCTTCCAGATCGGGGATGTTACAGTACAGAGCATGGGTAGTCCATATAAGATTAGCAATCAGATAAAACCATGGTCATGTGGTACACTTTATAAGTGAGTTCTAAGTATTTTTATAGAGATTGCAAATAAATATGTCGACAGGATTATACCTATAGAGATTTGAAGTTTACATCTATATCTCTGGGATAAATTTGGATACCTGTGACGGAGAAATTATACGTATGCAATGACATCGACCTGTATGATTCAGCGAGTTTATCTGTGGTCGTCATAATTTACGGGTGAGTGAATTATAGACACAAAATTAGATTTCGTGACGGATTTGCCTGAATCTATAGAGTCTCACTAATGAAATATACTCGTACAACACTAGGACAACTTTTATGAATATTATTGATTATTTATAAATCGTTTAACGGTCGAAAGATACATGCAAAATGGCACTTTGGTCATTTCCTAATTAATGTGTATTTGTATTTAATGTATGATTTTATTAAATACACATGAATTAAATGTCAAATTGAGATATTTGACATATATCATTAATATATTTATTTGGGATATTTAAAGTAAATATAATACATATATTTGAGATATTTGTATTTAATTAATTATTTAATTATTTAATTATTAAATGATTAAAGTAATTAAAATATAATTATCTACCATTATGATAAAGTTTGGAAATGATTATTTAGTGTAAATTTTTGACTTTACATTAAAGGAAAAGGAAGTCAAATGTCATTTGACTTGTTAGATATTTGTTTGGAAAAATTGAAAAATCTTGTTTTATTTTTTCCATCAAATTCGCCCAAACCCTAGGATATATAAAGTGTTATTTTTTCCATTTGCTTAACACAAGTTCAAGCCTCCAAAAATATAACAAAATAAGGTTGAGAGAAAAAGAGAAGAAACAAGAAGCAAACTAAAGAAAACAAAGGATTTAGTAAGTATTTTCACCTTTCTATTAGAGGGAAAATTGTTCCTTTTATTCTTGGCTATGACATAGTTTGTTCTTAAGTTTTTCTACTCTTTCTTGTTTTTGTTTTTGATGGTTGGAAGCATGGATGATGGGTGTTTGCATGTATGATGTTGAAAGAAAGCTTGTAAGGAGTTAGTAAGCATTTGGTCATTTGATGATCATGTTGTCATTATAGAGTTGTTAGGTCACTCAATGATGACCTAGAATTGTTCTAGAGTTATTTCAAAGTGGTGAGACTTGTTTGGTATTGTAGAGACTTTATTAAAGTATTAGATTGTTATTTTTTGGTTAATTTATTAATTAGACTAATTTGAGAAATTAGGGCTCTTAACTTTTTCCAAATTTGGGGCTTTTCGTATATATATATTGTATAATGATGTATATGTAATTTGATGTTGATTGGATATCATCTAATGTTGTTTTGAACAAGATTGGACCAAAATATAAAATCTGAAAAAAATTTGGGCACCTCTCGGCAATTTGAAAAAATTAGGATTTTTTGTTGCAACTTGTATTTTGATGTATTGGACATGTATAAATCATTTTAGGAGTGATTTGAAATTACTTAAATTTGTATTTGACAAATTAGGACTAAAATGATCAAAATGTAAAAGTTAAGGATCTCACGATTGTAGGCATTGCATTTTTGCATGTGAAACCCGATGATGAGTCTCAATTGGAGGCACTACCTTTTACATCACGGAAGTCGCGAGAAACGGATATCGGAAGGGGAAATTCAGGATGAGTATGCTATCAGAGTCGTTTCACTGTTCGTGCTGCGTTCATAAACGCGTTCGAACGTCAGGAAGATTGCGGGCGTTCGTGTCGCGTTCGAATTGGCGTTCGAACGGTGTCGGTATTTCTGGTTTTGCTGTTAGCCTCATGACCCGAGCCCATTTAGCCCACTTAAAACACACCCAAATTAAATCAAATATTACGTTAAATATTAATTAGATAATGTAATTAAATAAAATAATTAATTAAGTCATATACCAAATTAAATAAAACAAATAAAATCTAAATGATCACCTACCAAAATAATAAAAATACTTACACAAATTAAAGAAATTGCATGCCTAATAAAGATAAATCAAAAATATCATATACCAAACTAAACAAATATCATGCCTAATTAAAATCAATCATAACCAATTAAATATTTTGTATTCCTAATCTAGCCAAGATTTGTCCCCCCTCAATCTTTGACTTTCCTTGCTCAACACTAAATCAAATCCCTTCCTTGTGAGACAAGGTGAAGCCCTAGCCATTCTCTATATAAACCACCCCTAACCAAGACATGATCCACCTAGCTCATACACACAACTCATACGCAAATCACAAGAAAAAAAATAGCAAACAATTCTCTTTATCTCCACCATCACATTACCGAAAATACAGCAGCCATTCACAGCCCCCTACAACCATCAAAACAGTCCATAATCACCACCGAAAATAGTAGCCCCGGAACACGCAAACAGCAGCCCACCATCACCGAAAATATACCCCCAAACAGCAGCCCATTCCCCCCGAAAACAGCAGCAAAATCTTCTTAAAACCGTCCCTAAAATCCTTAAAACAGTAACATAAAACTGCACTTATAATCCTTGAAATAACCACACAAAACTACACTAAAAACCCACAAAAAGAACACTCACAACAGTCCGTTGAAACGTCAAGACAGTGACCAAAACAGTAAGCAGAAAATACATCACGAACAGCAGTAAAACGGAGTTAAAACAGTGGCTTGAGCAGTGAAATAGCGAGGGAGAAAGCAAACCAGTGAACCGGGAAAGTAAGAAGCTTTACCCCTTCCGATCTCCGTGGAACGCGAGTCCGAAAGTCGGCGAAAAAGGTTAGACCTGAGGTTATTTTCCACATTTGTTTTCTGTTTTATTTGTGTTATTTATTGAGTATTGTTTGCATGATTGTTATGTTGAATTGCATTTTGTGGCCCTTGAGTAGATAAATATGCATGGATTATAAGGTATTGTATGTTGTGGCTTTGGAATAAAATGAGAGATGTGTCAACTCTCGCGGTATATCGGACTGAAACCCGGACATAAATTTCATAGCTGACTCCGAATAGATGGTAGTATGATCTGTACTCGGGATACAACTCCCCGTATCGCTTGAGTAAATGGCACCCTCTTTTGTTTCATGTTGATTTGGTTTATTTATTTTTCGTCATTTAAATTCTACACGTTATTTGTATGTATGATGCAATCGAGTGCATGGGCTTAGTAATGCGATAAAAGGTCCCCTAATTGGAGGGGTTAAAATATTTTACCACGATGTTTTACCGCACCGATTGATGTGTGTTCGGTTGAATGCAATACATGTTCAATCGGGCACACCAAGTCTGATATTATTGTCTTTAATACTTTGTATGCATGACATAATCGAGTGCATAGGCTTAGTTAGTGCGATGAAAGGTCCCTCTAATTGGAGGGGTTAAAATCCTTTACCACGATGCTTTGCCGCAACGATTGATGTGTGTCTGGTTGGATGTAAGATGTGTCTAATCGGGTATACAAAGCACGATATCATTGTCTTTATCTTTTTATATATGTGTTGTGTTGATTGCGCATGGGCTTAGTAAGTGCGATTAAGGGTCCTCTATTTTGAGAGGTTAAATTCCTTTACCACGATGTTTTACCGCGCTCTTAGCCCGTTATTGTTTACTAGATGTCATATATTCATCCATCCATGTATGTGTCGTATTGTTTACTGCATTTTGGAGGTCACTGCTGTAACCCCGTTCGAACGCGTTTCAGAACGCCGCACGAACGCATGTCTTCTGTATAGTCTCGTTCGAACGCGTTATCAAACGCCATACGAATGCGAACCTTCTGTTTACCGTTCGAACGCGTTTTAGAACGCCGCACGAACACATGTCTTCTGTCTGGTCTCGTTCGAAACGTGTTATCAAACGCTATACGAACATGAACCTTCTGTTTACCGTTCGAACACGTTTACGAACGCTACACGAACGCGAACACACTGAACTGAGACATTTTCATCACATGCCATGTATAATTGCTTCTTAGGTGATTTTTCTCATGAAACCCCATATAGTCATTCTTATCTCTGTACACATTATAATGAAAAGCATGTTTATTCCATTGGTTGCATCATTTACCTTAGTCTTGGTTTAACGTATTACAATTCATATACCTAGGTCACGATAACTTTTGAGTATTATTTCTTGTGGTATATCGGATGGATACCCAGACATAAATTCCGTAGCTGATTCCGAATGGACGGTAGTGTGGTATGTACTTGGGATACAATTCCACGTACCACTTGGAAACATGCTCACATGTATGCTTATATGGTTGGTATGTATGCTTGTGTTTTCGTGAACATAATATGCCAATGAAGCTGTATGTTCGTTGCTACTTTGATGTATTTTCAAGCATGCAATCTTAGATGTGAGATATATGTAAATTTAGGTGTAAGTTTTATTTTAGACATGTGAATTTAGAAGCATGATACTCTTGGAAATAAGTGTTACTTAAGCTTGATTGAATTATTACATAAATCATTTTATTACAAATGACATAAGTAAAGGACCATTCCGAACCCAACGGTTTGAGGTCTTCCCTTGCGAGGGGTGAGTGCGGCCTTAAATCTCATTTTCCCGGTTCACACCGGGTGGCGACTCCATTACTCTCCGGTTTAGTCCCCCGCAGGCTACTCCGTACTCCCAACTAGGCCGCGAGCCTAGGACAACATGCGTCGCCCAGTTCCTCTGTTCCCACAGTCTGGCGACTCCACTGGGGATAGAGAATCGGCCCCGAAATATTGTCTTGTAATGTTTGGATTTATGTTTCAATTGACCGTGTCTATAGTGGATAAAATGAGGGTTTAATCAAAGGCATTTTGAGGCTAGGTAATGGTTTGGTGTCTTCCTTCATTCACTACCTTTCTAGAAGGAAAAGCTGTGAAGGCACCTAGATAGCCATCTACTCGTAGCCTATTGTGATGGACTAATTTGGAGGACTCGTTGTTTATTCTTGACACCAAGCGATAAGAGACTAAGAGGCTTGGGTATTTAAGTGAGCCTCGCTCCACCTTCCCTCTGGGGAATCTACAACGGGAAATCCATTTGACAGTCCATCACACACCATAGCTCATTGGCACGTACCTTAGTGTATAAAAAGGGTGCGCTCACTTGGTCGCTCGAACCTTTTAGTGGGGAGACCTAGTTGTGGGCCATCCTTCACCGGTGAGAGCCTTTGTCTATACTCTTGTGAACCCACCCATAAACCGGGTTTGTATGGCTAAAGTAACAATTATTTCCTTGAGTATGTGCTTGTGGACCATCCTCATTTGGATGCAGTTGGACTATTGTCAGAAATGCGGACTTGCTGGGCCATTTAAACTGGGGCGAGTTCGTACCTTATGACTATTAGGCCCAAAGCTTCTGAAATGTTGATGGGCCATTATGTAGAAATTATTACGTTATGTTTTCATTATCTTTCTTCTTTGCTTGTGTTTGGGCACATCGTCGTTTGGATCCATTTGGACCATTTGTCATGGGATATGGGCTTGTTGGGCCATTTAAACTGGGACAAGAACGTATTTCATGATGATTGGGCCAAAGGCTTCTAAGTGTTGATGGGTCACTTTGTGCTTGTGTTCGGAACATTACCATTTGGATTTAGTTGGGCTCCTTGTCATGAGATGTGAACTCGTTGGGCCATTTAAACTGGGATGGACAATTAGCCCGAAAGATTCTAAAATGATAACGGGCCGATTTGTTTGAAAATTTTAATTGATTTAGTATGTTATATATGTTACATGCATCTCATGCACCTCATACATTACATATATCATGTTAACACCATCTATGTCTCAAAAAGACATCATAGATACCGTTTGGGTTAGAGAATGGACAAGACTCACTAAAAGAACAAGTATGAGTGAATCGGATAATGAGATGTCCCGTATGGATCAGTTAGAGAACGGTCTCGCCAAGATCACTGAACAGTTGCAGGCTTTGACTACTGTTGTGGCTGGCATAGCTGGGTCTCGTGCTGGGGGTAGTTCTGGGGATGTGAGACAAGAGGAACCTCCGAACAGATTGGGGGAAGATATCCCCACTTTTGATGATGATATGGCAGAGTATGCAGCATGCAGAGTATCTAGGTCTCAGGCAGAGTTACAGAAACTTCGAGATCAGGTTGAGTCAGTTACCCGCAAGATGAGGGGTAAGAATAAAGATTTACTGGATTATAACACACTGACTTTCGAGGAACAGTTGCTGGCACAGTTCAAGATGCCTGATATGGCTAAGTTTAACAGGAATGGGGATCCAATGGTGCATCTCCGACAATTCGTATCAATCATGAGTTCAGTTGGCCTATCTCAGCGCCAAGTGCAAAAAATATTTGGAATGTCGCTCGAGGGAGCTCCCGTGGTGTGGTACCACAGTTTGGAGAAGAAAGTGAAGGAATATTGGAGGGAGTTGGCTGATGCCTTCTTGAAGCAGTATGTCACTGACCTAGAGATCGACCTGTCACTCCGTGATCTGGAGAATGTCAAGCAAAAATCGGAGGAGAGTTTTAAGGAATATGTGGACCGATGGAGAGGTCAGTTGTTGAGAATGCAGACTAGGCCTTCGGAGAATGATCAAATTAAAATGATTATCAAGGGCACCAAGCCCTCCATTTACAGCAAGTTGAGGAGGATGACCTCCATGATTGCAGACTTTCGGCAATTGAGGGAAACTGTCATGGATATTGAGGAATAAGAGGCCGAGAATAGAAAATTCTATGGTCTGAACAGGAGGCCCATTGGGGGAACATCGGGAACAAAGCCCGTTTCTGCTGAGATTTCCGCTATTCGGAACCGGAGATTTTCCAACTTGGGAAGACCCCTGTCAAATGTGCTAGAGAAACTAAAGAGGCAAGGGCTCTTAAAACCCTTGGAAGCTAAACCATTACCCAATCCCCTACCATCCCATTATAACCTAAGCCTTTACTGTCACTTTCACCAACAAAAGGGCCATGACACTGACAATTGCACCCGACTCCGCCATGAAATCCAAGACCTGATAGACTCCAAGAATATACCTGACCCAGAAACAGAACAGCCTGACACACACAGAAACCCCTTACCCAATTACCGTGTCGTACCACCACCAGCCTATATGATCAATTCTGGCCTCCCAGAAGACCTTGTCCTAAAATCCTTTCCCCTCAAGCCTTTTGCCTGGGAATCTGGGATAGCACTAGTGAAGATGAGACTGAGCAGGAAAAAAAATTTTGGCTTGATTTCTCTAGCAGTGACGAGGAAGAAGTAAGGGGAATGACGCGTAGCGGTCGTTTTTACAATGATGGGGCAGATAAGGGTAAAGAAATTTTGACAGAAGGTAGAGAAGTGGTTGAAACTGTAGAAAATACTGAGGGGGATATAGTGCTGAGGCA
Source organism: Zanthoxylum bungeanum (assembly GCA_019454045.1). Classification (NCBI taxonomy): domain Eukaryota; kingdom Viridiplantae; phylum Streptophyta; class Magnoliopsida; order Sapindales; family Rutaceae; genus Zanthoxylum; species Zanthoxylum bungeanum. Next base: position 302,792 of record SKCR01038150.1, read on the forward strand.
ATTGAGGAAGACTAGAGCACAAGTGAGTATCTGGAACTGTTATGTGCATCACGGGAGCATAGGCAAGCCATGGTTGAGGCCTTGAGCAAGATTATGGTACCGGAAGACGCCAACCCTGCAATGTTTGTTGGGTCGGTTCAGAAAGAAGCTTTGCAGATATCTTTTTCTGAGGATGAACTCCCAGCAGAGGGGAGAAATCATAATAGGCCTCTATTTATCAGGGCCGAAGTGAGGGGCAAGAAAACTTCATGTGTGATGGTGGATGACGGTTCGTCCATCAATGTGTGCCCGTTGAAAATTCTGGCGAGATTGGGTATGAAAGCAACAGACTTGGACCCCTCCAGTATGACTATTAAGGCTTATGATGACAGTAAAAGGGGAGTTGAGGGTACCTTTGTGGCTATGGTCAAGGTAGGCCCTATTGAAGATGAAGTTGAGTTTACAGTGCTGGACATCCCAGCCACTTTTGCCTTGTTGTTGGGAAGGCCTTGGTTTCACAAACTTAGGGGCGTGCCTTCCACTTTGCATCAGATGATCAAGTTCCCGTATGAAGGAGAAGTTGTTACTATCCGGGCTGAGGTAGATAATGCCGTGGCTGCCCTAGAGATACAACCTTTCACAGGGTTTCAGGTGTCAGCTACTTTTGAGGAATGGGTGGATCCTAGGGTGGCTAGGATCATGAGAAAGATGAAGTTTGAACCGGGTGAAGGTTCAAAATTACCAAATTTCAGAGGACAGACTACTCGGAAGGGTTTGGGGTACAAGTCTGATGAAGAAAATCCAAAGGTCAAGAAAAAGGGCCTGAAACTGATGGAATGTTTTGTGAAAGCTTCAGGATATCAAGGGGAGCCTGAACCTGTGGAAGTTAATGGGATTGTGGTGCCTGGATTTGAGATCTTCCAGGATTTGTTGGGTGAGAAACCGCTGCCTAAAAAACTTTGGAAGCAGAGGATTGGGAAGAAGAATTGATGAAGTTGGAGAGCCTGACTCTGGGAGAAGACGAAAAACCTAAGGAAGACCTGATTGCAGAGGAAGAAATGTCTATAGATGATGAAGACATTTACCTTCCTGATTTGTTTGAATGTACTTCCGCATTATCCAATAATAAAGACATCTCTTTTGTTTACTTGCCTGAGTCATTTCCATTTACTCTACATGAATCAAGCATATTTGACATCAGTTCAGCCAGAACTACCGCATTTAACTTGGGTACACTTGAGAACCCCAAGGAAATTCTGATTGCAAGTGAAGTAACCTCCGAAGAGAGTGAGAAACTAGAAGAAATGTTGGTCAGATATGCCAAAGTGTTTGCTTGGTCCTATGAGGATATGCTTGGGGTAGACAGAAACATTGCCCAGCACAAAATACCAACTTATCCGAATATGAGGCCAGTGAAACAGAAACTCCGACGGATGAGACCAGAATGGGCTGAGAAAGTCAGAGATGAGGTTAAGAAACAGATAGATGTGGGGTTCCTGGAAGTAGTAAAATATCCTGAGTGGTTGGCTAATATAGTGCCGGTACCAAAGAAAGTTGGGAAGGTCAGAATGTGTGTAGACTACAGAGATCTCAACAAGGCTTGTCCGAAAGATGATTTTCCTCTGCCGCATATAGATGTTCTGGTTGATAGTGCGGCTTTATCTGCTATGTATTCATTTATAGATGGATTTTCAGGTTACAATCAGGTTCTCATGGCTGGGGAAGACAAACATAAGACTGTATTTGTTACTGAGTGGGGTACTTATTGTTACAAGGTAATGCCGTTTGGGCTTAAGAATACGGGAGCTACTTATCAGCGGATGGCCACTACACTTTTCCATGACTTGATGCACAAAGAGATTAAGGTGTATGTGGATGACATGATGGTGAAATCAGAGACAATAGTTGGGCATATTGAAGCACTGGAGAGGTTCCTTCAGAGAGTTTACAGATACAACCTACGGCTTAATCCCAAGAAATGTGTGTTTGGGGTGACATCAGGGAAATTGCTTGGTCATACAGTGGGAATGGGCGGAATAGAGGTAGACTCCGAAAAGATCAAGGCAATCACAGAAATGCCTGCACCGAAGACAGAAAAAGAAGTCAGAGCATTCTTGGGAAAGATTCAGTACATCAGTCGGTTCATTGCCAAGTTGACATCAGTATGTGAGCCTATCTTCAAACTGTTGAAAAAAGATCAGCCAGTGAGATGGAATGAGCAGTGTCAGATAGCCTTCGACAAAATTAGAGAGTACTTGGTGAAGCCTCCTGTATTGAAACCTCCGAGACCGGGCAGACCATCGGTATTGTATTTGGCTATAGAATCATAAGCACTGGGGGCAATGATGGTACATGCAGATGAGACAGGGGTAGAACATGCAGTTTACTATCTGAGTAAAAAGATGCTCCCGTATGAGGCTCGATATCAGGAAGTTGAGAAGATCTGTCTTGCGGTGGTATGGGCTTCCAGAAAATTGCGGCATTATTTCAAGTCATACAAGATCCAGGTAGTGGCAAAGGAAAATCCTCTGAAATATCTTCATTCGGTGCCTTCACTAGTGGGAAAATTAGGCAGATGGTTGGTATTGCTGACAGAGTTTGACATTGAGTATCTCACCTCCAAAGTGATCAAAGGGCGAGCAGTAGCAGAGTTTCTGGCATTGCAACCTGTTGAAGGGGATCAGTATAAGTTTGAATCTCCAGACGAAGAGATCCAAGCAATAACAGTTCAGGGATGGAAGATGTATTTTGACGGAGCAGTGAATTACAAGGGAGCCAGAATTGGGATCGTTATAGTGACCCCCGAAGGAGAGACTTTACCTTTGGCCAAGAGGTTGACATTCAGAGTGACTAATAACATGGCTGAGTATGAAGCATGTGCTTTTGGTTTGACATCGTTGATAGCCTTGAAGGCCGGAAGTGTGGAAGTCTACGGAGATTCTATGTTGGTAGTCCAGCAGATGCGGGGAGAATGGGAATTGAAAGAAGAACGGTTGAAACCTTACCTTTTCTACCTCCGAAAGTTGGCACAGGTTATCCCCGAGTGTAAGTTTCAGCACTTACCGAGAGAAGAGAATCAGATGGCAGATGCATTGGCTACACTTGCAGCAACTTGGGAAAACCCAGAAAAGTTAGTGATGAGACCGTTGATACTGACAACAACGAGCAGACCTGTTTATGAGACGGAAAGAATTTTGGAAGTTGAGGTCGACGATGGTAAACCTTGGTATTATGACATTCAGAGGTATCTGGAACATGGTGAACTCCCGGAAGGGGCAGGCATAAAAGACAGAATAGCCATCCATAAGTTAGCTTCCCAGTATGTGACTTTGAAAGGGGAACTGTACAGGAGGCAAGCAAACGGTATTCAGTTGAAGTGTTTGAGAAAGGAAGAAGCCCAACATATAATGGAAGACATACACGCCGGGATATGTGGTCCGCACATGAACGGGTTGAATCTGTCCCGAAAGATAGTGAGACAAGGTTTTTATTGGTCAACCATTGAAACAGACTGCGCGAAGATGGTAAAGCACTGTCATGACTGTCAAGCACATGGTAATTTGAATCACTTACCGCACACAGAGTTGCACGGGTTGTCAAAGCCGTGGCCTTTCTCAGCATGGGGGATTGATATGATTGGTGAAATTTGATCGAATGCATCAAATGGGCATCGCTTCATAATAGTGGCAGTAGATTACTTCTCGAAGTGGGTGGAAGCCGAATCATTCCGTAATGTTACAGCAAAATAGATGGCAAAGTTTATAGCTCAGAACCTCATTTGTCGGTATGGTATGCCGCATCATGTAGTGACGGACAACGGAGTTCAGTTTCAAGGAGAGACGAAGGCAATGTTACAGAGGTACAGGATAGGCCACCACAAGTCATCACCGTACAGGCCACAGGCAAATGGGGCAGTTGAGGCAGCCAACAAGACTATAAAGATGATTTTAGCCAAGATGACAGAGAATTGCAGAGATTGGGCCGAGAAATTACCGTATGCTTTGTGGGGGTATAGAACATCAGTAAGAACAGCAACAGGGGCCACACCTTACTCTTTGGTCTATGGAATGGAAGCAGTATTGCCAGTAGAAGTGGAAATACAGTCTATGAGGGTATTAGCAGAGGCAGAATTACCGGAACAGGAGTGGGCCGCACAGAGGTTTGATCAGTTAGCACTATTGGATGAGAAGAGAATAAAATCTTTGTATCACATGCAGTTGTATCAGAAGAGACTAGCCCGAGCATTCAACAAGAAAGTACGCTCCACCAAGATCAGAAAATGTGATTTGGTACTTAAGTAGTCGAGGTCGTCGATGACAGATCCGAGAGGAAAATTCAGACCTAACTGGGAAGGACCTTACATAGTACAGAAGGTAATGGGAAATGGGGCAGTGAAGTTATCAGACTTGGAAGGAAACGAGTTCACCGAGCCGATCAACGTGGACAGATTGAAGCAGTACTTTGCCTGAGGGAGAAAGGACCGAGCAGCCACCAAGGGAATTGGCAGAAGACCTAACCCAACGGAGTAGGAAAATCATTCATGCATACACGTAACATTGCATTCTTTCCGTGTTTGTTTTTGTTTTGTGTTTGCAGGTTCGAAGAAAAGAGAAAGCGGCAGAAATTAGCCAAACAGCGTCAACGCAGTTTCAGTTTTGGATGAGTCCCAAGGGACGAGGCCCACATCAGTATCAATCTGGGGGCGAGGCCCACATCAGCAACAGTTTGGGGCGAGGCCCACATTAGTATCAGCTTAAGGGCGACGTCCTTATTGTCAGCGATATTGGGTCGAGGTGCCCAGGGTCGAGGTGCCCCTGTTGTCGGTTGTAGTTCCGGGATGCGTCCCACGGTCGAGGTTCCCACTACATCATCAGCTTAAGGGCGAGGTCCCTATTGTCAGCGGTATTGGGTCGAGGTGCCCAGGGTCGAGGTTCCCATGTTGTCGGTTGTAGTTCCGGGATGCGTCCCAGGGTCGAGGTGCCCACTACATCATCAGCTTAAGGGCGAGGTCCCTATTGTCAGCGGTATTGGGTCGAGGTGCCCAGGGTCGAGGTGCCCCCATTTTCAGTTGCAGTTAGTGGGATGCGTCCCAGGATCGAGGTCTACTGCAGCACCAACTCAGCTCGAGGCAACAGACGAGCCAGGTAAGTGAAAATGCATTGCATAACTTTGATAGGATTGTTCAAAGTCACACACTGCACAAGTCCCATCAAAGTGGGGGCGACTGTAGGCATTGTATTTTTTCATGTGAAACCCGATGATGAGTCTCAGTTGGAGGCACTACCTTTTACGTCACGGAAGTCGCGAGAAACGGATATCGAAAGGGGAAATTCAAGATGAGTATGCTATCAGAGTCGTTTCACATGTTCACTGTTCGTGATGCGTTCGTAAACGCGTTCGAACGTCAAGAAGATTGCGGGCGTTCGTGTCGCGTTCGAATTGGCGTTCGAACGGTGTCGGTATTTCTGGTTTTACTGTTAGCCTCATGACTCGAGCCCATTTAGCCCACTTAAAACACACCCAAATTAAATCAAATATTAAGTTAAATATTAATTAGATAATGTAATTAAATAAAATAATTAATTAAGTCATATACCAAATTAAATAAAACAAATAAAATCTAAATGATCACCTACCAAAATAACAAAAATACTTACACAAATTAAAGAAATTGCATGCCTAATAAAGATAAATCAAAAATATCATATACCAAACTTAACAAATATCATGCCTAATTAAAATCAATCATAACCAATTAAATATTTTGTATTCCTAATCTAGCCAAGATTTGTCCCCCCTCAATCTTTGACTTTCCTTGCTCAACACTAAATCAAATCACTTCCTTGTGAGACAAGGTGAAGCCCTAGCCATTCTCTATATAAACCACCCCAAACCAAGACATGATCCACCTAGCTCATACACACAACTCATACGCAAATCACAGGAAAAAAAAATAGCAAACAATTCTCTTTATCTCCACCATCACATTACCGAAAATACAACAGCCATTCACAGCCCCCTACAGCCATCAAAATAGTCCATAATCACCACCGAAAATAGTAGCCCCTCAACACGTAAACAGCAGCCCACCATCACCGAAAATATACCCCCAAACAGCAGCCCATTCCCCCCGAAAACAGCAGCAAAATCTTCTTAAAACCGTCCCTAAAATCCTAACAGTAACATAGAACTGCACTTATAATCCTTGAAATAACCACACAAAACTACACTAAAAACCCACAAAACGAACACTCACAACAGTCCGTTGAAACGTCAAGACAGTGACCAAAACAGTAAGCAGAAAATACATCACGAACAGCAGCAAAATAGAGTCAAAACAGTGGCTTGAGCAGCGAAACAGCGAGGGAGAAAGCAAACCAGTGAACCGGGAAAGTAAGGAGCTTTAACCCTTCCGATCTCCGTGGAACGCGAGTCCGAAAGTCGGCGAAAAAGGTTAGACCTGAGGGTATTTTCCACATTTGTTTTCTGTTTTATTTGTGTTATTTATTGAGTATTGCTTGCATGATTGTTATGTTGAATTGCATTTTGTGGCCCTTGAGTAGATAAATATGCATGGATTATGAGGTATTGTATGTTGTGGCTTTGGAATAAAATGAGAGATGTGTCAACTCTCGCGGTATATCGGATGGAAACCCGGACATAAATTTCATAACCGACTTCGAATGGACGGTAGTATGATCTGTACTCGGGATACAACTCCACGTATCGCTTGAGTAAATGGCACCCTCTTTTGTTTCATGTTGCTTTGGTTTATTTATTTTTCGTCATTTAAATTCTGCATGTTATTTGTATGTATGATGCAATCGAGTGCATGGGCTTAGTAAGTGCGATGAAAGGTCCCCTAATTGGAGGGGTTAAAATCCTTTACCACGATGCTTTGCCGCACCGATTGATATGTGTTCGGTTGATTGCAAGACATGTTCAATCGGGCACACCAAGTCTGATATTATTGTCTTTAATACTTTGTATGCATGACGCAATCGAGTGCATGGGCTTAGTTAGTGCGATGAAAGGTCATCCTAATTGGAGGGGTTAAAATCTTTTACCATGATGCTTTGCCGCACCGATTGATGTGTGTCCGGTTGGATGTAAGATGTGTCTAATCGGGTATACAAAGCACGATATCGTTGTCTTTACCTTTTTATATATGTGTTGTGTTGATTGCGCATGGGCTTAGTAAGTGCGATTAAGGGTCCTCTATTTTGAGAGGTTAAAATCCTTTACCACGATGCTTTGCCGCGCTCTTAGCCCGTTATTGTTTACTAGATGTCATATATTCATTCGTCCATGTATGTGTCGTATTGTTTACTGCATTTTGGAGGTCACTGTTGTAACCCCGTTCGAACGCGTTTCATAACGCCGCACGAATGCATATCTTCTGTATGGTCTCGTTCGAACGCGTTATCAAACGCCATATGAACGCGAACTTTCTGTTTACCGTTCGAACGCGTTTCAGAACACCACACGAACGCATGTCTTCTGTCTGGTCTCGTTCGAACGCGTTATCAAACGCTATACGAACATGAACCTTCTGTTTACCGTTCGAACGAGTTTACGAACGCTACACGAACGCAAACACACTGAACTGAGACATTTTCATCACATGCCATGTATAATTGCTTCTTAGGTGATTTTTCTCATGAAACACCTTATAGTCATTCTTATTTCTGTACACATTATAATGAAAAGCATGTTTATTCCATTGGTTGCATCATTTACCTTAGTCTTGGTTTAACGTATTACAATTCATATACCTAGGTCACGATAACTTTGGAGTATTATTTCTTGTGGTATATCGGATGGAAACCCATACATAAATTCCGTAGCCGATTTCGAATGGACGGTAGTGCGGTCTGTACTTGGGATACAATTCCACGTATCACTTGGAAAATGCTCACATGTATGTTTATATGGTTGGTATGTATGCTTGTGTTTTCGTGAACATAATATGCCAATGAAGCTATATGTTCGTTACTACTTTGATGTATTTTCAAGCATGCAATCTTAGATGTGAGATATATGTAAATTTAGGTGTAAGTTTTATTTTAGACATGTGAATTTAGAAGCATGATACTCTTGGAAATAAGTGTTACTTAAGCTTGATTGAATTATTACATAAATCCTTTTATTACAAATGACATAAGTAAGGGACCATTCTGAACCCAACGGTTTGAGGTCTTCCCTTGCGAGGGGTGAGTGCGGCCTTAAATCTCATTTTCCCGGTTCACACCGGGTGGCGACTCCATTACTCTCCGGTTTAGTCCCCCACGGGCTACTCCGTACTCCCAACTAGGCCGCGAGCCTAGGACAGCATGCGTCGCCCAGTTCCTGTGTTCCCACAACGATAATTTAGTTAAAATCTGATTTTTGGGAAAAAAATTCAATTTTTTACTATTGAGTAATTAGAATAAATAAGTTTATTTTAATTGCCCAAGAAAAATTATTGAAATCGAAAAATTTTGATTTTCCACGTTCCGTTGTGTTACTCGGATTTGCCCTCTAAAACCCCAACACAACTCACATCTTGAATCTTCACTATCTTTATGAGTAGCCAAATGATATTCTTAAATATTTCTATCAAACACTTGAGGTTGTGAAATCCCTTTGTGAGTGAGTATACTCAAAATGGTGATTGTAAAGGTTTGTGAGTGAGCCTACTTATAAAATTCATTGTAAAAGGTTTGGAGTGAACCTAATAGGTAAAAATCTTGGTTGCGGGTGAGCCACGGAAAACTCGTTGTAAATTGTGGACTCAACTTAGTAGAAATATTCAAGCGCGGCTTGAGGGAGTAGACGTAGGCATTGTTGGTCGAACCACTATAAATCACGATGTTATTTTCTCTATCCCTAAACTCTTTACTTATTGCAAGTTTTATTATATATATGCTTATTGTTTAGAAACAAGCTTTGTAGCGTAAAATCGATAAAGATTTTTATTTTCGCATTATTAGGCCATAACCCAATTCACCCCCCCTTCTTGGGTATATAGAGTTGTGTGTTGTATTGCTTGTAGGTAATTTCAGTTTTGATACCCTATTTTATTGAGAGGTATCATTGCTCTATATTATTTTGTTTATATATTTGTACATATATTTTGTGTATTTTGCAATGATTATCTAAAAAGGTGCATATCATTGGAAGATATTAATGTTTATTGTTTAATATATCATTGTGTAAAGTCTTATGATGGGTGTCAATCATAAGCATTGGCTTTGGACATAAAGCTAAATAGCCTTGCTAATATATCTCGTGACACATAAAGTTTATTTCGAAATAATAAAGAAATAAAAGACATACATGCTTACTGTTTAAGCCTTGATTTCTCATGCGTGCCTGGGCTGCATAAAGTAGAGAAATTGGTGATCGATGAGATAAAATAGTACATGAATTTTAGGTCATAAAGTGAGTGCTATTATATCTTACTGCTTTATCACATCTTGTTCATGTCGATAAGATTGTTGAATATACATGACCATGGAATGGACTATATTGTATTACAATGTAGCTACCATTATGATTCTATATCTATGATCTTATTGGACGGAATGGTAAACTAGAGTTGTTTCTGAACTATTTTGGATCCATAAAGTATTTTTAGCATTAAAATATTCACAATTGATAGAATGTTAGGATATTTTATTATAATATTATTATGGGCTTCTATTAATTGTGAGATAGGTTTTAATAAAGAGCTAAGATAATTGATTTTGTAATGAAAACTGTGAAGCCCAATATTCTGATCTAATAAAGTGGTATGGACTCTATATTAATTGATGTGTGGAAATTAGAGCGGACTTTGGAGATATTATAGACTTTTGATGGATGAGCCAATTACACTCCATAAATTAGTGAGCTAATTTATCACCTTCATTCCTCTATAATAGTTTACTCTATAAGATGCCTTGAATTATTATTATAAATATGTTTATCTTTATCTCTCTTATTTAATAATTGATTTTATATATAAAGCATCATGAATTCTTTGGACAAAATTCAGGAGAAGTAGAGAAAATTAGATAAAATAAAGCATAAGAAAGAAAAAGCTATATGTAACGACCGGTAGTCTATACTACTGTTGCATTGTAGTACTGTTACATCACGGAACGAGTGTTACATAATATAAATTATGTTCGAGCATATATACATTCATGGAACGACTTTAGGGATAAACGGTAAATTCTTCGAAACTTCGATGCGAAATTCTATAATGTTTCACTTTGGACTGCCTATGGTATTTAGGCCGTAACTTTCTCATACGAACTCCGATTTTTATGTATTTTATATCTTCGGAAATCTGAGATCGAGATCTACAACTTTGGAGTTGAATATTTTTCCAAATTCGAACCAGAAATGGATTTAAAATGTGGATCATAAATTCAGATGAATAGTACCCGAGGGCAATCTAGTAAATTCTACAAGCTTCTTCAAAATTCTACACTTTTCTTATTTTTTTAATGGCTAAGTATAAAAGGAATCACTATTCACTAATTCACAAATTGAGAACAAAAAAAAAGTAGAAGACGTGAATGAGAAAAATAAGAATAGAATAGAAGAAGAAGAAAGAGAGAAGAGGAAAGAAAAAGAAGAAAGAAACAAAGAATGAAAGAGCTTGGCAACCATTAGAGGCTTGGGAAGTGTTGGAAATCAAAAGAAAGAGGTAAGAAATCCATGACCCAAATTGTGAAATATTAAGTTTTGATGATTTGATACTTGCAATATGTTGTGAGATTGGGTGTGATGATGATTGTGTGATGTTTCTATTAAGACAATGGAAATCTTGAAAAACCCCAACTTTTTAAGTTTTGGGTATAACTATGTGAAGTATATGAAATAGATTAAAAGTTGATTGTTGATGAGATAGTGGTTTAGTGTATGTGAAATTGAGTGTAATATGATGTATTATGCATTGGTTTTTAGTATGGAAGTGTTAGTGGCAATTTTAGGTAGAGGATGAACATGGAGAAGAAAAACAGAATCCTGGAAAACTGATTTGCATCGCGACACGCAAAGGAAAAATGGCAGCAAGTTTCTGGATGTTGCGCGTCGCGACGCGTGGCACAAAATCACTCCCAAATTAATATTAAATCATCCTAGTTCCACCCTAGCATATTAGAGACCACCTCTAGGGTCTCGTATTAGTTCGCGTAGATACAGTACAACTTACTACAAGCATGATATACAAAATGACGATATCACGTACTTGAATTGAGAAGTTTAGCCTAGTTCCGAACTTGTCTCATGGTCTATAATCTAACCAAATTACCGCTTATAAACCTATTACAGGAACTGTAATTTCCTTTAACGAAGAAATATAGCACCAGCCAGATTCTAATCAGTGAGTGGACCTCTTTTCTCAAACTGATTTTATTTATCAAGTTTTGAATTCAGACTTAATTTTAAGCATATAGGGCGTTAGACAGAATTTTATCACAGATGCTTTTCATACAGTGATATTTCAGAAAGATTGTTTTTAATAGCATGAGTTTTGAGATTTTTAGATGCATTGGGGAAAAACCCACCTCAGTATGTAACTTAAGGAATTGACGGATGACATGTGCACATGTAGAGGACTGGGGGGACGGTGATACGTAATGCCCCCAGATCCTAGTTCAGGACTAGGGATGACAGATGCCCCTAGATCCTAGTTTCAGAGCTTGGAGGGTAGCATAGATCTGCACCCCCAGTTCTATTTCAGTGGCTTGGGGACGGCGATACGCAACGACCCAAGACCACTAGTTTCAGGGACATGAGTAGCATGCTTTGGGGGACGGCGATACGTAACGCCCCAAAATCATGGATTTGCATTTCTGGCTCTAGTTAGGCGTATTGGGGGACGACAATACGTAACGCCCTCATACGTCGGGTTTTCAGAGACGGATACAGATTTCAGAAACAGTTTTCAGGCACAGACTTTCAAAGTTAGTATTCCAGAGAAAGATTTTCTAGAAAGACAGGTTTTCAGAAACAGCAGATTTATAAAAAAAAAAAAAAAAAAAAAAAAAAAAAAAAAAAAAAATAGAAAATATAAGTTTTATTAAAGAGATATCAGATAAGGTTTCTAGAAAAAGAGTTTTCATATAAAGTTATTTCTTGAACTTTGGCTTTAGAACCAAATGTTTTTATATCAGTATTTCAGTTTTCGTCCACTCACTTAAATCGTACAATGATCTAACCCCTCACTCCCAGTTTTCTGTTGTTGCAGGTATTCTCGGAGGACGAGCTCGGGAGGACGGATACTGATGCAGTCACTAGGGTATGGAGTCTACCAGTTCAAGTCAGAAAGAGTAAGAGTCCAGTCAGAGTCAAATAGAATTCATGTATTAGTTTTCGGTTATGTGATAGTTATTGTAAAAAAAAAAAACATGTGTTATTATGTATACAATTACTGATGTTGAGTTTGCATGTTAAATTGTTAAGTTTGGGCCACGGTCTCATACATAAGATATATAATTAGAGAAAATGGTATTAGTAATTGTTTATGGTTGGAGAGTCAGAGGCTCAGGGGAATAATACGGCCTATTCTCTGCCGGTAACATCTCCCGGATTGGGGATGTTACACTTTCATTAAGAAAAATATAAGGTTTTATAAAGTAAAGGTATAAGGAAGTTTAATAAGGAGAGTAAATTTCTTACCATCAAGAATAGGAGAATAGATTGTGATCTCTTCTATACAAATATTCAATAGATCTACCAAAATTTTTCTACTATATTTATGGATTCTAAATCGGGTACACACTCTAAATCATTCGAATAATTCTTTAAATTGTATTTTAAATTTTTGTGATAAAAATCCTGTATAAATAAATCATAACATGATGAGCACTTACGAGTGCATCCTAATATATTTTTTCCAAGCTCGTGAGATTTTATCGTTTATAGGGAAGTTACTATTTTGGGTATCGAGATTGTTGTTTCTTCCACCTCATTCGTGTTGAGATAGTATATCATGTTTCGGGTGTATATGTCATCTCTCTCACATCAGTTGGGTCTCACACAGTTGTGGAACCCAGATATTATGAAAGAGATGAGATATACACCCGAAATATAATATAATTTTTCATGTTTTTGATGTTATTGTTCGTTACCTTGTATTGGAATTCCACTATTTTGTATTTAATTCATTTCGATCTTTGTTGTTTTTTTGTTCCTAAAGAAGTACTGTTTTATTATTAATGGCATTGCCCAAAATTATTTTGATCTGATTATTCTTGTTAGTAGGTAAAGATTCATTAATGTGTAATGCCAGCTCGTTTTCAAATAGGTGTGGTTTTGTGGTAAATGACTTAAGATTTGATTGTCAGGTCTTGAGTTCGGGTTCATATGGTGCATTTCTTATAAGAACCTGAGACAATCGGAGATTTTATCTATTCCGCTTAAGTTCAGGTCGGATATTTTGACGACGGGATTTAAAAAAAAAAAAAAAAACATGTGTTATTATGTATATTATTACTGATGTTGAGTTTGCATGTTAAGTAGTTAAGTTTGGGCCACGGTCTCATACATAAGATATATAATTAGAGAAAATGGTATTAGTAATTGTTTATGGTTGGAGAGTCAGAGGCTCAGGGGAATAGTACGGCCTATTCTCTGCCGATAACATCTCCCGGATTGGGGATGTTACACTTTCATTAAGAAAAATATAAGGTTTTATAAAGTAACGGTATAAGGAAGTTTAATAAGGAGAGTAAATTTCTTACCATCAAGAATAGGGGAATAGATGGTGATCTCTTCTATACAAATATTCAATAGATCTACCAAAATTTTCCATTATATTTATGGATTCTAAATCGGGTACACACTCTAAATCATTCGAATAATTCTTTAAATTGTATTTTAAATTTTTGTGATAAAAATCTTATATAAATAAATCCTAACATGATGAGCACTTACGAGTGCATCCTAATATATTTTTTCCAAGCTCGTGAGATTTTATCGTTTATAGGGAAGTTACTATTTTGGGTATCGAGAGTGCTGTTTCTTCCACCTCACTCGTGTTGAGATAGTATATCATGTTTCGGGTGTATATGACATCTCTCTCACTGCAGTTGGGTCTCACACAGTTGTGGAACCCAATTATTATGAAAAATATGACATATACACCCGAAATATAATATAATTTTTCATGTTTTTGATGTTATTGTTCGTTACCTTGTATTGGAATTCCACTATTTTGTATTTAATTCATTTCGATCTTTGTTGTTTTTTTGTTCCTAAAGATGTACTGTTTTATTATTAATGGCATTGCCCAAAATTATTTTGATCTGATTATTCTTGTTAGTAGGTAAAGATTCATTAATGTGTAATGCCAGCTCGTTTTCAAATATGTGTGGTTTTGTGGTAAATGACTTAAGATTTGATTGTCAGGTCTTGAGGTCGGGTTCATATGGTGCATTTCTTATAAGAACTTAGGACAATCGGAGATTTTACCTATTCCGCTTAAGCTCAGGTCGGATATTTTGACGACGGGATTTAAAACAAACAAACAAACAAAAAAAACAAAAAAAACAAAAAAAAAAAAAAAAAAAAAAAACAGTGTAATGCCAGCTGCAACTGAAGTTTGACAAATTTGCAAGTGAAGTTCTGGTCACTTGAAAGAAACAACATATATGCTTCCAAAAAATCTATGGGTACTTACCCAATTTATATCTTGATCATGAACTCCTTTCTGTAGAATCTACAGCTTCTGATAACGTGGGTTCACAGTATCTTCAAGGTTTTGGCGTTTTGCAGTCAGAAGCAAAGTGAAGTTCACACATCAAAGTCAATTTATGGCATGTAGATGACATTGGACTTATTGTGGCTCCATTCTCAGAACTCAACTGTATCTACCACTATCGCCTTATTTGTCAACAAAGACGACCAATCCCATTAGGGCCATTTCTATGTAATAAATGGTTCAGAATTACCGTTTTTAAATCTCAAATGTTCCAATCTATGTTGAGATGTTCCAATTGTTTAGGTTGGAATTATTTTTTCTCATGTTTAGAACTTTAGATAAAGTAAAAAGGTTGTGTTAGATTTCGACCATTGAATCTTATGTTTCTCATGTAATAGAAAAATACTTTGGAATGGTTTGATTTGGTTTAGACAGTTATAATTTGTATATAGTGGGTTTATTTGGTTTCCCAATATGAAATAACAAGCAACCCAAATTTACCTTTAGAGCTAGTAACATGATGGTCTCGTCTTTAAAGTAAATCTGATAGTATAAATTCGAGTGGAAACTCTGGAGTATTTGAGTTTTAAAAGAGAGGAAAAAAAAAGTAAAATTCCAAAATTACTTTTCTTTTTATAAGTAATTAATTTATTACTCTTGATATAATCATATAATCCCATTTAAAAAAGATTTATATATAATTTTATTTGATCCTCCTATAGCATTATTCTTTAAAATATGGAAACAAATTCTTATTTAAAGCCATAAAGATGAAAGCGTCGTATGTGGTAAGGCAAGATCCTGTGGTCAGTTGATTACATTAAACGCATTCAACTTCCTACCACCTCAGGCTCAACCCCACTAATCAATTTCGCTTTCATGCTCCACTCCCACCTGTTACCTGTTACCGGTTACCTTCATTACACTCGCATATCTTATCTCAATAATAACTCAAAACAAAACAAACTCCCCTTACAATTCTCTCAAAAAAAGATCCAAAAGCAATGACTGAGCATGATGAGAGGCAAGTCCCTCGCAATACTCGCCGGAGGAAACGCCGGTGTTGTCTTATTGCAACTGGGGTTTCAATAATGGTGCTGTTGGTGTTGTTCATCATAATCTTGATCCTGGCATTGACTGTGTTTAAAACGAAACAGCCTGTAACTCACCTTCAATCAGCAAAGCTTGATGGGATCGCTCCCCGTGTGACTTTCCCTGCCATTGATGTTAAACTCAACATCACACTTGATCTGCAAATTCTTGTTGAGAACCGGAACCATGCCAGCTTCAAGCATGGCTCTGGCCAGAGTTTGCTTCTGTACCAAGGCAACCAGGTTGGTGATGCTGATATTTTTCCGGGACTGATACCCGCCAGGGGATCTACTGTGCTTCCCTGCCGGCTTACTCTTCAGGTGGATGAGATGGCATCTAATCTAGGTGGCTTGATCAAAGATGTCTTGGATGGGGAACTGGTCATGGAGACGCGGACGAGGATTCCAGGCAGGGTCAACTTCTTGGGGATTTTTAAAAAGCACATTGTTACTACTTCTGAGTGTCAGTTCACCATTGCTGTTCTTGCCTTCAAGATTCAGAGTCAAGATTGTAAGAGCAAGGCTAAATTCTGATATGGTTGCATTGGAGAATCTTGCCATTGCTTTATATGCTAGTGTGAAACTCATTGATTCCTTTTCTTTTCTTTTTTTTGTTCTTAAAAGTTTGATGTATAGAGTTTATCAGAAGCAAAAGAGTAGATGTATAAAGATGATTACATGATGAAATTTGGTTACAGAAACAGACAGCGTAGCTTGATTCATGACTCCTTGAAAAAAGCTGAACATCAAAACTGTCTATGGTGAACTGCCTATGATGTCTCAAAAGTTTTGTAGATATGCTTTAAGAGGCAATACAACAGCCAACTCACCAAACTATCCAACACCCACCAGCCAAACAAACAGACGTTTCCTGTTCATCTTATCTCAATTAGCTTTGTTTTGTGGAAAGAAAATATGCATTAAGCAGTTCCTAGTTACAGTATGAGTCACTACAGAAGTTTCCACATTGAGTTTAATCAAAATAACCAATTTCAGACCCAAGCAAAAGAAGATGGAGAAAATTCGCCATATTTGTATTCAAACATATCCAGCTTATTTTGAATATCATATTGTAATCGTTAATATCGCATCATATATAAGTTTGCTACTTCTATCATGACTTCCGCAACCAGAATACAAGAGCCACAGTGCAAACAATGTTTGCTACAAAAGAATCAACGAATGCATGTTACAATTGTTGAGATAAAAGGACTGCTTGACCAACTACTACAAAAGATTAGCGTCAACAATACTATACAATGCTACTAATACACTGTAAGATAGGTCAGATTCCCCTAAAACAAGGTGCCGTATCATCCTATCTGCATCAAACCTCAAGACTGCACTGCCTTCAGAACTCAAGCTTCCTGCGTAATCCCAAATCAATCTTCCTTGATTTTGCCGAGGACTTCATTGGAGCACCAGGACAAGTTTCAGCAATTCCATTCAGGTGAGAAGTTGGAGGTGTCTGGCAAGATCCAGAATCCCAGTAATCGTGTGAAATTTCAGCAAGGTGACCTTCAGTCTGCTTTAAAACAATAGCTTCCAAGAGATTATTATACACGGATTCAAACATCTCCTCATCCGAAATAGATTCCTTATCATCTACATCAGTACTATCTTCCATTAATTTGAGACAAGAATCAAAATTCAGGAGGCGTGCAACACTAGCCCTCATTCGGTCAGCATATTTCTTACAAAGAGGAGCCATTGCCATGTTATCAGGAGCAGGAGCAAATGGGTCGAAAACAACATCCTTGGGTGTTCGAGGGCTGCCATCATCAACAGAAGCAACTTGGTCCTCTAACCTAATAGTTTCCAAGGAAAAGCAAGAAACATTGGTGGGTCTCTTGGCCTCAGTGAGTGGTGAATCACAATCAAAGGGAACATCAACAATATCTCTCTTAAGAACAGGAGTTATCGGTCCTAGAAGAGCTACCCCGTCAGCTATAGTCGATAGCTCAACAACAACTTCCTTATTGCTAACTCCATCCAAATTTTCAGAAAACTTTTGAGACAAATCTTGGCACTTTTTTGATCGATCCGCAGAAGCTCCAGCGTCCATAACTCAAATAATTAAAACAGCCAGTTAAATAACTGTTGAAAATGGGAATATATAACCCTCAATCGAACTTTTGGGGGAACAAACCCTAATTAAGAATATTCCAAAACTCAGCAACTTGTTTCTTGTAAACTGAAAATACATCAACATTGAAATATCAAAAATTCTAGAAATTCAGAGGATAAAAGACCATAAAAATAAATACAAAAATCTGAAACACATCCAAAAATCGAGAAATACACACACACAAAATGCTTTGGACACGAAAATTAAGCTAAATAATAACACATGGGGCATTTCAAAGCAACCTAAAAAGTAAAATCAGAGAAGCGTAATAAAAATGATATTCTTATGATTATTAATTTTTTTTTTTTTTAAAAGGAACAAGCTACAGATCCATGATAAAAACACAACGGAGCTAAACCGTTTCAAGTGTAAATAAAATGAACAAAATTACAGCAAAAATTGCCACAAAAAAAAAATGGAAAGAGAGACAGAGATTGAAGTTATGTGTTACCTGAGATTGAAGTAACCCAGCAGCCGCGGCAAAAGAATTAGTGAGTTAGCAAAAATATCTATATATATCGGAACTGAAAGTGGAGTGAACAATGTTGATGTCCCTTAACTTTTCGTGTCCTTTTGTTTGTGACTTTGTGCCCTATACGCTATCGCAGTTTTGGTCGCTCCAAAGTCCGAATCCGAATAAGATATTCGGATCTAACCATTTCCCCGTGTACAAACCCGGGCCCAGCAAAACATGGTCAATGGCCTAACATTTCCATATACTGACCGAACACGTTAGGACTAACGTCGGCAAATAGATATGGCAAAAAGTCATGTGGCCCACGTTCCAACATCCCACTTTCTACGCCTTTTTTTCTAAAATCCCTGCAAACTTCCTTTTACAGGGTACTGAGTACCCATGCAGCAAGTTGGAATCATAAGATTGGTAAATTTCTTCTACTTTGATCTTTGATATCAACCACACGTCATGATCAAATTGTGAATAAAATTTCTTCCCTCATTTATTAACTCTCTTCCATTTTCTTTCCCATAATATATCATTCTCTTTCCTTTTATTTACTTTTAAAATACTTTTTTTTTCCTTCAATTATTTTTTAATTTTTTATTTTTCTTTTTTATTTTTTCCCCTTATTTTTTTCTTTTTTCTTTTTTATTTTATTTTACTTTATGATTTAATTCTTTTATTTGTATCTTAAATATTTTTTATAATTTATTTGTTTAATAAATCTTATATATTTTTTATGCATATTTTTTTTTATTTTGAAAGTATAAAAATTTGCTTTTATTTTATTAAAAGTCGTGTTGATTTTGATTCTGTTTTTTATTTTTATTTCATTAAAAGTTGTGTTGATTCTGATTCTATTTTTATTTTTATTTTATTAAAAAATTATTTGTCATATTTGCTTTTCGTAAAGAAATGTTTAAATCTATTTTTACTTTATTAAAAGTTATTTGTTTTGTTTACTTTTACTTTTTATATAAATAGATAGTTTGTAAGTTTGATGGTAAGATCATTTAGAAGATCATTTGAGCCTCTCTCCTTTCATCTTCTCTTTCCCTTTCAGCCTATCATTCTCTTTTCTTATAATAATGTTATCCTCTTAGCATCACATTATGGATGACTACAACTTGGGTTCATTTTCAGATAGTTGGTCATATGAGAATGATATTCTAAGTGGTGAGAGCATCTACAACAATAGTCGCGATTTTATACATGAATTTACTACAGATCAGGTTAGTTATTATCGTTTTCTTATGCATATTCGTTATTTATTTTGAAAGTAGAGAAATTATACATATTTGTTATTTATACATCTTCGTTATTTTTTATACAGATTTTTCAAAGTATAAAAGATATGATAAATTGGACGAAAAGAGTTGGTCTAGAAAATGGTATTGTAGTAGTGATTAAAAATTCTGCCAATTTAAAAAGTGGCAAGCTGCCAAAGTGCCTTCTAATGTGTGAAAGATGAGGAAAGTGCAAACTGTCACGGTATCTTATTGATGGGCAATTTATAAAAAGGAATACGGTGACTAAAAAATGTGAATGCTCATTTGAGCTGTGAGGTATACCAATACCTCCAGACGACATTATACGGGTGATTACGCCCTAAAATAACTTACGGTTATCGCAGTATAGCTGGGGTGTCGATTCCTCAGATGGATGGTAACATGAACTAATTTACTCAAACAAAGATTGGAGAGACGTCATGATTTCCTTGAAGTTCTTCGTTCTTCCTCTCTATGAATTGTGTTTTTGGCTCTTTTTGTGTGTTTCTCATCTGTTTCTGTCTGATTTTATCCTTTTCTAGGGTTTAGGACGAAGTTGGATTTATATAGAAAAGTTCTGGAACCCTAAATACATTAAAAAAACGCACAAACAGTATCCTGGAATCGCGGTTTCCCGTCGCGACGTGCGCCGCGAGTCGCGACTCGCCAACGGCTTTTTAGTGACTACAATTGACTAGATCTCCTCGAGTACATGTAAATCGATATATTATGGGTCTCGTAACACTTTTTATATCAAAAGTTATAGCCTTTTTAAATTCAGTGCGCGGTTGATGCTCTCGCGTGTGTCCGATACGTTTGTTAGGCTCTGAAACATGTTCAATTGCTCCATTCTCCTTGATCCATTGCTTCCTATTAACAAAGCACAAAATGACTCTAATTAAGATTAAAACATAGGATAATAAAGCTGAGTTAGCAGTGTTTTAAGTACACTTTCGTGCACTTATCAGCGGGATTAAAGGTAACATGTGGTTTCCATAACCATCAGATAGCATAATATATTGATGGTCGTGAGTATCCGTTTAGGCTAAAACCAATAGAGAAATAATTTATGCTCGACATGGCCAACATCACCGCACCTCGTGAAATTCTTAATATTTTGAAGGAAAGAGACCCGTCAAATACTACGAGAATCAAAAGCATTTACAATGTCATTTTCACAAACAAATAAGCTAAAAGGGGTGGTCTAACATCTATTCAATATGTCATGGAGCAATTAATTAAGAAAAAAATACATGCATGATTACCTTACAAATCCATACACCAACTAAATCACATATATTCTTTGGGTTCATCCTAAAAGCCTAGAGTTATCTGTTAATTTTCCTTCAGTGTTGATCATTGATGCCACATACAAGACCAATGAGTATCGAATATCACTATTGGAGGTAGTTGGTATCACATCCACAATGCGAACTTATTCGCTTATGTAGAGGGATTGATCAGGGGGAAGTTTGTTTATACTCGCCATGAAATAGTCAATGGTTCATATCTTCTTATCAATAGGATTATATTATAATATCTCGTTTAACATTCTATAAAATTTAAGACAAGTAAGGACAATCTATGTAATAATCCTATTATTTATCTCTCTCTTTTTATAAAAGATAGGTGGTCTGATCAGGTAGTATTCTATTCCACCTTATAATGACGTGCTCACATCGCCTTGAAAGAGCTGTGTTGACGACTGTTTTTTGGTCCAAGAGCAATATGAGAAATTACCCATCGAATAAACATTCATCGACAGTGAATTTGTTTGGTTAGTATGGAACCAAAGCAAACTTAGCAAACAGACAGATAAATCACAAAGTTTATGTGGTTCGGTGGAGAGTGACTCATACCTACGTCCAAGAGAAAGATGATATTTTATTACTGCTCAGTGTCAAGACCAACCCTAGCTACAAATAGGGAAAGTAATTGAATACCCCGGGTCTTACAAAAGCCCGTTACAATTCTCTCAAATAGTCAGGTAACTGACCAACTTTTTATATTTATCTTTAGTTCTTGAGTTCTTGTTTTTACAAGTAGTAAAATGCGAAAATTATTAACCTTTGATATGAGACTTCAACCTCTTTTATATAGGGTTCCAAATTCACTATTACACCGAATCTGATATTATCCCATGTTACTTACTCATCATTACGACCATAACTCTCCTCAAACACCCTTAATTTTGCCAATCAGATCAGTCTATTTCTCTGCAACTGCACCGGCCTATGGCAGCCTACGGCAGCTCTGCTCTACCACTACTCTGCCACTGCACAGGCCTATGGCGTCTGGCAGTGACTACTTCCAATGAGAACCGTTGTTTTTCCACAGTCATCATTAGTCTTCTAGAAGCATATCTTCCTACTTAGGGCATAACTCACACGACCTCATTACTAGTCGGCCTGTGATCTCATTTTCGTTCCTCGGGTCCACACACTGAGGCATATGATAGTAATCAAAGCATCCTCTCTCTTCCCAAACAGGTTGGGTACCCCGGACCGGACCGATTCGGGCCCAAGTTTTTTGCCACATTACTCGGGAGAACTTCTACGTACTACTGGGTCGGGTCTCTCTATAAAAACCGCATCTCCTTCCGGGCTCTTGAGCTTTTGCCATCCATTTTTTGCTAAGTACAATCTTCATCTTATCCATCTTCGATACTTGATCTTTTCTCGGGATAAAAACCACCATCAACATGTTGTTTCACTGGACTGTCAAGTTTCTACCCTTTACAAGCGGGAATCTTCTCACAACGATCTTCTTTTGCCTTTTGAATTATGGCGGTGGACTTATTATAAAATATGGTTTTAATAATGGATCTATCAATTTATTAAGTTAAGAATTGTATTAAAAGAAAAAGAAAAATATTTATTTTATTACACTAAAAAATGAATAACATTATATTGAAATTTATATTTTCTCTTTTTAAATATGATACATAAATAAATTAATAAGCTGATGGATCAACGATTATATATATATATATATATGGAAAATATAATTTTTTTTTAAACGTCGGTACGTGGGAAACCACTTCCAAATGGTCCACATGGTATAAAAAAAATGAAGAGATGCACTTGGTTTTTCAAAGTTGTGGTCAACATTCAATGGGATCAATTCCCTATAGAAAAGGCGTCTGGTTCTTTATTTTCTTCGAATTTTAATTTATAAACTAAATCTCATTTTGATATTTATATTTATATATTTATAAGAGATGATAATTTCATACCAACCCATATATTTTTGAGGTATTTAAAAATTAAATATCTCAAAATGAAAATATTATAAGAGATGATGATTTTCAAACTGTATCTTATTCAACCGAAATCCAAATCACAATCTATAAAATCTATATACACTTAGTATTCATATATACAATTTTCATCAATAAATCTCTCTCAAATTTAAACTTCTACAAAGCCGAAATTAGCCTCAAAAGCACAAATTATTGAGGATTGCCACAGGCCTGGTATGGTATGAGGATGTCAATACACTACAAGAATTATGGCTTTTAGCGTCCAAATATTTAGCGTCGAATATTGTTTCGACGCTAAAAGTGAGTTTTAGCGTCGAAAATAATATTCGACGCTATATGTCATATTTTTAGCGACGGAATAAAATTTCGACGCAGAATATTAATGTTTTAGCGTCGAAAACTTTTTTTGACGCTAAAAAAAGTACTTTAGCGTCGAATAATATTCGACGCTGAATAATTCTATTATTGCAATAATTTTTTGCGCCAAATATTACACTTTTAGCGTCAAAAACATAGTCGACGCCAAAAATATACTTTTAGCGTCGAATATATATTCTTTAGCGTCTAAATTAAATTCGACGCTAATTTTTTGATATTTAGCGTCGAAAAAACCTTTTCGACGCTAAAAACGTCAACAATTAACGTCGAATTTGAATATTCGACGCTAAATATAGATTAAAATGCAGATTGCCACCAACCCTTCTCCCCCTCTATTTTTTCTCTCATTCTCTTCATTTTCATCCTCTGAAATCTGAGAATTTCTCCTCTACAGCCTCACATCTCTCTTAAAAATTTTCAATAAAATTGTAATCAATTTCCGATAAGGTAATTCTTCTTTCATATTTCTTTATTATTTTCAATTTTTATGATTATATATGTTGTTTATATGTTGTTTGTTAGTGATTTATGATTCATATATGTAGAGTAAGTATATTAATTAATAAAATATAATTTTTTTGTAAACTATTTAATTTATCAACCAATATATATATATATATATATATATATATATATAATATATATATATATATATATATGCTTAAATAAAGTATTACAGAATTAGTAATGTTGATTACTGTAAAATGATATCTAATAATTATATTATTATATTTAGGTATTCTGCTGAAATAGATAGAAATTGGATGAGCTCTCTGGATAGATTGAGTGTTGAATATCGTAATGGAGTGTCTGAGTTTATGGAAGTCGCAAAGCAACACATTGATGCAGAAGGTCGTGTTCGTTGTCCATGTGCAAATTGTTTGAATAGGAAAATGAAGCGGTTAGATGAAGTTCATAATCATTTATACATGCCAGGAATATCACCAACTTACCGTATGTGGATTTATCACGGTGAGCAGTATCATTCTCAGTCACGGTTTTTTGATGTCGGCGAAGGGAGCAGTAGTTACAATCAACCTGCAAACGATGAGATCACCGATATTTTGCATGACTTACAAGGTCCACAACTTGGTCATAGTGTTAGTGGTGACTTGCCAGTGTTAAGTGGAAATGATCAAAATTTATTTAGTGAACTACTTGATGAGGCAAAAAAAATTCCATTCGAAGGTGCTGGAATGTCGATCTTGAATTTCGTTGTGAAATTATTACACATTAAAGTGATCAACAGAATGACCAACAAAAGTATCGATATGATGGTAGAATTACTGGCCCAAATGTTACCGGTTGGAAGCGAATTGCCTAAGTCGTACTACGAGGCAAAGAAAATGTTGCGTGATCTAGGAATGGGGTATGAATCCATTCATGCTTGTAAGTTTGATTGTGTATTATTTCGTGCCGAGTATGAATCACTTGAACATTGTCCGATATGTGGTGAAAGTCGGTACAAAGTCCGTGGTATGGAGAAGAAAGTGCCTCAAAAGATATTGCGATATTTCCCTTTAACGCCCAGGCTGCAGAGATTGTTCATGTCACGACACACAGCGACTGATATGATGTGGCATCATGAAAAGAGGATCGGTGCGGAGGGCATACTTAGACATCCTGCGGACGGAACCGAATGGAAGGAATTTGATGACATGTACCCCTGTTTCGCTGAGGACCCCCGTAATGTCAGGTTAGGTCTTGACTCTGATGGTTTTAACCCATTTGGGAATATGTACAACTCTTATAGCATCTGGCCCGTTATTTTCATTCCATATAACTTACCTCCATGGAAATGTATGAAGGATCCGTTCATGTTTATGTCATTGCTTATCCCTGGTCCACGTTCACCTGGTAAATATATAAATATTTACTTGAGACCATTGATCGAGGAGTTACAAACATTATGGAATGTGGGTGTGCATACCTATGATGCAGCTTCAGAGCAGTATTTTCAGATGCATGCCACATTATTATGGACCATTAATGATTTTCCAGCCTATGGTTCATTATCTGGATGGAGCACTAAGGGATACATGGCATGTCCAGTTTGTGCGGGTCATACACCTTCGCAACGATTACGGAATAAAATCGGATACACAGGGCACAAGAGATTTCTTGAGTCGAGTCATCCTTGGCGGAGGAGTAAATTATTTAACGGGCAACATAAACCTCAGAGTAAGCCCAGTCGATTGTCTGCATTTGACATACTTTGCCAACATCAACATCTCAAAGACAGCACACCAGGTAAACATCCTAATAATAGAGATAAAAATTGAAAACGGTTACCTGAAGAGTTGAATTGGACAGGAAAGAGTATTTTCTTTGAGTTAGAATATTGAGGGACTCTGAGTTTGCGACATAATTTGGATGTAATGCATATAGAGAAAAATATTTGTGAGAGTTTAGTGGGTACACTAATTTCAATTCCGGGTAAGACAAAAAACACTGTAAATGCTAGATTGGACCTACAAGATCTTAGAATTCGCAGTGAATTGCATTTACAAGTCGCCTCTCGAGGTTTTATTAAGCCTCCTGCTAGTTATGTGCTCAATCAATCGGAGAGAAAATCATTTTGTGATTGGCTGAAAATGGTTAAATTCCCTGATAATTATGCATCCAATATTGGGCGTTGGGTCAGAGATGATACAATAACGGGATTAAAGAGTCACGATTTTCATGTGTTGCTCGAGATTCTCCTTCCTGTTGGCATTCGACCTTATCTCTCCCCGAATGTATGCGACGTCGTACTTGATCTATGTGGCTTCTTTAAACAATTATGTCAGAGGACATTAAGCACATCTGTTATTGACGACCTTGAGCGAGGAATTGTGATAATCCTATGCAAGCTGGAGCGAATTTTGCCACCCGCTTTCTTTGATGTCATGGTACATCTGGCTGTGCATTTACCGGCTGAAGCTAGAAAGGGAGGTCTTGTCCATTACAGATGGATGTATCCCATTGAGAGGTACTATATATATATATATATACAGTTTTATATAAGAAAATTTGTAACCGTTTTCATGTGCATAGAATTTAGTCTTAATGCAAACTTGTTGTCATATCTGCAGAGCTTTGGGAGATTACAAACAATATACGAAAAACAAGGCACGCCCTGAAGGTTCAATAGCTGAAGCTGTTATAATAAGTGAAGCAATAACATTTTGTTCGATGTACATGCAGAATATTGAAACTCATTTTAATCGTCGGCCACGAAACTATGATGGAGATGCAAGTAATAACCATGAGATCACAGTGTTCCGTCAAAATTACAGACCATTTAGGGCAGTAGGTGTCAAATTACTAACCCTTCAGGAAGTTCAACGTGCGCATTGGTTTATATTGAGTAATTGTGATGAAGTGCAACCGTATTTAACGTAAGTTTTTCTGGTGCATCATTACTGTATTTTTGCCATACATTAACCGTGATAATTTATTGTAGGCAACATCTAACAAAGCTACAATATGATGGTGACCATAATGTTGATGAAACCCACAAAAAAAGAATTTCCTAAATGGTTTGAGACAACTGTAAGTTAGAATATTTTATATTTATTTTGATCCTAACATTAGACATTTCAGTTTGTTATATTAACACATATATTTCATTGTCAGATTAACAATCAAGTGCAAAATGGTCAATTGGACTCGTAATCCTCGTTGGTTTCTTTGGCTTATGGGCCTCAAAAGCAGGCTTATGAGTACAGTGGATGTATTGTCAACGGAGTTAGATTTCATACCGAACAACGAGATGTTACTCATGTGACTCAAAATTCTGGAATTGTAGTCCAAGGAGAACACGGCTCAGATGTAATTGACTTCTACGGCGTATTGCAATCGGTCATTGAGTTGATATATCGACCCAGACGACATACTGTGCTATTCCAATGTAAGTGGTTTGACACAAATGCCAGAAAGAGGAGAATTCAAGTTAGTAATCATCTCATGTCAATTAATGAGCAGGAATGTTTGTTATGGTTATGCTTGTGCATGAGAAGTCGTTGTGATGAGTTTGGTGTGTCGTGATATGTATGTATTGTTTGATGTGTGGCTTGTGATGTATTGGTTGTTAAATGTGCTTCGTGGTGGTTGTATTTTTGATTGTGTGTGTGACTGTGTGTATGTACGTGTATGATGGAACTCGTAGATTATATGGATAATGAATGCATATGTGAAATGAATAAATGAATGAATGAATTGAAAACGAAAGTGAGCATTCGATGTTATAAGCGCTTTTGTTAAGTTGTATTGACTTGTATGGATATGTATGTATTGTATAAGAACTTTGTAATTTGATGACGCTAATGCGACGGGTTTTTGCAGATGCACCGGGCAATCGCAAACGGGCTACCGCGACTCCATCTACATCAGCAAGGGCAACTGGCCCTGGTGATTTCTCTGCTAGCACAGGTGAGTCAAGTACAGTGAAGGGTCGAGGACGCACCTGTGGCCTGGGGTTGGCTAAGTACTTTAAGGCTCACGGCCGTATCCGGATAGAGATATCAGATGATGGACACACTCAAGTCGGACAACATAATTCAGCGTTTAATACAGCCATAGGAGCTACAGCTCGATATGAAGCTCCCCAAAACTACGTATCTTGGAGAAAGATACCGTGGGAGACGAAAATGAACCAGCTATTCCCTTCGCTACTTGTAAGTTTTCGATATTGTTTGTTATTTAACATTTTTATTTTATACTTATTTTTACTCGAATTTTCATGTAGGAATGGTTCGACTTCGATCTGACCCAAGTGAATGTCCAACAATATATTGACTACCACATGGGGAAAAGTTATAAAGATTATAGAACAAAAGTCCTGAAACCAATATTCGACGAACATGGACCTTCAAATGCTCCACAACACAAGCCTGATTTTATAGAGGAACAAGATTGAACATTCTTATGTGAGCTTTGGTCTAGCAAAAAACACGAGGTAAATTTTGAAATAAACAGAAATTTATAATTGTCTTTGTTTTCGGTACTTACAGTGTTGGTAAATACAGGATAAATGTCACGCAAATGCGGAAAATCGAAGTCACTTGCGTTTTAACCACCGTGGAGGTTCGAAGCCATTTATCCAACATCGTGCCGAACATTCTGAGGTAAATATATCATAACGTAAAATTTAACAGTTAATTATTTTTACTAATCTGGAATAATATTGAATTTATTTTATGTTTATAACAGAGTAGCACAGGTGAGGTGCAATCATTTCCAGATTTTTTCCGTGTGACGCATTACAATGAGAGGAACAGATGGATAAATGAAGAAGCCGAACGCTGCTATGTAAGTTTCAGTTTTTAAAATAAAATAATTAATATTATATATGTTAATTTTTTTCTCAAATTCTAATATTAACTTATTTTTTGAAACAGAACGAAATGATGGAACTCCAATATCAAACTCAGGAGACAGGGTCCGACCCCATACCAGATGAGCAGCTGTCGCAATTGGTTTTCAAGAATCAGACAGCTTACAACGTGGTCTTGGCACTCGTAAGAAGCCAACGTCATCTGCACACAATAGTGGTAATTCGGACAATGTCTCTCTTCGAGACGAGTTAGTCACCACCAAAGACGAGCTGCAGCAGACTAAGGAGAAGCTACAACAGGTCACGGTGGACCACGAGAAGAAGATGATGGACCACGAGAAGAAGATGGAGCAGTTGGAACAGCAATTGCTGGCTTTCCGTCAGATGTTCGAGGCCTCAATGAGTCATGGTGCATCGGGCTCGAGCGTCCCCCCATCACAGTAGCAATTAATTTTATATTTGGTTTTGTATAAACATTTTGAACAAATAGATTTAATATAATATTTCTTTTTTCTAAAACAAATTTCAATATAATATTTCGTCATTTTGTTATTAATTACATTTTTTTCAACTAAATTAAATATTTTAGACCAAAAAATAAGTAAATTACTAATTTTTTAAAAAATAAATTTTTTACTTTTAGCGTCGAATATTTCGAGGCTAATAGTATAAAAAATGGCCGCTGTAAGCATACATATAATACTTTTTTAATATACGTTAGCGTCGACAAGTTTCGACGCAAAAATTCAAACTTTTAGCGTCGAATATTTCGACGGTAATAGTAAAAAAAATGGTCGCTGTAAGCTTACATATAATACTTTTTTAATATACTTTAGCGTCGACAATTTTCGACGCTAAAAGTTTGAATTTTTGCGTCGAATTATTTCTTCGCGAAATATAAAATATAGCGTCAGACAATTTACTTTAGCGTCGAAAAAAATTGGACGCAGAATACTGTTTTTTTTAGCGTCACATTTAATTATTTCGACGCTAAAAGTGATTTTCGTCGACATTTTATCGTCCATTTTTTGCGTCTAATTTTTTCGACGCTAAATGTCTTTTGCGTCGAAACCGTCGCTTATGGCGTCGAAATAATTCGACGCTAAATGGTCTAATTCTTGTAGTGATACTTGTATTTGTCTCGTTCGACCAACGAGTATGAAAATTATACCCTTATCCGCATTTGGTGCATCTAGCCCCCATAGAGGCCCCCATTTACCTGGGGTTTTTACTTCTATTTGAACAGGGATGTTAATACACATACCTGACCTGTCCAACTAACGAGTATAAAAAATTATTCATTACCATCCTTAATGTACCCCCCCCCCCCGCGAGGCCCCATCACCACGAGGATTCTTGTCATCCCTACATACTACACAACCTAAAAATATGATTATACTCACTAAAATGTCATGGAGCTTAGTAAATTATGACTAAGTGCAATAAAATATGATCGTGGATGTGATCATTAAAATGTGATTGAGTTCACTAAAATGTGATTGTGCTTATTTAAACATGACCACGCTCACTAAAATGTGAATTTCTTTGTTGACTGATTCTTTTTTTTTGTGGAAATATATCGATAATGGTACTCATGAAAAAATTTATTATTCGTAGAATAATATGTAATTTTTATGATCAAATATTTTATATTTTGAGAGATCTTTAATTTTTTTTAATTAAAATTATAGGAAAAAGAAAATATACATTGCACATTAAATAAATTTATATTTTATTCAATAAAATACAAATCAACTCTCATCACCCTTTCTATGAGAGTATACATACATCGCTTAATGACAAAACGAGACTAAATGGTAACAAAATTCATAAAATGGAAAAAAAAAAATCATGGACTTTTTAATAATTTCCTACAAAAAGAAAAATAAAATATATTTGAATAAATAAACCAAAATTTACACCATTTTCATAATTTTAGATATAATTTAATGAGACTTGAATTCAGTGTTAAATTGAATTTTGTGTTAAAATTTTATAGATTATGAATGATAATTATTGAATAAAAATTTATATGTAATTAAATTTTAACTGTTACTATATAGCATAAATAAAATTATAAAAAAATATAATAATTTAAAATAACCGAGCTCAACTCAACAATGTATCCAAAGTCATTTAATGGAATGGTCCGTTCTACTAATATATATCTACCATCAACGGGAAGAAAGAAAGAAAAAAAAGAAGAGGGAAAGAAGAAATGGCCACTAGACCTACCGGCCGGTTCGCGGTTCCACACTTAAGTGGAACCAGAATCGTAAACCGAACCGGAACCGAACCGGTCGGTTCCGGTTCGGTTTACGGTTCCCTTTCCGGTTTGTTTTTTTTTTTTTTTTTTTTTAGATAATAAATTTTAAAAATAGAAAAAATTCTATAATCGTAACGTTTTTTCATACTATTACATCATTTTTATAGAATTTTTTTTTTATAAAATTCTTTTAACCTATAATCTTTTTTATAACCAACTCTTGACTAGTGTTTTCTTTATATAAGCGATGTGGGATATTTGTTACTTGGCTATTGTGTCCCACATTGCTTATATAAAGAAGTCAATAACCAAGAGTTGGTTATAAAAAGGATATGGACATTCATGTTTTAGTATTACAATTTTAAACCTCATTAAGTCATTATTATTAATAAAAAAAATTGAGATTTACTTGAGGAACCTTACGGTTCCAAGAAAATACATTTTTTTTTTTTTTTTACTTCCGGTTCCAACCGGAACCGTACGGTTCCGGTTGGAACCGCTGGAACCGTTTGGTTCCAGCGGTTCCAACCGGTTCGGTTCCGGAACCGGTTGGAACCGGAACCGTCCGGTTCCAACCGGTTCGGTTCCGGTTCCGAACGGGAACCTTGGCCGGGTCTAATGGCCACAAGTTAGGTCAACGCCCGTAAACGCGAATGAACCCTTGTATATTATATAGTTAAGCTTCATTGCTTTTTCCTATTAACAGCCAGCCCTTTCTCCTCATTATTTTTCCCCCAAAATAAAATAAAATAAAATGGAAGTAGCTCCAGCAGCCTCATCGACCACGCGCCATTTAAGCAGGAGGCCGTCCTCTTCTTCTTCTTCTTCCTTTCGACTACGTAGCCCTAGTCTCAACATCCTCCGTCTCCGCCGCATATTCGACATGTTTGACAAAAACGGCGACGGATTGATCACCGTCAATGAGCTTCATAAAGCCCTTAACCTCTTAGGACTCGAAGCCGACATCTCCGACCTCGAATCCGCCGTTTCCTCCTTCGTTAAACCCGGCAACGGCGGCCTTACGTTCGAAGACTTCGCCGCCTTCCACCAATCGTTAGATGACAGGTTTTTTGCATTAAATGATGAGGCGGCGGAGGAGGAGGAGGCGGATTTGACAGAGGCGTTTAAGGTGTTTGATGAAGACGGCGATGGATTCATTTCTGCGCATGAATTGCATGTCGTTTTGGGGAAGCTTGGATTGATTCAGGGGAATGAAATTGATAGAGTTCAACAGATGATTGGATCCGTTGACCGTAATCACGATGGCCGTGTTGACTTTTTTGAATTCAAGGACATGATGCAGAGTGTTCTTGTTTAATTCAATTATTTATCATTTTGGTATGTCATCGTTGTTACTTTTAAGTTGAGAAACTTTCATATTATCACTTTTGAAGAAAACACATATATATTGTTCAATAAAAAAAGAGAGCCGATGTGTAAGAATATAAGACACTACTGCGATTAACCGAACTTGTAAATTTCCATATATTTATCCAATTTCATTTTATATTTTGTTTAGATCAACCTCCGATGTGTAAGAATAAAACAATATTTGAAAAATAATAAATATTCAGAAAATTTTCAAAAAAATAAATAAATCCAAAATCCTGTCGATTTTTTTATTCGAAATAAAAAATTTTCTTGAATTCTATATCGAACGATAATCGCAATCAAAATTCGAGATTTTATATAAATTCATAGAGCAAATTATCAACTTAATGAATAAAAATCTAATTTGATATGGGCTTTTTGCACACCAAATCCCAAAGCCATTGATTCTTAATTAATTAAATAACGACATAAATTTTTTTTTTTCAAAGAAATTATTAATAAAACAAAAAACAAAAAAGAAACTTGATGCCTTGAAAATTTTCCAGATAAATTGATAGGCGGGGACACAGAATTTAGCTTAATTTATGAGTTTTGATAATTTCTTTTGAAACTTCTAACATTTCATACTTTTCAAAGTGTAGAATTGTAAGAGGGTCTATTCTATTTGTTGGTGGTAGAAATCAGCATATAAATCAAGTAGTGTGAGCCAAGGGTAGGGGTGAAATTTTCCTTGGTTGGTATTTAGAAAGTGTTAAACATTTCTCGGCTCGGCAGAAGCCCAGACACAATCCCCCAGTTTAGGCCGGTCATAGCATGTGCTTCAACGCGGCTTTCCATAAACCGACCACATTAGCTCGTCAGCTCGGTTCAGGCTTACCCTGCTCCCTTCCTGGTAAGTCGAAGCGCTCGGACAGTTCAAGGCAGGACGAGAATGGTTCGAATGGTTCGGCAGATGATTAGGCCGACCACTTAGCAACCGACAGAAGTCTCGAGATTATAATTTCCCTTTACACATGTCATTTCCCGGAAGCACCCACCAGGCTGTCATCATTATTAAATGCATGTGGCAGTGAAGAGTTATATTGATGTGATGGGATGTCAGAGAGCATGTTCACTTTCGACAAGAGCAGGCCTAGGGCAGGGAGCTTAATAAATGAAGCAGGTTCACGTGGAAGACTCTGCCGAATGGGGAACAACAACCGCCTCATCTTTGCCGCCTCAAACTTAGTATATATATAAGAAGAAGTCTTTTTTGTAAATGAGAAAAAAAGAGGAGGGGACACACACACAGAGACACAAAAAAAGAAGTGAGATTGAGAGGGTTTTATAAGTCCATTTGTAAAACAGCTCGGTTCCCATACAGACCGACCATAAACAGGTCGGCCCGAGCTTATTATAATAGTAAAACACTATCCATTTTGTGCATGTGGACGTAGGCTGGACTCGATCCGCCGAACCACGTTAACTTCTTGTGTTAATCTGCATGTACTTCTCCCTCTACCGAAGTTTGCTTTTGGTTCCCTCATAACCAAACAAATTCACTGCTGAAGGAAGGTTGAATCCCGGGAACAATATTCCACTATTGTCCATGAGACGAAAACCAGCCGTCAACAGTTGGCCCCGTCTGTGGGGAGTCGAACAAGAAGCAGCTCACGTTGTAAGACGATGGTGGAAAGTGCAAGCGGTGGTTTTCACAAGCAGCTCAACAACAGAATGGATGGAGGAGAAAAGGAATGGGAAGAAGCAAGCCGGAACGAGAGGAATAAATGGTCTGTTTGGACAAAAACCTTTTCTTTTTGAATTGTGGAATGAAATGTAAAAGTATTGGCCAACGGACACCCATCCGGGGTGAATTGTTGAATGAAATGTAACGAGGGGGATGGGTTACATCCGTTGGCGACAGGTGACCAGGCTCCTCAGTAGGAAGGAACTACGTTTCCCAAACTACCGATCGCCATCTTCGTAAGTTACTTGTGCTGGAGGATTGATCAGGGAGCTGGTCAGCCAAAGGAGAGGGAGGACGTCCGTCGGTCCAGTTCTCAATTGGTGTGGTGGTCTTCCCCGAATTAGAAGAAAGAAGGTAAAAATTATTCGGGAAAACCACGCAAAGCGAAGACTGACGGCCTCGCCCGGAAGCCCAGGGTCAATCGGGAGGTACCAGGCACCGGGGAAATGCATTGTTGAAGGAGCACCGTGTTGGGTTTCAATTAAGTCCCAATGATCATAAATCAAGCATAAAACGAGTTGAATACACATCAAAGGAGGTGTTGAATAACTCACATTGATCGGTTGGATGCTGCGAAGATGAAGAACGAACTGCTCTCCCTTGCTCGGCAGTGGGCTGCGCAAATGGTGGACTGCTCGGCAGTGGGTGGATCTCCTCCTCCAAGAATCGGCCATTGATGTCCTTTGAAGCTCCAAGCTTCAACAATGGATTCCAAGCTCACGCATACACTGCCCTAACACATTGGTATGCCTCATAGAGTGTGCTAGCACATAGATCTTGCAACAAGATCATTTGTTTCTCCATTTTTTCGGTCAAAACCAGAAAAACAAAGGAAGAAACGGTCCAAGACCGAGAGAGAAGAAGAGAAGATTTTTGGCTCCAAAAAGCCTAATACCGTAAATGGAAGAGAGAGAGGGGGAAATAAAAATTGTAAAAGGGTTTTATAATTTCCAAAATTATTAAACCATTTACCACTTTTAATTTCCAAAAAGGCAAGCATTAAATGCTTGTCAATCACCTCAAATCAACTCACATCAATCACTCAAATGTCTCATCACTCAAAGTGACATGTGATTTGACGCTTGATGTGACTAATGATTTGACGCTTGATTTGACTTGCGTGCCGCACTCGAATTCGAAATACGAATGCGCTCGCAAATAATCTCGGGCTCGGGTTCGCTAATTCCAAATTAACGAATTTTTCGTTGCGTCGTAATTAAACGATTACGCCTAGCGAAATCACTATTCACGTCGCTAACGAATTAATTCGTTCGCCCGAATTAAAATCTAATTTTAATTCTGTGTCGAAATCCAATTTCGTATAATATATCAAATATATTATTTTACCGATTAATTCAAAATTAATCGTTCTCTCTATAACTGATATTTTATCCCAGATAAAATATCTCCGCAATTAATCTCAGATTAATTTTCTCTCTCATTAAATTAATCCCAGATTAATTAAAGTGCGAGTCATACGTCATCGGTGAATCTTCGGGGAGCGACCCATGAGATCTCCGGATATGTTGGCAGTAAATCGGGTCGTCGGACTATCCGAACACGTAAGTACCTCGTACTACGTTTACACCGATTCACAAGACAAGGTTGGCTTCTAGCAAAGCGCCATGCCTACCCAATTCTCCAGAAACATGCTTACAGGAATAAACGATCTATATCAGGCGTAGTATACGTGGTATTGTGTATTTCGATCCAGTATCGGATGATCACGTGCTAGGCCTGAGGCTGGAATTGTGTCTGCCCCGTACGAAGCACATGTCGGATGTCTGGTAACTAGTCTCTATATCGGATAACTATGACCTAGTCATATTATCCCGATGACTGCAGTACTTAAGAGAACCAGTACCATATCCTACGTGACCATCATCTCCATATGACTGGAGTGACACTTCCGTCTTGACATCACATCCAACACACTACGATTCTCAATACACCCAGCATTGGCGTACACAGAACTGGTTAAAGCCCTGGACGACCTCAACCAAAGCATATTGATTGTCGTATGTATTAGCGGTGCAAGTCTCAAGTTAAGACCAAATACACCTACCCTGATTTCGGACTTCCATAGACACATATTCATACTACCAATGGAATTCCGAGAGGGTTCCAGAGCGAAGCTGTTTCCCGTACCATCGGTAAAACACAACCTCCTATTATACTTGCATGAGTATCATATACCCAAACATATGAGAACTATGTCGTTGTGCCCTCACAACACGCACAAGTGTAATACTAGTCTTTTACGTATTTATCGATGTCCAATCTCGATAATACTCTGACTAGGGATATTTAATGATTTATCATTCATGGACTGATACTGTCTCGTATCATTCTCAGTCTAGGAACAAATCATATGGACCTCCTATCATTTATACATCTAGGTGATCTAATCACAAATGATAAGAGTGCAATCTCCTTTGTCACATAGTTAATTTGTACAACAACACAATGATCTGTACAAATAGTGACGCTATGAGTCATAATTGTCCAACACACCGACGGAGTACCTGGTTCGGCAGACCCTGTGATCCAGCTCAGAAACCATGGGATCAAGTTCAGATCAAAGGATCCCGACGGAGCGCCTGATGCAGGAGCCAGTTTGAGTGTGAAGTTTACAACTCTGGCATATGCATCGAGAGTTTTCGGAGCTCGGATCAGAAGATGCGGTTGGACCGCGAAGCAGAAGACAGAAGAAAACAAATGTAAAAGCCTCTCTTAAAATACCCCGCAAAGAGTTGTAAGAAGAGCAGTATGTCCTTTAAATATGAATAAAACTCTCCTTTTTTTTAAGAAACTTGCACATCTCGCTTGTTTGTTAATTAAACGTGAAAGTTATTTTCATTATTTTTTTGACATGCTCGATGCGAAGGTAATGATTTGAGGTCAGAAAGGGCACCAAACCCATGGCACGCCAAACACTGGTGTCATTATCAAACCCTCAGGTAAAGCGTGCCGACCTGGCTCTTTTCATTTTTAAGTGGGAGTTACTTCAAGGGATGAAGTGCATGAGGGAGCGCGTGAACCACTCGTGGCAGGATCAGACTCCCAAGGCCGGAGCATAACTACCCCATGACTTGCATCTATGTCTAGGCTCGGGGCTGGATTTGTTCCGCCGAGGCCTCTGTGTGTCATTGGCTCGGGGCTGGATTCGTTCTGCCGAGGCTTCATGATGTCTAGGCTCGGGGCTGGATTTATTCCACCGAGGCCTCTGTGTGCCATAGGCTCGGGGCTGGATTCATTCCGCCGAGGCTTCATGGTGTCTAGGCTATAGGCTGGATTTGTTCCGATGAGGCCTCTGTGTGCCATTGGGTCAGGGCTGGATTCGTTCCGCCGAGGCTTCATGGTGTCGGCTCGGGGCTGGATTTGTTCCGCCGAGGCCGTTAAGAGATTATGAATGATGTTTTGGAGACCTCAGGGCAGGATGCTGCCTCGAGGCATCTGTGTTGTTATTTACACTTGTGAAATTTCTCGTTTGGGGTATGTGTTAAGTCACCCCCACCTTTTACCAATTTCATTCTAAAAACTTTGTTTTTGTTTTTTCGATGGTCTGGTAAGGGGACGCCTGCGCCAGAATCGGTAGAGTCTCGAAGGTTGATTTATTTCCCTTACGTGTAAGTCTTGACAATTATTCGGCTCGGGGCTGGATTTCGTTCCGCCGAGATTGTGCTGTTATTCGGCTCGGGGCTGGATTTCGTTCCGCCGAGATCGTATAATTATTCATCTTTAGGTCAGATTTGTTCCATCAAAGATCTAAGTACTTTGCTCAGTTCGGGTTTGGGGTGATTCCCATCGAGTCTGCTTCTTCAACTGGGGATGTATCATTCCCCCACATATCTAAGTACTTTGCTCAGTTCGGGTTTGGGGTGATTCCCATCGAGTCTGCTTCTTCAACTGGGGATGTATCATTCCCTCAGATCTAAGTACTTTGCTAAAGCTCGGGTTTGGGGTGATTCCCACCGAGTCTGATTCTGTGGACTAAAGGATGTAACATTTTCTTGTAACCAGATATTTCCTCTCAATATGAAGTCCGATTACGCTCTATCAAATGGACCTGTCATCAGCTCAGAAGCAAATTGTCTGTCTCATGGCCATATTCAAGGGTGGTCGGATTTAAGAATCTCTCCTCACATCTAGATTTAGAGGAGCAAGCAACAGAGGGAAGAAAAGAAGTCACATGAAGTTACCAGGCAGGGCGACCAGAAGAAGGGCAAGGTTGCAGGCTCGGCAGAAGAGATCCTCTAGTTTCAGATACATATTTTTTGAAGAACATAAACAGGAAATTCAAGCAGCAGACCTCTCAAGCAACTGGAAACATGGATGCGGCAGAACTGAGAATAGTGGCAGGATTATTGGCAGATGGATAATCTGAGGCCACCAGCAGGGCAACAACACACCGTTTTTATAATAGTTCTCGGCATCAACTCACAAACTCGTTGGTACCAAAAACTAGGGGATAAATGTTGGTGGTAGAAATCAGCATATAAATAAGGCACTGTGAGCCAAGGGCAATGGTGGAATTTTCCTTGGTTGGTATTTAGAAAGTGTTATACACTTCTCGGCTCGGCAGAAGCCCAGACACAATCCCCCAGTCTAGGCCGGCCATAGCATGTGCTTCAACGCGACTTTCCATAAACTGACCATATT
The DNA here is from genome assembly GCA_019454045.1 of Zanthoxylum bungeanum. NCBI lineage: Eukaryota > Viridiplantae > Streptophyta > Magnoliopsida > Sapindales > Rutaceae > Zanthoxylum > Zanthoxylum bungeanum. The sequence goes on from SKCR01038150.1 coordinate 341,338, forward strand.
AGCTCGTCGGCTCGGTTCGGGCCTACCCTGCTCCCTTCCTGGTAAGTCGAAGGGCTCGGACAGTTCAAGGCAGGACGGGAATGGTTCGAATGGTTCGGCAGATGATTAGGCCGACCACTTAGCAACCGACAGAAGTCTCGAGATTATAATTTCCCTTTACACATGTCACTTCCCGGAAGCACCCACCAGGTTGTCATCATTATTAAATGCATGTGGCAGTGAAGAGTTATATTGATGTGATGGGATGTCAGAGAGCAGGTTCACTTTCGACAAGAGCAGGCCTAGGGCAGAGAGCTTAATAAATGAAGCAGGTTCACGTGGAAGACTCTGCCGAATGGGGAACAGCAACCGCCTCATCTTTGCCGCCTCAAACTTAGTATATATATAAGAAGAAGTCTTTTTTTGTAAAGGAGAAAAAAGAGAGGAGGGGACACACACACGGAGACACAAAAAAGGAGTGAGATTGAGAGGGTTTTATAAGTCCCTTTGTAAAACAGCTCGGTTCCCATACAGACCGACCACAAACAGGTCGGCCCGAGCTTATTATAATAGTAAAACACCATCCATTTTGTGCCCGTGGACGTAGGCTGGACTCGATCCGCCGAACCACGTTAACTTCTTGTGTTAATCTGCATGTTCTTCTCCCTCTACCGAAGTTTGCTTTTGGTTCCCTCATAACCAAACAAATTCATTGCTGAAGGAAGGTTGAATCCCGGGAACAATATTCCATTATTGTCACTGAGACGAAAACCAGCCGTCAACACTATTATTAGGAGAAAATTAGAATCTGCTCACGTGTTATAACGGTTGAACACATATTTGATTATAATTTCATTTAATAATAAAAATTCAGATGTAAATTTTTATTTTGATCTTGTAAATTATTCGGATTTTAATATTATCTTGTATCAATCTATCTTGTTGTGATACCATGGATGATAATGTTTTTAAAGATGTTAGACATTTTTTTTTTGGAAAAAAAAAAAAAAATTTGGCAATGCCTCCATTGTATCAAAAAAAAAAATTCTACTGGGTGGCCCAATTGAAAATGATTGTTGTACACTTATTCTCCCAAATTCGTAGTTATAATGATAATCATAGCTCGTTCAAAACGTCTATAAGACGCTAAATGATTGCAAATTTGAAAGTGAATTATCAATTCAAAGAAATTGTTTTCTCGGCCACCGTCGAGTGGAGAACTACCCTTCCCCATTATGACGAGAAGAAAAGTTCTGAGTCTTCATAAAGTCATTGATCTTCTTTATAGCCAGCTCTGACCATTAGACATCATAACTATTGTTTAAAGATTTATTTCGTATTATGATTTGATTGTGAGATGACAAAATTATATTTTAGTCAAAATATAATTTTTAAGTATTTAATTAATTATGAAAAATTATGATTTCTAATCGTGATTTCTTTCAAAAATTAAGTTTTGCAAAAGCTAAAAATTTTAGCTTTTCCCCACCATTAAAATATTAAACCAACAGACCGTAATTATTTTTTTTAGCATAAATCAAAATTTCATAGTACCGTTTATGAACCACTATTTGTTTACCACACTTTTCTAATCGTAACACCAAATAGAGCCTAAGGCTTCCGCTTATTGTTAAAATTTCCGAACTCTCAATTTAATTATTTAATTTTTTCTTGTTTTTTGTTTAAAAAAAAAGAACAAACTCAACTAATCTCAAATATTTAGCTACCTTTCGTTATTTCGCTATTAGTAAATAAATCCAAAATGTGAGGGGGGAAAAGAGAAGATAGAGAAATAAGGGCAGAAAAGAAGAGTGAAATAGAACCAAAAAAAAAAAAAAATAGAGCCTCAAATCTTTTCAGATATTATTATTAATTAATAACTATGACCTAATTTATGATCCTTATTTTTAGGAATTTGCCTAGGACTATATAAATCTCAGAACCAATCCTTGGTAAATCATACTATTTTGGTACTTTTTTAGTTATGTTCAATAGATCCTCATGATGTGCTACAAAAATAGTATTAATTAAGACTCTTGGGTTCCGGTTGATATAAATTTTTAAATAGAGCTTCTTGAATTATAAATTCTATTAATGGAGTTTTGACAAAAAAAAAATTTAGTTGTCAATGAAAGCTTTATTAAAAATGATAAAATTATTTTAATAAACAAGTTTTTTTTTTTTTTAAATTCGTGTTGTGATGGGAATGAGGTAGTGTTATGAAATAAAGTATGGTTACTATAGATAATTTAACTATTTAAAAATAATTTTTTAATCCTCATGAGCTCGATTAAAAATGAAACGAAACACTAGAAAATTTTTTGTATAGAGATTTTAGGATTAGAAAGGTATTATTGGCCGAAAAAGAAGCCATACCGACAATGCGCTTATTGGAGTTTATGCATGGCAGAAACGCCCGGGCCTGATCCAGCCCGGGCCGGTCCGTCCGGACTTTGGCCCAGATCGGGATAAAAAATCTCGGGCTGAGCCCTAGAATTAGAAGCCGAACTCAGCACATTAAGCCCGGGCGGCTCGAGCTTAAACAAAAAAAAATAATTCATATATATTACTGCTCAATTGCCCTAATTCCAAAAATGAAATGTAACTCTCAGTCTCTCACTCAACTCTCGTCTCTCAACTCTCAAACCCACAACCATAACCACTTTCGTCAATCGTCATTTTCAGTTCAGACTCAGCCACTCACTCTCGCCTCTCGGTCTTCTTCAACCTTCATCACTTTCTATCTCCCATCGCTCGTCACTGTCTTACCGACATCCATTCCGAGTCACCCACTAGCACTCAACGCTGGGCCAGTCTCTCATCACTGCCCAACCTCTTCGAAATTTTGAATCCAGGTGCTCCATTTTCGTCACTTTCAGTTCAGTCACTCTCAGTCTTCTTCAACCTTCATCACTTTCCCTCTCTCAGCGCTCGTCATCGTCTCACCAACACCAGTCACTCTCGGTCTTCTTCAACCTTCATCAATTTCGAATCCAAGTGCAACACTAATCACTACTCTCGGTGTAGTTAATAATTGGTTGATTTTTGTTTTGTTTAATTGCTTTGCATTAAAGAAATTTTTATGGTTTGGTTAAAATCTATTTTTTGTTAAAGAAATTATTATGGGTTGTTGTTGATGAGATATATTGTTAACAGATTAATACATTTTATTTGCAATGTAAATGACTAAATTAAAATGGTTATGTAGCTGGGTTGTTGTTGATGAGAAATTTTATTTGCAATGTAAATGTAAATTACTGAACTTAAATGTAAATATTGATGAGATATTTTGTTTGCAATGTAAATGTAAATTTTATTTGCAATGTAAATGACTGGACTGAAATGTTGATGTAGCTGGTTGTTGTTGATGAAAAATTTTGTTTGCAATGTAAATATTGTTGTTGATGAAAAATTTTATTTTCAGATTTTGTTATGTCTAACTTGAAAGAATCTACGCCTATTCGACCAAATTCTCCTGTTTTTCTTGTCTTGAAGATGTACGTCAGGATAGTGATGAAGAAAATGAGGTCGTTGATGTTGAAGAGGGAAAAATAGATGAAGATAGTAACAAAATAAAGGGGGTAGCAGTAGAAAATATGGATAATAAGAGACGAACGACATCAAAATATTGGGATCATTTTACGAAGGTTACTGTTTATGGGAAATTAAAGGTAAAATATAATCATTGTGCAAAGTTATTGAGTTGTATTTCTGAAAAATGAACCAGTCACTTGAATAGACACATGAATAAATATTTTACTAAAAGACAACCTAAGTTTGAAGATACAGTCCAAAAAACTCTTAATGTGATAAAACAGGAAGATGAAACAGCTTCTATTGAGCTTAGATCATTTTATGTAAATGTTGTCCGTAAAAAAATTACGACATTGGTTATAAAGCATGAACTGCCACTTAAGTTTGTTGAGTGTGATGTTTTTATAGACTTGATGAGTTATTGCAACCTTTTGGTGAAAAAGATGTCGAGAAACACTTTAAAGACTGAGATTTTCATGTTGTATAAATCAGAAAAGTTGAAAATATTGAATTTGTTGAATATTAATGACAGCAGAGTAGCTATTACTACTGACATGTGGACTGCTAGTAACCAAAAGATGAGGTATATGGTTGTTACAGGATATTTCATTGACAACTCATGGCATTTACAAAGTCGAGTCTTAAGGTAATTTAATTTTGTGTACATATAATATTAAATGACTTATTTAATATTACTTTTATATGCTAACATTTGTATGCATTATGTAGGTTCATATATGTACCAGCCCCACATATCGTTGAGTGTCTTTCTGATAAAATGTATGATAGATTGCAATGTGGATCGAAATTTATCTACTGTTACTTTGGATAATTGTTCAACTAATGATGCCATGGTAGAAAGATTGAAGGGAATGCTTTCAACCGAATCTTTGGTATTGGGTGGTAAATTTTTTCATATGAGGTGTGCATCTCGTATTTTGAACCTAATTGTAAAGGATGGTTTGGCCGTGATTGAAGGGGGTATTGTAAATATTAGGGAGAGTGTTGTTTATTGGAGTAGCACACCGAAAAAGATTGAAACTCTTATGATGTCTGCACGTCAGTCATTGATTAAGAGTGAAAGAAAGTTGGTGCTTGATTGTCTGACTAGATGGAATTCTACATTTGTCATGCTTGATATTGCAGTGAAGTACAAAAAAAAAATTCCTTGAGTGCAACAGATTGAGCCCAATTATAAATGTTTGCCTTCTGATGCAGAATGGGAGATGGCTAAAAAAGGCTAGAATATTTACATCCATATTATTTGTTGACAGGGATTTTTCAGGTATGAACTACCCTACAGCTAATATATTTTTTCCATTGGTTTGTAAAATGAGGATGTCTTTGATGGAGTGGCAAATATCTTATGTTATTCAAGTTAAACAAATGTCCTCTAATATGATTTTTAAGTTTGAAAAATATTGGCAAGAGATTCATGGGGTGTTGGCGATGACTGTTATTCTTGACCCAAGGTTTAAGATGTTGTTAATTGATTATTATTTTCAAAATATTTATGGTGTTGGTATTACAGGGCAAATTATGAGAGCACGTGAACTCTCTGAAGAATTAGTTAAATATTATGAAACTAAGTCTATAATTAGTGGTGAATCTTCTACTTTCGTTGTTCATTCCCACAATATTATCACCGCTGAGTCATCTTCTTTTTTAGATTTATCTGACTTTGATTCTTTTGCAACTCAAAGTAATCATATGAAAAAACCAAAGTCCGATCTTGAGAGGTACTTAGAGGAGCCTTTAGTTGCTAGAACTCCAGACTTTGATATTCTGAATTGGTGGAAGGCAAATAAAGGAAAATATCATATTTTGGCTGAGATAGCTAAGGATATATAGCCATTCCTATTACGACTGTGGCATTAGAGTCTGCTTTTAGTACGGAGGGAGACATTTGAGTCCATATTATTGCAAATTACATCATGACACATTAGAAGCAATAATGTGCGCTCAAAATTGGATATGGACTTCCGAGCGAGGTATAAGAATTATTTCTTAATTAAATATTTTCTTTGAATTTTATTTTTTAACATTTTTTTCTCATTAGGTATTAATCCTGAACAACTTATATTTGCTGGAGAGGAACTGATGGGTGAAGTTGAAGAAGACTTTGAAGCACAAGAGGCGGATTAGTTTGATCCATTTATTTGTAGCATTTGGATTGTTAGTTTATCGATGAAACTTTTGATGTATTTGTGAATTGTCTTGCATATAGTGTGAATGTATGATGTATTAGGATCATCATAATTTTTTATTTAAAAATGGGTCGGATAAAGCCCGGGCTCGACCCTTCCTAGCCCGACGGACACTGGGGCCGGGCTTTTCCCGGACCCGTGCAAAAATATTGCTTGCCGGGCTCGGGCCGAGATTATCAAAGCCCGATTCCGGCCCGGCCCATTGCCACACTTATTAGAGTTTGATAGTAATTTTAAAGGAAAATAACATCCAGCATGTTTCTATTGATTTCCATAAAGTTATTTTATTCCCTATAGTCTTAGAAATATAAGCTTTAGTCAAGTTAAATATTTTTTTTGTTAATTAAGTTATTTTTCATCTAATTTTGAAATAAGTATTTTACTATATTTGGACAATTTTGGGTATTTAAGTGATTTAATATTAATGAGATGAAAAATAACTAAAAATATATAATGATAGGGATTAAAGCTTGTATTTTCAAAACTATAGCAACTAAAGTGTTGTTATGATAATATGTAAGTTAGTTATGTGTTATTTTCCCCAATCTATTGCTAGTCCCGAGCAAAAGACTAAATAAAAACTAAATAAAAATTAACAAAATTAGCTAGGCCACTTTCGTAGGGATCACGATTGCATTTAGCGTATACAACAAGTCTTTAAACCCCTAGGCGACCCTAGTAGACGAGTTATAGTCTCGTGAGGACTTGCAGCGACGACACCCACAAACGTCATTTAACATGCAATCATGTAAAAATATAAAATAAAATAAAACAAAACAGTCCTGGTAGTTAAACATAATATTGTCCTCAAAGAATGCCTACCAATAAAATCAAAGAACTTTCAAAGTACTCAATGCAACTAAAATCTAAGTTCTTGAATAAAGTATCTAAGCCAGACTCACAGTGTGTGTGTAAAGATTTTGTCACAGCTGGAATCCTAAGTAAGACAACTCAATGATTTCGTCTCAAAAATTGAGATCTGATGGGTCAAACCAACCTATGTATCAAAAGTACTCTTAATTGTCTTTTTTTGCTCAGTATGATATGATTTTTTTCTTCTTTCTTTTTTTTTTTCCTTTTTCATTTCATCATTTTATTTTTTTTCAACACACCTACTCTTTAAGGTAGCATTTCTTCTTATGGTGGTCCTAAAACTCACCATGGATAGCTTCACGCTTATCGGTTATATGTGGTTTAACTTTTTTTCTCTTACTTTCATTCTTTTTCAATCAAATTTTTTTCTTTTGTTTTTAACCATACCATACATCATAACCAGTGTTCGAAAACGCGCCGCCTAGGCGGCGCGTTTTCGCTAATCGGGCATAAGCCGCCGCGATTACCACCAAATCGGTGTGGTAATCGCGCGGTCGGCTGGTCGGCGTGAAATCGGCGCCTAGGCGCCGATTTCACCGCCAATCGGCCACGTAGGCACCGATACACGGCCACTAATCGGCCGTGTATCGGCGCTGTATTTTTTTTTTGTTTTTTTGACCAAAACATCGTCGTTTTGGTCTTATTCAAACGGCTAAAACGACGCTGTTTTGGCCGTTTAAATAAACAGCCAAAACGACGTCGTTTGGCGTGTGTATATTAAAAAAAAAAGCCCTTTTTTCTCCAGTCCGCTGCCTCTCTCTTCTGCGTGCCTTTCTTCTTTCCTTCAGTCTTCTCTTCTGCCGTTCTGCGTGCGTTTCTTCTTTCATTTCTTTTCAAGGTATTTAACTTTTTTTTTTAATTTCAATAGAAATAATCAGTGTTTTTCTCCACTAACAAGTGTTTCTTTTCTAGGTTTGGTATGTAGTAATTATAATTCTTGGATTAATTTGACCTAAAATCGATTTTAATTTTCGTTTTGATTTATTAATTGTTAATAATTAAAAATTAATTACATAGTTATGAAATGAATGTTAAGAGGCTATGTAATTATTATCACGTTTTTGAAATGACAATGAATTTGAAATTTGAGTGATTATATTGACATAGAAACTTAAATACTGGATTTCTCCATGTTTCTGTTTGTTTGTGTGTTTGTTTGTCCTGTTTGTTCAATAGAAATAGCCCATGGATTTCTCCATGTTTCTGGTTTCTGTTTGTTTTGTTTTTTGTTTTTTGTTTTTTGGTTCATTTTGATATTGTCTGTTTATGGTGCTAAGGTATAGCTGCATTCTACTTTTGAGCCTAAACATGCAACTTAAACTGGAATACTGGTGGGTTGTGTGTAAGTTATTAATATTAGTAGTTAGACTAGTACTTTAAATTATTAATTAATTGTTAATGTATTTGTGCATATTAATTGGACCTCTTTTTTATTCTTTTTTTTTTAAACCATTGTTGACGTTAATAATGATTAATGCTTATTAAATTAATTGATTTATACTATATAGGATAAGACATGGCTTCTTCTTCCGCGGCTTCTAATTCGGAGAGTAGTCCCGTTCTTAAACGGAATTCAAATGATGTTGGATGGGAGTATGGGGCTTTAGTGGATCCGAATAATTTGGATAAAGTGAAATGCAAGTTGTGTTCTAAAATTTTTTCAGGAGGAGTTTATAAAATGAAAGAACATATTGGGCATATATTGGGGAATGTTGCAAAGTGTCCAAAGTCCAGTAAAAAAGATCAAGAGAAGTGTAGACAAGCCATTTTGGAGGCAAGGAATAAAAAGAAAAGAAAAGACAGACATGTTAGTGAGATAAGACAAGGAGTTAATATTGGGGGCGATGGAGAAGAAGAAGAAATTCATGAAATAGAAGAAGACCCCCACGAAATCGCGGCCCTTTAGCTAGGTGGACAGTGGCAACCCCTCCTGATTCTTCAACTAGTGATGGTAAAACAATGAGGCAATAAAATATTAATGAAGCATTATTTAAAGAGAAGACACATAATGTGAAGCGATTTGTTGCAAAGTGGGTGTATGAATCCGGTATTCCTTTCAATGCTATTGACAATGACAGTTGGATAGCGATGATGGAAGCAGTTGGTCAATTTGGACCAGGTTTCAGAGGTCCTAGCCAATATGAGTTGAGGGAACCATTGTTGAAAGAGGAAGTTGCAAGTGTTAAAGATTTCCTGAAACTACATGAGAAGGAGTGGATGGAGAACGGGTGTTCAACATGACAGATGCTTGGAGTGATAGGAAAATGAGAAGCATAATGAATTTGTGCGTTAATTGCACAATAGACAGCACTTTCTTCTTCCAAGGAAAGTTCTGATGTGGCGCATACTGCGGAGCACATTTATGAGTATGTGATGACGGGCATTGAACAAGTGGGGGCAGGAAAATGTGGTTCAAGTTGTAACAGACAATGCCTCGAACAATATGGCCGCGGCAAAGTTGTTGAATGCGAAGATGCCAAATATTTTTTGGAGTTCATGTGCTACTCAACCCATCAACCTAATGCTTGAAAGTATTGGGAAATTGCCGAGATACAAGAAAACCATTGATAGTGCCAAGGCTTTCACCATTTTCGTGTATGCCCATCACAAGACTTTGTCCATCATGAGATCGTTTACAAAACAGAGGGACATAGTCAGACCAGGAGTAACTAGGTTTGCTTCAGCTTTCTTATCCTTACAAAGTTTGATCGAGAAAAAAGAAAGTTTGCGAACCATGTTTGCTAGCGCGGAATGGGATGAGTGCATATGGTCGAAGCAAGCTAAAGGGAAAGCTGCATTTGCCACGGTGATGAGTATTCTTTTTTGAATGGGGTGACCTAATGTTTGAAGGTGTTTGCACCTTTGGTGAGAGTGCTTAGATTAGTTGATGGGGATAGAAAGCCATCCATGGGGTTTGTTTATGGAGAGCTAAAGATTGCAAAGAAGAGATCAATGATGCATTGAACAATATTGAGAGTAATTATCGGCCAATCTTGGAGATTATTGATAGTAAAATTGAAGGGCGGCTTGATACTCCATTACATTGTGTGCTTATCTTTTAAATCCTTACTATTACTACAAGGATTCAAGTATCGAGTACGATGTGAAAGTAATGGATCCAGTATTTACGGTTGTGGAGGCTTTCTTCCCCAATGACATCGACATGCAGAGTAAGGTGATAAATGATGAGTTGGCTTCATACAAGGCAAAAGAAGAAGCTTTTGGTAAAGAAGTGGGGGTAAAAGCATGTCAAGTATCGATTGATTTTTTAATCCAGGTAAAAACAAAGTATTCATTTGAATTATTTTGCAAAATATATAAAAAAATCTTATATTTCATTCAAACTATTTATGTTCATTTGTAGTTTCATGGTGGCGTACATATGGACATCATACAACGAACTTGGTAAAAATGGCAAAAGGATATTGTCATTAACCACTAGTTCATCTGGGTGTGAACGAAATTGGAGCACTTTTGAGGGGGTAAATATTTAACATTAGCTAAATTTTGATTATTTTATTTTGTAATTATTAATATTAATTGATTTATTTAAATTATTTATGTAGATTCACACGAAGAAAAGGAATAGACTAGATGTGAATCGATTAAACAATCTTGTCTATGTTTCCTTTAATGCCAAGTTGAAGAACAAGCGCAAAATGGAGAAGGATTTGAAAGTTGATTTATTAGAAGCCAAGATGCTACTAATGCACAAGGATGGATCGTTGAGGGTGGTGACTCTGGTGATGATGAAGAAGTAGAGCCCGGTTCAGGGCTTACTTGGAGGATGGTTGGAGAAGCATCTGGGCTGATGACATATTACAACCTCGAAAAAGTACCAGAAATGTTGAATACAGAGAACTTGATGAAGATGATTTTGATTCTGATGAAGAACTTCAAGATGATGAGTTCGAATTAGATGAAGAATTAGATATTTAGTGTAGTTCAACTTTGTTATAGGATGATGAACATGAACTTAATTAAATGATATTTTATATCATTATGTGGTTGATTGAGTTTGATAATGGTTTTATGTTATTACATTTTGTTTGAATTTATATGATTTGGATTATTTATGAATTATCATGTTGGAAAATATTATATTTTTAACTGTCTCCCGACTAATTGTCTAGGCCCCGCCTAGGCGCTAGGCGCTGGGTCGCCGCCCGACTAGCGCCTAGCGCATTTTAGAACACTGATCATAACACTAGCAAATCAAGATAGATATCTAAGCAAACAGTCATTCATCAACAAATAATTTTTTTAACTAATATCTTTGCCAACTACCTAGGTTCCTACTGCTAAAAACCTATTGTTAAGTGCTTACGAGTCTAACCTAGATCACCTACTCAAGACATCAGATAAAAATCAATTGAGAACTTATTATTTATAAGATTTCATCTAAAGCAACAAAATTCATCATTAGACTTATGTTTTACTACGTAGGAAAAAATAATTTTTTTTATTTCTTTTTAAATAAATAGCATGCATTATCACAACATGCACACACACCTTCAAACTTAAAACTTGCATTGTCCTCAATGTAATATAAACATAAATTCTAGAGTTTGATTTCACCTAGCTATCCCATATGGATTTATTAGTCCATTCAATTCTTATTCAGTTTTATTTTTTATAAGTCAAGAATTCTAAATTATTCTAACTCTCTCTTCTGAGTGATGAGTGAATATATTATCAATACAAACTTCGATATTCCTATTAAAATCTAGTAATTAATAATTCATTACGCTCTGTGATTCTTTGTTAAACACTTCAAAGGGATTATAAATTCTACTGAACTCTACAGATCTCCTAAGTTATATTCTCTAGATCATATTCAAAATCACATGTCCCCGAGCGATAGATTCTAAACATTCATCATATTAATTTATGGCCAACAAACTAGAAGCATAAAACACAAGAGAATATAAATAAACCGAAGTAAAACTTTATAACAATTAATTTGACAAACAATACATAGGTTCAAATATTGGCTACATCATCCTCTAGAATAATAGAGTTAGTTTATAACTAAAGATAATAACAATGAAAATAATATCATGAATCTAATATAAATCATTAGAGTTGAAGAAAGAAACTAGATGATAAAACTCGAATCGAATACATTCGCCTTCGGACTTCACCACATTCGTCTCCTCTTGTCGTTCTTCAATCCTCCTCCTTGTATCTCTCTAAAATATATTTTTAACTCTTTTGTTGTGTATTCATCTCCCTTTTAGGGTTTTGGACGAGCTTATATATTTATAGGGAAGTCATGGAGTCATTTTGCGTGTAGAACACTGAAAATGAAGATTCTTGACATCTGTCACAGCTTCGCGACGTTAGAAGTGGCGTTACAATGCTGAACTCTCGGGAATCATGTATGGATCATGTCTGGGCATCACGACGCTACAATGGGCATTGCGACGCTAGGCCAAATTTTCAGAATAGGTTTTTTTGTATTTTCTGCTTTCCCGCGTGCTTCCGATGCGTCCATAAGGTCTCAAAATAAGTCCATTTGCCCCAAGATCCATGTTCCAATGATTCCTATCAATAAAACATAAAACAAACTATAAAATACATTAAATGACACGAAACCTAACAAAATAGTAAGCTAAGAATGCATGAATAAGTGGGTATAAACTGCAATTATCATCTATTATAAATATAAATATAAGTATAAATATAAATATATATATAAGTTAATCATATTTAAGTCTTCTCATCGCGTTGCATGGTTGCTTCATATTAAAGTTATAAAATTAAATTAATAAATCAATAAAATTAGAATAAAAAAGTTAAATATTTTTAAGCCTCCTCATCGCGCCACGCGACGACTTCATATTAAAGTTATAAAAATAAATTAATAAATCTATTAAATAAAAATACATATTACAATAAAAATACATATTATAATTTTATAAGAATTCTATTATAATAAGAAAACATATTACACTATTGTAAACGTTGAATTTCACATTTGGCTTACAATTGAAAATTTATATGATGGGGGCATCAGCGGTCCTGCAAAATAAAGGCAAAGTGAGCGTAGAGCAACTACCCACCGGTTTGGTGAATGCCGTAGGCACTTCGACACTCAAGTCAGTGGCAATGACGAGCATAAAGAAATTGAAAAGCAAGGAAAAGGGCTACCTCGATCTTACTTGATTACCGTGAGGGCGATAGGCTAATATTTATGGAGTATTGTATGTTTTGTGAACTCGAGTGTGAGAGCCAAAGCTTAAATGCTTCAATCCCTTGGATCTCATCTCATTTTATAGGCTCTTAAGTAGCCCCTTTAGTTGGTTTATGATTCCTTAGAAGTGTCATATTTCAATCATATTTAGGAAAATGTAGTAGAATAAGGACTGAATTAGGAGTGCCTAGATATCTAGGATTATGTGTAATCCCTATTGTATTTGGATTATACTACCGTGTTTGTAGGTGATTCGTCTTGATCTAAATACTTAATTTCCTTATTAAGAATGAATTAATCGTGTGTAGATTGACGGACAATATCTATTGGAGTATACATAATATGTGACTATCAGCTGGGACACTAATCAAATAACATAAATTGAGACATTAAGTAATATGAACTACATCTCATATGGTCATGTGGGCCTTTTATCCATGTGGTTGTATGGGCTCGTGGGCCATGTATGTGAGTCATGTGTGTAGGCTCAAGGTTGTTGATAGCCTTATGTTGGTGTATATTTAACCCAATAGACATGATGTTGTCTTTAGATCAATGTCGACTGGAATATCCATGTCGAGTGGGGCTCTGATAGTCAGAACCCATGCTGATAAGGCCTTGTTGGCAGCTCATGATGCTACTAGGGTCGGATGAAGGTCTGAAAATATGATCTTATGCGAGTTTGTTGTGTGGGCCTAAGTGTCATCTAAGACACAATGACATTTGGGTCTTTCGCCCAAATTTGGCCTGTATAATTTATCTCATACTCTCTAAGTCAATAAGTCATTGGCTTGTAGAGTAATCAACGAGTATGTCGTATGAGGTCTACATGTCGTTTGGAATATTGATATTGCTTAGATCAGACGAAGGTCAAGCTACATTGATTGGACCATATGAGGGTTCATGAGTCTTCAAATTCGACTGAACCAGGCAATGGTCCAGAAATATTCAAGGTCGACTAGACCAGACGAAGGTCTAGGAGATTCTCTGACCCGAAGAAGGTTATAGAGAATATCTCATCGACTAGACCAGATGAAAGACCTGGATAATCTCTAATTGACCGAACCAGATGAAGGTCCAGGAGAGTCTTCAACATCGTCTGGACCGAAAGAAGGTCCATGAGTCAATCTGACCAGACGAAGGTCATGGGAATGTCCCGTCGACTGGACTAGATGAAGGTCCATGATAATCTCTAATCGAATAGACCTGATGATGGTCTAGGGGAGTCTTTTATATCGTCTAGACCAAATGAAGGTCCATGATAATCTCCACGTCTAGCCCATGTGCCAGCCTATACCTCAACAACTCCTATACGGTTGCGTGTGTCAGTCAATAAGCTCGCAGTCCTGCTTTGTCCCATCAGCCGCTGACCTACTTCTATCCCATCAATCCTTGGTAAACCCAAACTTCTGTTTAGGGCTTACGTCGCCCATCTAAGAACACAATACTACAACCCCGACCCACATCTTCGGGTCGAAAAATTGAGCTGATCGACTGCAAATTGAAATGATCAACCGATCCGACTCCATATGTAGGGTGTCAACAATATTCAGAATTGAATCCAGATATCTGTATCCGAAAATAATATAATAATAAATAAATGTATGTATTTTTATTTATGATTTTTTTATATTTTTATATTTATATTTAGATTATTTTGGATGAATTTTGAATTTTATATATTATTTTGGATGTTAAATTGATATTACTTAATTATAGATGTTATTTTATTTTAGTTTGGATGTTTAAAATTAAATAATTTAAAAATAAAAAAAATAAAATTATGGATTTTTTATGGATCCGAAAATCCGCACATGTAAGATTAAGATCCGCTCCTGGATCAACATATTTTTTACATATCCGAATCCAAAAAATTTAATGCGGATCTGGATCTGAATCCTCATTTTGCCATCCTCATACATAATTTTTCATAATTATCATTAGATCCCTATTTTTTTCATAATTACCATTTGATTCTATGCTATTCTAACAGTAAGGATTATTGTTGCATTATGTACTGTTGTTAGAATAGTAGGGACATCATGATTTTTTTTTTTTTTTATATATATATGAAACTAAAGATGTGATGAATAATTATGAAATAATCAATAATAATATTTATACAACATTTATACAATCAAATATAATTAGCAAAACATAAAGGATGAAAGAGATTAAATTTATTTGCAACTATACTTATTGGTTATATAAAACATTATAGAAATTATTATATGAATGTCATTATTGAAAAAAATTAGTGATCTAGAGGTCACATTCTCAATTTGCAAGGTATTGGAATCTCATTTGCCTGCTGAAAAGTGAGGTTCGGAAAATAAAAGGTTTTGGTCACGAGACAAATTTCCAAATTAGCAGTCAGTCCGACTGAATTTGCTAACTCTTTCGGGGAAGTGAATTTGCTTGGATGTCCTTATAAGATTTTAGGCTCTTTTAGGTCTGGCCATGGTTTCGAAATAGGTGGTTCCGGTTTTTTAAAAAGAGGAATCGGAATTGAATTGTAAAATTATGGTTGCGGTTTCAATTTCGAACCGTATTAATAAAAAAGAAAAATTAATAAAATTAAATATAAATTAAATAAGTGTTAATTAAATTTAAAAATTTTACTATAAAAATACCAACATAATCAGGATCTCCATAGTTAAATTTCGTACTTCACTAATTTATTATTAAATTTTATTTTATTTTATTTTTTTGCAATTCCAGTTCCTCAGAAGAGGAACCGGAACCGCCGGTTCCTTCAACCGGAGGTTTCATGCGATTTCGATTCCAGTTCAATTCTCAATTCGATTCTGGTTTGGAATCGAACTGCGACTGGACATACTTTTAGGCTTTATTTATCAAATTTATTGCCTTAAAAAAAAAATCAATCATAAAAAAAAAAAAATCAATCATGCATTCTCTTCTCTTTACTCTTCTGTGATTTATTTATTTATTTATTTTTTAATTTTTATCTATATTATTAGTCAGGAAAAAAATGGCTTACAGATCAGCAATGCACCAACATTCCAACACAATGTGCATGCATCTCTTTTTATATTTGTTTTGTCCAAATACATAAATACCCTCTTAATCTAATAGTACTTTTCAAATGACCTATTAAATTTTTGGACTTAGTTTAATTTGAAAATTAATAATGATGTGTACAAATCACCCAGAACTTCCAATGTAATGTCGACACGTGGCTATTATGAGAAAAAAAAAATCTCTCTCGTTGAAGACCATCATCCCCTGACTTCCATTTCTGTAACTCTACACATCTTCTTCATCACCATTTCTTTTTTTCTTCATCACCATTTCAATTCTACTTTCTCCAACACTCTCATCAACAGCTGCAGAAGATATCAATAACTTACACCTACCTCTAGATTTCAACTCAACAATCATCATTTATAAAAGTCCTAAATCTCAAACCAACCCATTCATCACATCAAAAAAATGATCAAAATTCAAAATCCCTAAGAAACCCTATTCATTCTTTTTTTTGTTTAATCTTAATTGCATCGAATAGCCCGAGTTAAGCTTAAAAAAATCAAAATTTTGTAAGAGGGTTGTCGTTACTTATGAGGACAAGATCGAAATTGAGGCTTTGCAGGAAAATTAAAAAGAAGATCAAGGTCTCCAATCGGCGTAACTGGATAGTGTGGGGTTCAGAATCCGATCTTAAGAACCTGAGTTCAAATCCAGAGAATATATTTTTTATAAAAATCTGATACTGTTGGAAATTTTATTGACCCCGTTTAAATTCGAAATGGATGATTTGACTGCAAAATTTCTAACCATTTAAAAAAAAAAAACAGTACAGATTGATCAAAATCTACACGAAATAGGAGTGATGTTGCAGGATGTTATTGGTGAGGGCAGGGATGTAGTTGACACCGATGGAGTATCCAACGGAGTGAGTGATGACGTGGGAGTAGAAGAGGAAGAGAATGAGGAATTGGGGACTTTGGTAATTTTAGCAGCCATGATTTGACCTTTTTTGTTTACATGTTTTTGTATTAATTTCATTTCGTTTTACGAGCACATCAAGGTATTAAATATTGGTAGGTATAAATATGCTATTTTAATCGATGAATATATTATTGACGGTTGTTTTTCGTTTCAAAGGTAATTCGAGAAAATCACTTCTCGAATAAATTTTCCTCAATTGTGAATTTGTATGGTTTTGTTGGGAACCAATTATAAACTTGCAAAGATATAAATAACAAACAAGACAAAGAATTTAACATTGTTCAGCGGAATAAATCCAACCTACGTCCACAGGTGCAAGAGAAATAAAATCTTTATTACATGTTCGGGTTTTACCGACCTGCACTAACTCTCGCTTGCACTTAAGCTTTTTGCTCTATCTTTTACAAGTTATGTATGAAACTAAATTAGTCAACCCCTACAATGAATTCTCCATCCCTTTTTATACTAGGTCAAATTCTACTATTACACTTAAGCTTATTGACGTCAGCCACGGTGCTAAACCATAATTTCCTAGGTTCTTTTCCCCAATTACCCTACGGATAATAGCCCAACCACCTGACACCTCTACTACCTGCCATCTGAACTTCATTAAATTACTCAATCTTAGTAACTGCTCCACGTCTAGCCCATGTGCCAGCCTGTACCCCAACAGCTCCTATGCGGTTGCGTGTGTCAGTCAATAAGCTCGCAGTCCTGCTCCGTCCCATCAGCTGATGGCTTACTTCTATCCCATCAATTCTTGGTAAACCCAAACTTCTGCTCAGGGCTTACGTCGCCCATCTAAGAACACAATGCTACAACCCCGACCCACATCCTCGGGTCGAAAAATTGAGATGATCGACTGCAAATTGAAATGATCAACCTATCCCACCAGGTCGGGTCGGTACTGAGACATTCACTTCCCTCATTTCCCCTGAACATCTTTCCACCTCGGGTCGGGCGTCAAGTGCAAACTAATTATGATCTTCTTATCGGACCGGATGCCTATGCCTCTTGGGCATGAGCCCCTTGTTCGGGAAGTGAAAATCCCATTTATAGACTTCTTCATATTTCGGCTCTTCTCGGATCAGGAAATCACCATCCGCACATATAATTTATCATATTTGTATTACATATTTTAATCCACTTCAATAAGCAAGGATAAATAATTATCAGATTAAATAATTCATCAGGTGTTTAATGTGTCATTTGAAAAGGTCGGGGGCATTAAGCTTTTTCTTTACAAGTACACAGAGGATATTTATGTCTTAGTGGCGATGTCATTCGAAGCCCACGAGGGGCTGCAATCTCTTTTGAGTCTAAGAAAAAATATATTAATTTTTTTTAAATGAATTATTATTATTTGATATTATAAAAATTTCTTTTAAAATTAGTTGTATTTACTGCATGTGCTATTAAGTAAATAGTAATTAACTTAATATAACTAATATATGTGTTATATATTTATTAGTTGATAGTATTACATTACACATATCTTTGTTATATCAAAAAATTATTCTAATTTAAGGAATAATTCTTTGATGTCACTGTTATATGATGTTAGGGGATCGTGGGTTGAAGCTGCACTCAAGTAAAATGAAATTGAGAATAATTGTTAGTTCAGAAGGTTTTACCTACCATATAACAGTACAATAATAATTGAGAGACCTAGCCTACCATAAATCTTAACAATAAAATAAAGCAACGAGATACAGATTTTAACGTGGTAAAACCCTCAATGTGAAGGAAACGTCTACCGCAACTGTAGAAGGATTTCACTACAGTGAAAAGAATTTTACAACCTCTCTCTAAACACAATGAGTAAAAAACTCACACTCTCATAGAATATGAGAACTACAACTCTCTCA
The DNA here is from genome assembly GCA_019454045.1 of Zanthoxylum bungeanum. NCBI lineage: Eukaryota > Viridiplantae > Streptophyta > Magnoliopsida > Sapindales > Rutaceae > Zanthoxylum > Zanthoxylum bungeanum. Next base: position 359,964 of record SKCR01038150.1, read on the forward strand.
CAAACTCTTAAGAATAAACTATATTTTCTCTCTTATAATACAGAGAAATTGGTTGAGAATGAGATGAAGAAAATAATGAAATGAAGCCTCTATTTATAGGCATGAGATTCACTGTGTAAATAGTGAATTATATTTTTTTAATATTTTATTTTTAAGCATGTGGGACCCACCGAAAATTTAATATGTTTTATTTTTCTATCACACATTTTGGTGCTGACTTTCAACATCGAAAGTTGTAATTTTCTCAGCAATTCTCCCACTTGGAAACTTGATTGAGAACCAATTAGTTTCCATAACATAACATCTTTTCTACTTTGTCATCTTCAAGCTGCTTACATTTCTACTAAGCCATAAGAGGATCTACACCATACAAACTTATCTGTATTGATAGGCTTGGTCATTACGTCTGCAAGGTTCTCATTGGTGTGTACCTTCAACAAGTCCACACTACCTTGTTCCATTACTTCACGAACAAAGTGATATTGTACCCTTATATGTTTTGTTCTTGAATGAAAGACCGGATTATTTGTAATATACCAAGCACTCTGACTGTCACAAAATAAAGGAATCTTCTTTTGTTTGTGCCCCAACTCCTCCAATAACCTTTGAAACCAAATAGCTTCCTTGCAAGCTTGTGTAGCTGTCATGTATTCAGCTTCCGCTTGTAACTTGGATACCCAGCTCACTACTCCTCCTGCAAGTACAAACATATAACCCGTGGTGGATTTTCTTTTGTCAATATCTTCTGTAAAATCTGAATCCAAGTAGCCCTTGACAACTAATTCTGATCCTCCATAACATAATGCAGCATCTGAGATTCCTTTGATATATCTAAGGATCCTCTTAACAGAATTCCAATGCTCTCTACCAGGATTCACCATAAAACGACTAACCGCTCCCTCTGTTTATGCAATGTCTGGTCTTGTACAAATCATGACGTGCATTAAGCTTCTCACTGCTAATGCATACGGTACTCGAGACATCTCATTCCTCTCGGCTTCATTGTTAGGACACATAAAAGACGATAACTTGAAATTAACAGGAAGTATGGCAGAAATTGGCTTACAATCTTCTATGTCGAACCGCCGTAAGATTTTCTTCAAGTAAATTTTTTGAGAAAGCCAAATTTTCCTCTTATTTCAGTATCGGTGTATTTATATCCCTAGAATCTTGTTTGTTGGTCTCAGATCCTTCATGTAAAACTCTCTAGCTAAATGTACCTTTAATTCTTGGACTTGATCTCTGTTAGGGCTTGTTACTAACACGTCGTCCATATACAACAATAAAATAATAAAGTCATTATTTTCAAATCTCTTGTAATATGTACAATGGTCTGAACTGAGTCTATTGTACCAAAGGCTAATAATGAATGAATCAAATCTCTTATACCAACATCTCGGCGCCCGTTTAAGACCATATAGAGATTTGTTCAACCAAAAAATCAAGTTCTCATTGCCTATTTCAGCAAAATCTTCTGGTTGGAGCATATAAATTTCTTCTTTAAGTTCTCCATGCAGAAATACAATTTTCACGTCCAACTGTTCCAGATGTAGGTCAAAAGTAGCACACATAGCCATGACTACTCTGACTGTTATAAGTCAAACCACCGGAGAAAATATCTCGTTGAAATCAATCATTTCTTTCTGAGCATATCCTTTCACCACCAATCGTGCACGATACCGCTCCACTTGATCATTGTTATCTCGCTTGATCTTGTAGACCCATTTATTACCAATGGATTTTCTTCCATGTGGTAATAGTACTAGATCTCATATATTATTTCTGTGCCAAGCTTCAATTTCTTCTTGCATTACTGTCATTCATAAAGATGTATTTACGTCTTTTGTAGCTTCATGGAAAGTTGATGGCTCTCCATCCTCTGTTAGAAGACAGTATGCACTGTTACTCTCCATATCATACTCCGAGTGCCAACCTGGAGGTCTTCTCTCTCGAGTTGATCGAAGAACTTCAGAAGCTTCAAACTCAATTGGTTCTTGTATCTTATGCTATGGTGTTGTTTAAGAGAATCTGAATTTTCTCGTTCTGGATTATTTTCCTCCAGTACTGTTGTAGTCTATGTACTTTCTTTTGAAGTGTTATCATTTCCTTATTTTTGCAGATGATCTTCTGCAAATATCACATCCTTGCTGATGATGATCTTGTGGGTAGTGGGATCCCACAAGCAGTACCCCTTTACTCCATCAGCATAACCCAAGAAAATATATTTTCTAGATTTTGGATATAGTTTTGTTCTTTCTTGAACGTTGTACATCATGTATACAGGACAACCAAAAATATGAAAAGATGAGTAATCAATTGGTTGTCCGCTCCACATCTCCATCGGTGTCTTCAAATCATCTGTTGTTGATAGAGATCTATTTATAACATAGCATGATGTATGAACTGCTTTTGCCCAAAAGTACTTTGGTAGACTAGTTGTTCAGAGCATAGCTCTTACTCTTTCCAGCAGCATTCTATTCATCCTTTCTGCCACACCATTTTGTTGAGGAGTGTATGGTGTAGTAGTTTGCCTTTTGATGCCTTTTTGCTGACAATATGTATCAAAATCCTTGCTGCAATAATCTCTGTAAGTTCCATTTTTATTGGTATTGTCCGTGACAAAACAAGTTCAATTGAGTTGTAATAAGTCTTGAAGACCTTGGAGCACTTGGACTGGTTTTTGGCAAAGCTTGAGCATTTTCGTTAGTGCTACGTTCGTTGTAGCGTTCAAACGTGTGGCGTTAGTGGCACGTTCTCCATTGGGTTCGAATAAAATATTTCAGAGAGCAAACATTCGTGGTACGTTCGAGGAAGAGTTCGAATAAAATATTCCAGAGAGCACGCATTCATGGTGCGTTCGAGTAGCGTCTGAATGAGTCTTTCCAATGGGCACGCATTCATGGTGCGTTCGAGTAATCGTTTGAACGTGACTGCGATCTGTTAGGGATATTGTATGGGCCAAATTTGGGCCAAGGGCAAAATCATCATTTCACTTCGAACCTAATACCAGGTGAGGCCCAAAGCGATAACCCATCCCATTAAACATTAAATCATTTACAAAAGTAAATCCAACAGCTTAAGGACAAATCCCCATAATTATTCACCGACTGTTTCTCTCTTTTCCTAAACACAATATATATTATCACATGCAAATATTCTTCATCACCGAAAGATGAAATCAAGAGCACGTTGTGGGCTCCTTTGCCAGAAATGTCAGCACATTGTGGGCCCATTGCCAGCTTCTATTACAGCTATAAAGTAATCTCTTTCAAGTCTATAAAATGAGACATAACTCAGCATACAAAGGGGGCTTGAATTCTTTCTTACAAGCCTCTGCTCTCTAGCTCTCTCAGAGCTCTCCATCCCTTTATACACTTACCACCGCCCTAACGGCCACCCAATAAGTTTAAGGTAACATCAAACCTTACTTTCAAATTTACATATTTACTGCTCATTTCATACTACTGACTTGAGCGTCGGAGTGCCCCCGGCACCCACCACACCGGTGGGCAGTCTACTCCTGCTCATTCTACATTTGTCTTGCAGGATCGCTAATGCCCACAACCTACAAATTCTGATTTTGGACCTCGGCCGAAATCCAACATCCACAATTTGGCGCCCACCGTGGGGTCTTAGAGATTCATAACAAGTAAAAATAACTCAGTCTACAATCTTTACAAACATAACTATCCATAACTTCATGCAACAGACAGAACAGTTACAATCAATTGAAGATGAAAATTGATCCATGTAAAACTCCAGTACTAAACTCCAATAGTATCTGGAGCATAATTCTTTCTTCAGCCACTCAAAGGCGCGAGACTACTAGTCATCCCAACTATCTTATCAAGCTAATCTCTTAGAAGCAGTCAACAGTATGTCCAGTGAAAATTCGCCATCAGGGGACCATCTTTTCCAAACGACATGCAAAATGATAGTCTCATCCAGACTATGTAGAAGTATCATCATCAACCTCTCACTATATGTGAAGATTGTCATACTCTCTATACGACAAGATAGATGGCTATCAAATCCAGACTACATGGACGGATTGTCACCACTTCTGGATAACTCAAGAAGATTATCATTTTCTCCATTCCACATTGATGGAATTTCATCCACTCCAGACGACAGGAAAGTCGACGTGAATGGATGGTTATCTTCTCCAGATGACACGGGTGAATCTCAATCTTTTTCACAAGACATGAAATAAGTGTCATCTCCTTCAGACGACGTTAAGATGATTTTCATCCCCTCCAGAGGACATGAAAGGCTTATCATCTCCTCCACAGTACATGAAAGTAGAATGAAGAATTTAATGGACCTTAATCCCTTCTTCATTAAATTATCGTTGGGACAATTTGGAGAGGAATGATGAGACAAGTAATTTGGTATTGTAGACATGCACTCGACAAAGCTCTGTGCATAGCTATCACATGGGAACTTGCTAAGAAAGTACATATGAGAGGCGACCCCTCATGCATCATGCATGAAGCCCATTGACGCAAAAAGTAAAATTCAGGGCTCCAATAAGAATTGCAAGCAATCCAAAGCTAAATGTGCCCAATGCTCTAGATTCCTTCCATCAAAGCTACACTTAGGTGCTGACGAAATATTTCACTCTACAAAAGGAACCTCATAAGCAATAAAGAGTTGAGATAAAGTGCGCCAACGATAAGGCTGCCAAGATAATCACATGATGCTTCCTACCAGTGCTGGACTTATCATGGCTGCAAAGAAATCCAAAGACCAGCCCCCATGTGTATAAAGCCCAAAAGCCGAGACCATGTATAAAGCAAAAGTGCTCATAACATACCATTCCAAACGCGTCATCCAGCCAAGCTACCAAGCGTCCGTGGCTCAACAAAAATAAAAAAGTTGTGCATCGAAGGCTTCTAACTGCCATAACTTGAATAATTTGATGAATTCTAGATGCATCATAATAACTTGAACACATTGCTAGAATCATCTCTGCTGCTCTTTTCCAGTGCACGTGGTTTGTGTTGTCTGTCTTCCTTTTCATTATAACCCCACTTCGTTTCTTTTTTGAATTGAAAGCTTCTACTTGCAGAATGATACAACTCTGCTTTACTTCCTCCATATCCATGTTCATTCCCAGGACAAGCCATGACACAATTGCTTTTTCAGTGGGACTTCCTGAAAACTCAAAATCAGATCCTGATGATGCCCTGTAAACACTGCCAGTCGTATTCAATGCAACTCTTTGCTGGATCAGTTCGACAACTTTAGGAGAAACTGAAGAATCATCATACTCTTTGTCAAGTTCTTGGCCAAGCCAAAACTTTGTCACTTTCATTTGATTTTCAGTTAGTGAGCCTGTTTTATCAGTATCGCGACCACAATAATAGTAACTGCAGCAGCTACAATCCCCACAACAACATTCACTATATCATCAACCTTTGTCTTGCTTCCACTAAACTCCCGGTTTCCATTCTCATCAGCTGTATTCACTGTGAAATATCGAGCCAACAAGACGATAAGAACTAAGAATGCAACTGCCAACTATCTCGGTCCACGCGCAGGACTTGACAAACATAAGGAGGAAATGCCTCATTCGACCTGACAAGTCAAGGGCTCTGTTGATACAACTCATACCTTGTCGAATGAAAATCCCATGTACCTTTATAATGTGGCCCTTCATGCATGCAAGGCGTGAAGTTGACACGAAAGCCATCGAAGATAGAGGCAACTCCACGTGCTGAAAAAGAAAGCCTAACTACCAGCGTGAGGCAAACAGCCGAATCAGGTCCAAAAGGAGGCCCATTTTCAGATTAGGAAGATTGGCCCCAAATTCAAAGGCTGATCTCAGCCCGCCAGCGCCAATAACTTGCCAAAAACTCCCACATCACTTATTGCAAACTCACAAAAACAGAGAGCTCAATAACTGATTTGTTCCAAACGACAAACATATATGCAAATGGGACCTGTCATTTTATATCAAATGGGATCCCATGTGAATTTGTCAGTGTATATTGCTTTATCACGTGGAGGAGACAGAAACATAAGCTATCATTCACCCAATCTCACATTTGTAGCATGAAATCAAAGCTAAGCAACAAAATTACGTGCTACACCACATCAACAATAACTCATGCTTTGTAAATTCAATTTATCCTTAGCACACTTCCAGGAGGCTCCATACGACATTACACGAACGAAGCTCATAAATTAGAAAGATGGTCCATACTACATTACATGAAGGCTCAGAAGACATTGAAGGATAGTCACCCTCTCGAGACAACACAGATGAAATTTCATCTCCAAATCACATGAAAGGTTAGACATCATCTCCATGCTACGTTGATTTAATATTGCCAACTTCATACTACATAGGGAATCTTTTATCATGCCTAGTAGAATGAAGAACTTTCTTGGATCTCCTTTAGGTCCAATCGACCAACCTATATCAGGTTAGGTAGTATGGAAATTCTATGTGACTTTCATCAAAGTTCATTCTATTGTAGTATCATTGACCTTATTCAAGCCTTGTATAATTAGTAATGACTTTGATAGGCATTCATCTCTTCTATACTACATATGAGGAAAATCATCTCCACACTACGTATGAAGATTATCATCCACTCTAGACTACATGGATGGATTTCCATAAACTCTAGAAAGTATTGGAAAAGCCCCATGAACCTTTATCAGGTTCATTCGACCCTAGTCTCCTGACCATCATCAGGTCAGAATGAAAATTTTCTTGGACCTCATTTGGTCCAATCGACCAACCTTTATCAAGTTAGGTAGTATGAAAAACCTTCATAGACCTTCATCAGGTCTAGTAGAGTGGTGATTCTCATAGACATGCATTAGTTTCATTCGACCGTGTCTCATGGACCTTTGTCATTTCCATTCGACAGTAGTATCATAGATTGGTAGAATGAAGATTCATTTAGTCATTCCATCAAGTTCATTCGACCATAGCTTCATGGACCTTCATCAGGTCTAGTAGAGTGGTGATACTCATAGACATGCATTATTTTCATTCGACCGTGTCTCATGGACCTTTGTCATTTCCATTCGACAGTAGTATCATAGATTGGTAGAATGAAGATTCATTTAGTCCTTCCATCAAGTTCATTCGACCATGGCTTCATGGACCTTCATTAGGTCTAATAGAGTGGTGATTCTCATAGACATGAATTAGTTTCATTCGACCGTGTCTCATGGACCATTGTCATTTCCATTCGACAGTAGTATCATAGATTGGTAGAATGAAGATTCATTTAGTCATTCCATCAAGTTCATTCGACCATAGCTTCATGGACCTTCATCAGGTCTAGTAGAGTGGTGATACTCATAGACATGCATTAGTTTCATTCGACCGTGTCTCATGGACCTTTGTCATTTCCATTCGACAGTATCATCATAGATTAGTAGAATGAAGATTCATTTAGTCCATCCATCAAGTTCATTCGACCATAGCTTCATGAACCTTCATCAGGTTCATTCGACCGTAGTCTCATGACCTTCATCATGTCAGGTAGAATGAAGATTCACATGGAACTTCATCAAGTTTATTCGACCAAGACCTCATTGGACTTCCATCAAGTCCATTCGACAGGTCCAGTCGACAGTAGTCTCATAGGACAGTGAGGAGTGATGACTTTCATCAAGTTCATTCCATTGTAGCATCCTAGACCTTCTTCAGGTCTAGTATAGTAAGTGATGACCTAGATATACATTTATCAAGTTCATACTACAGGTTCATTCAACTGTAGTCTCATGGAGAGGTAGAATGAAAATTCACATGGACCTTCATCAGGTTCATTCGATCATAGCTTCATGAACCTTCATCAGGTTCATTCGACCGTAGTCTCCTAACCTTCATTAGGTCAGGTAGAATGAAGATTCACATGGACCTTCATCAGGTTTATTCGACCATAGCTCTTTGGACCTTCATCAAGTCCATTCGATAGCCCATTCGACAGTAGACTCTCATAGACCTTCTTCAGGTCTAGTAGAGTAAAGATCCTCATTGACTCATATTAGATCATGTAGAATGAAGAATGAAGACCCCGTGGATCTTCATCATATACAGAGTATGTAGACTCCCATGTACCTACATCAGGTATAATGGAGTGTGTAGACTCCCATGTACCATTATCAGGTATAGTGGAGTGTGTAAACTTCCCTTGACCTTCATCAGGTCATGTAGACTCTGATATACTTTTTTCAAGTGTTGTAGAATGAAATCTTCTTAGACTTCCATCAGATCTAGTATCTGTAGACTCCTTTGTACCTTCATCAATATTTATGGTTGACTTAAGACATAAGACAAAGAAACATCCTCCATATGGGAATTCATTATCAACCTTCTGCCCAGTCGACACAACAGACAAGTAAATGATCTCTCATTATTTTAGTCAAACAGTGTATGCTTCTTACATTGAAAAGCCAGTGACTAGTCACTCGACAAATCCTCCAGACGACAGGTATCAATGTTCTCCTTTATTTACTTACCATGATTGTGGTTTTGAAATTTGCAAGCAATGCCATATGACACAGTTGAAGGCTTGGACTACTCCTAGTCCAGATGACATTGAAGACTTCCCATCGTATGAAGTGTACACTGAACTTTCATCTGTTTCAGTCGACTGGGGACATCCCCCATGGCTCATGTAGAGTCAAAATATGATATTCATCTGGCCTAGAAAAATTTAAAGACTCCACTGGTCCTTGACCAGTAGTATGGAGATTGTCCTGACCTTCATCAGGTTCAGTCGACTGGGAACATGCCCCATGGCTCATTTGGAGTCAAATAGTAGACTTGAACTTTCAACTGGTTCAGTTGAATGGGAACATTCCCCATGGCTCATGTGGAGTCAAATAGAAGACCTGAACTTTCATCTGGTTCAGTCGACTGGGGACATCCCCCATGTCTCATGTCGAGTCAAATGAAAACATGAACTACTCTCGGTCCAGACGACACATCTAGTGTAAAGTGTACTCATGAACCTTCATCTGGTTCAACCAACTGGGACATATCCCATGACTCATGTCGAGTCAAATGAAGAAATGGACTTCCTACAATCCATACGAAACAATATTGTGAGAAATAACTTATGATCCTTCATCTGGTTCAGTCGACTCATGGACTCATGTCGAGTCAAATGAAGACATGGATTATTCAACATCCAAACGATCAATGTTGTGTAAAATATGCATTGAAACTTCAGCAGGTTCAGTCGATTGAGAACATCTCTCATGTCTCATGTCAAGTCAAGTTCATGACATGGACTACATTTTGACCAGATAACTTGAAAATATTCTGCAACTCTTCTGTCCTCACGAATAGAAGACGTTAAACCCAAAAGTACCTAGAATTCTGACAGGTACTCTTACATATCATGTTTTGTAAGACACGCATAAAAATACTCTCCAAATCAAGAACTTCTTGACTTAGAGAGTAGGGGACAAACTGTATGGGATAAATTTAGGCCAAGGGCAAAATCGTCCGTTCACTTCGAACCTAATACCGGGTGAGGCCTAAAGCGATAACCCAACCCATTAAACATTAAATCATTTACAAAAGTAAATCCAACAGCTTAAGGACAAATCCTCTTAATTATTCACCGACTGTTTCTCTCTTTTCCTAAACACAATATATATTATCACATGCAAATATTCTTCATCACCGAAAGATGAAATCCAGAGCACGTTGTGGGCTCCTTTGCCAGAAATGTCAACACATTGTGGGCCCATTGCCAGCTTCTATTACAGCTATAAAGTAATCTCTTTCAAGTCTATAAAATGAGACATAACTCAGCATACAAAGGGGGCTTGACTTCTTTCTTACAAGCCTCTGCTCTCTAGCTTTCTCAGAGCTCTTCATCCCCTTATACACTTACCACCGCCCTAACGGCCACCCAAAAAGATTAAGGTAACATCAAACCTTACTTTCACATTTACATATTTACTGCTCATTTCATACTACTGACTTGAGCGTCGGAGTGCCTCCGGCACCCACCACACCGGTGGGCAGTCTACTCCCGCTCATTCTACATTTGTCTTGCAGGATCGCTAATGCCCACAACCTACAAATTCTGATTGTGGACCTCGGCCGAAATCCAACATCCACAGATATGCCCTATACCCAACTTGTGGATGAGCTATATGTACATGTATTTGTAATATTTTCATTAATTAATAAAATGGAAATATTTATTATACATGTCTTACATAACTTATTTGAATCATCAACATTGTAATAAAACCTTTGGAGTAATAAGACGATGGCTTCCACGCTTTATGAGAATCATTACTCTTAAATGTTCCAAGTCATAGTTTTGTGAATAATATAGGCGTTCACAAAACGGAGAGACTAGCATGATGATATGATCCACCGTTAAGCGGGGTAGCCGATCTCATAGGCTACTAGCGGAGATCTGTCCGCTTGGTGTATCACATGGATGCATGAGTTGCTCGTGTCCATCGAACTGATCGTCGAAAATTTTCATATGGAGTGTTTATCCCATGTGTCTGTGAGAACTTTCATATATCGATTATATGACTAGTCCTTAGACTTGAGGACTTTACAATCTTATGTGTGGATCAAATAACTTTGACATTCTCCTTCCCCGGTTCAAAAGATCCGGTCATAAGGGTATGATTGGGTTATTTGTTGAAACACATGAAGTTTGTAAAAATACAACAGAGAATCGCCACTCTCTCGGATAATAATTTCTTATAAGAGTAGTATTCCAGTTCGCGGGTTGATATGTGTGATCAGTGCTTGAGACTGTGGCCACAGCGGAAGAATCATGTGGGATTCTTGGGTTAGCACGATTCATGGCACTATCAACATCATACCTTTGACCATATGGGTAGACATTTTCCGTACCCTAGGTCAATATGTGGGGATACAGTGAGGTGATGGATCGTATCATATGAAAATCGCATACATAATGGGTATATATATATTTCCTTCTCATTTGGGGGCCTTGGCATGTTGCTAGATGTCAACCTTGGTCATTGAAATCGAACGACCATCTGATCGGAGGATAATTTATGTTCAATTAAATTATCACGATTCATTTCATGTCCAACTTGAGGGGAACCTAAAAGGTCACACACAACAAAGTCGAAATCAATGGTTAACAGTGCACAGTACAAATATAACTGCATATATGATTGATGTAGGAATTGTTCATAAATGATTCAATGTGTTTAATTATTGAACAGATCATTTATGAGATTCCATAGTGGCTTAGGGATTGGTGAATGACGATAGGGGCACTTTGGGAATTGGAATTAAAAAAAATATTATTCATGTGAATAGTATTTTTTTTTGTTATTTGTTTTGAATTCCAATTCGGCCCAAACTCTTATTAGGGTTTTATCCCACATCAGATTCTTAATTAATTTTGTTGTCTTTGGAGCACTATATAAACCTAAAGAATTCTTCACAAATTTTACACCAAAACCTTTCATATATTGGGTTTATATAAATGAGCAACTCTAAAGTTTAAGAGTAAGCCACTGATTTTGAGGATCCTTAAGTCTAATTGACTAGAGGAACCTCGAGTTAAAAGTTTTGAGGTATTTGCCTAGGCTAGCACCAATGGCAAAATACATGTGCACTCAATGAGTAGTCTTGCCGTTGAGTTTTGGCTTTGGTGTGTGCATCTTTGGAGGCCACACACTTGGGTGGCTCTTTGGAACATGGAAGAGCTTGCTGAGTTCGAGAAAAGCTTGTAGATTGGAGGGAAGACTGGAGGAGTCTACGGTTCAAGTAAGTCTTTTTCTTTCTTTATTTTAATTAGAGTTCTTATGATAGTTAGCATGTTTAGGTTTATGTTCTTTGCATGTTTTATGAGTTTTATTCTTACAATATATAGTAACATGTCTAGGCTTATAGAATAATCAAAACAAATGGGTCTTGGGCAAATGGAAAGCGGCATAATAATTTTAATTTTCCGCTGCGTACTCGCGGCCGCTTCCCAACAGTGGTATCAGCGCGCCGTTTTTGTTTTGATTAGTTTTCTCTCATTTCGACTCGAAATTGGGTGTTTAAAAGCTCGTTGGAAAGCTAACACCCTGAACTTAATTTTAGGCCCAAGTTTTGCATGATTTGGTTAAGATTTGAATTATGAAATTGCATTTAAAGTTCACACGTCTGCAGAAAAATGTGAATAGTAAATTTATTCGAATAAAATAAAATGCAATATCATAATTAAATATAATCAAAGTTATTTAATGCCTAAAATAATTCCAACATATTAAAACTCATTTACTTGATGATTCTATGTATGATTAGAATTGGCATGATTATTTTAGGGTGCAAGCATCTAGAGACTTTCTAAGAAATAGAGAGTGTATTGCTTATCCCTTAGCTAAGTAATTATTCCATGATGAACTTAGAGATTTATTACATTTAATGCTAATAAATATAAATCACTTGTTTATAATAAAATACATTATAAAATATACAAGTGGGTTGGGACCAATGGGTTAATAAAACTTGTGGGTTAAAATATTTTAAATATTTTCTCTTAACATGTGGGTTAAAATATTTCACAAACATTCAAATGGCAAACAGAGTATCACTTCGTTCCATCCTTGATGAGCATAAGCTCAAATGGGACAACTACAATGACTGGTTTAGAAACCTTAAAATTGTCTTAAGACAAGAAAATATTTTCTATGTTCTTGAAAGTAGACCCGGCCGGCGGTTCGGTTCCGGTTCGGAACCGAACCGGCCGGTTTCCGGTTCCACACTTAAGTGGAACCGGAACCTTGAACCGACCGGTTTGGTTCAGGTTCCGGTTCTGTTCCAAACCTTTTTTCTTTTATTTTGAAAATTAATTAAAATAAATGAGATTAATTTTATAAATAAAAAAAATTATTACATTGAAGAACTTGAGCTTAAATTTTTAAAAATTTAAGTTGCCTACGTATCCTCCAAGGGTGAGAGGAATCAAAGCTCACGTAGTTCCATTACAATTTTAAGACATATCCCCTTTGTAAATTACAGTTTTACAATTATCAATCATCATTATCAATTGATCATTCGGCTCCAGTTCCGCTTGCACTTGTTGTTGCACTTGCAGAAGCATTATCGAACAAATCTTCAAAATCATCGGGGGCATCTTCTTGTTGTCTCAGATCAGCTCGAGTCCAATCATCCACACAAGCTGTTGCTTCTAGAGTGCTTGGATGTAATGAAGATCGCATAGCTTCCAATATATTACCTCCCAAGCTGAAGGCTTGCTCAACCGCAACGGTGGAAATATGTGCTGCCAATATCTCTTTAGCAATAATTGATAAAACATGATATATATTATGATGCCGGTTCCACCATTCAAGGATTTTAAAATTTTTACTGCATAAACTTTCATTAGAAAACTCAAAATTTGTAGATAAATAATTATCTAATTCAGGGTTATTAGTTGTCGTATCCCTAGCTTTTTTATTTCATTGCAATAACCAACGATCCCCTGCGATAAGTCTTGTTTGAATTACCGGTTCGCTACTACTAGATTCACCTAATGTTCCTAAGTTATATCTTACAATATAATCATTAAATAAAACAATTAAATCATTTCTTAATTTCGTCATTATGCTTGTAATATCAATTTCATCTAATATTCCTAAATAACCATAGTAAGCTTGTAAACCACCATTCAAACCTTCTAATACAACAGCAATAAGATAAAGTAAAGGAATTTCCCTAAAATAATTCAACTATTTTACCTTCATAGCAGTAATGGCTTCCAACAAAACAATATCATTAGGATCGCTATTGTCAACATGCTCATCGAGAGTGCCAACAATATTCAAACTCTCAAGAAGAAATAAATGTGTTGTAGGATAATAAACACCGCTAAAAACTAAAGTAGCATCATTAAAAACTCTTAAAATATCTAAAAAAAATTCACAAATATCCCATTGACTAGGATAAAGTGTGATATTTTGAACATGTTGAGAAAAAAAACTACATAATGCATCTTTGTATTGAAATGCTTGACATAAAAGAAAATAAGTTGAATTCCAACGTGTTGGAACATCTCTTGAAAATTTAATCGGTTTAATACCATTTATTTTAGAAAACTTGGTTCATTCTCTCCTAACTTGAGAATATGACCAAATACAGTTAAATGTCGTTTTAATTGGATCAAGAAAAAGTGATAATAATTTTAGACCGTCTTGCACACATATGTTAAGGACATGACATGTACAACGAATATGAAAGAATTGACCCCCTAAATTTGGTTCACATAAGGATTTTAAATCACTGATGGATGCAGTATTTGCAGATGCATTATCAAATCCAATTGTTAAATTTTTTTCTACTAAACCATAATCATCAAAAATTACCTTCATCATTCTATAAATATTATGTGCAGTATGTTGGTCATCAAAAACTCTAAATGCAATAAGTCGTTTTTACATGATAAATGATGCATCAATCCAATGACAAGTCACACCCATGTATGAGTGTGTTTTCCAATGGTCACTCCAAATATCAGAACATATAGAAATACGACCTTTCATCTCTTTAAATATTTCATTTAAAATAATTTTACCATCTTTATATAATTTGAAAATATGACGTTTTGTTGTGTTTCGAGTCATTCTACATGCAGAAGGGTTTAAAGCATTATGCACGTAATTAGTAAAATGAAGTTTTTCACCAAAGCTTAAAGAAAGATGTGTCATACAAGTTAATTTCGCAAATTCTTCTCTATTTTTTGCATCAGAATATTTAAATAAATCTACACTACTCGTACCTCTACTAGATGATGTGTACCTGGCCATTTGAGTTTGTGTCGTATCAATTCCAAGTTCAACCGGATGATGTCTTTCCAGGTGCTTGATCATATTGCCGTATCCACCAGAAAATTTATAGGTAACCCCACAATAGTTGTAAATTGCTCGTTGTGTATTATCTTCTAGGCGTTTCAAATGAAAATGAATTTTGAAAACATCCGAGGAACGAGCCTTAACTTCTCTTCTTCGTGATTCTGCACCGACAATAGGGCCGCTCTCTTGGGTTGGCATATTTGACATTATGTTCTCAGATGAGCTTGCCATTTTTCGTTTGAGAAATTAGGAAGAAAAATAAGAAAATTGAAAAATTGCGAATGATAACAAATTAACAACTAATTGAATTGAGATTGAGAATAAGATTATAAGAGAATTATATTGAAGTGAGATTGAGAATAAGAGAATTATAGAAAATGAGAGAATTGAGAATTTGGTGTGTTGAAATAATGAAAAATGAATCCTATTAATAGAGTTTTAGAATTTTTTTGATACAAAAAATGCCACTAAATATAACCGTTTTATTACCGTTATTAGGGATATATTAGTAATTTATATTTTAATTTATAGGCTCCCTGCCCCCTACCCCCCAACGACTAGTAGCCGTTGGGGAAAGGTTTCTGTTGGAACCCTACGGTTCCAACCGGAACCGTTCGGTTCCGGTTGGAACCGTCAAACCGGTGGAACCGTACGGTTCCACCGGTTCCGACCGGTTCGAGTTGGGGTCGAACCCCAACCAAACCGGTCGCCAACGGTTCCGGTTCCGGAACCGGAACCGTGGCCGGGTCTACTTGAAAGACCATTTCCCCTGAACCCGCAGAAGATGCTGACCAAGACACATTTGATGCTTGGAAGAAACACATCGATGATGATGAGCAAGCAGTTTGCATAATGCTTGGCTCTATGTCAGACGAACTTCAGAAAGCTCACGAAGATATGGATGCTCAAACCATCATCTTTCACTTGAAGGAGTTGTATGCAACTTCCGTTCATACTGTGAGATTCCAAGTGTCATGTGCTTTATTCCAAACAAGGTATAATGAATGATATGTTAGTGGACATGTGCTTAAGTTGATTGGCCACATTGAAAAATTGGCCAACCTCGGGTTCATCATGGATCATGAGATAGGGCACGATCTAATTCTTCAGTCCTTACCAAAAGAATTCTTTAACTTTATTATGCAGTTTCATCTGTCTGATAAAGAAGCTACTTTAGCAGAATTGCACAATCTGATAAAGTAAGTAGAGAATGATTTGAAACCGGAGCTTAAAACCTCTATCATGCTTACGGGTACGGACCTGAAGCCACGAGGCCCAAAGAAAAATAAGAGCAAGGCAAAGGCTCCAGATCACCTAAAGCCCAATGGTAAGGTGGAGAAGAAAAATGGAAAGGGGAAATGTTTCTTTTGTGGAAAGAATGGTCATTGGAAGAAAGATTGCAGATTCTTGAAAGCCAATGAAGCTAGGGAAGCCCAAAAGGCCAAGAAGCCCAATGCTTCAGGTATGTTGTATATTATTGAACTATATTCTCAAAACTCTAAACCTTCTACTTGGGTGCTTGACACCGGTTGTGGGACTCACTTGTGTAACAATGTGCAGGGCCTGAGAAACAGTATGAGACTCCGTCATGGGGAGGTTGACTTACGCATGGGTAATGGAGCAAAACTGGCTGCATTGTGCGTGGGGACTTATTCATTAGTTTTGTCGAATGGTTTAGTTTTAGACTTAGAAGATTGTGTTTATGTACCTTCTTTAGTAAAGAACTTCATTTCAATTTATTCTTTATGTAATAAAGGCTTTTCATGCCTAATAAGTTATAATGAATGTTCTATTTATCTCAATGAAATAAAATATAGAGATGGTATTTTGAATAATGGTATCTATGTCTTACAAACTAACAAAGAATGTTCAACCTCTAATATATACAACGTTAACTCGAATAATCTCAATGAATCACTTCTATGGCACAGTCGCTTAGGTCATATCAATGAAACAAGATTAACTAAGCTACATAATGATGGGTATTTCAAACCCTTCAAATATAAACCTTATGGAACTTGTGAGTCTTGTTTACTTGGTAAAATAACCAAATTACCCTTCAAAGGTAAAGGACAGCGTGCAGCGGAGACATTAGAACTCATACACTCTGATGTATGCGGACCAATGTCAGTCACCGCTAGAGGTGGATTCTCATACTTCATTACCTTTATCGATGATCATTCACGATATGGGTATGTGTACCTTATGCGGTACACATCTGAAGCCTTTAAGAAATTCAAAGACTTCAAGGCTGAAGTAGAAAATCAGCTTAATAAAAGTATTAAGTCACTAAGGTCTGACCGAGGGTGAATACTTAAGCAACTAATTTCAAGATTACTTGAGAGAAAATGACATTTTCCCAGTGGACTCCTCCGGGAACTCCACAACATAATGGGGTCTCCGAAAGGAGAAATCGGACATTATTAGATATGGTCCGATCAATGATGCTAGGCACGGATCTACCTCTTTCATTTCGGGGTATTGCTTTAGAAACTGCAAACTACTACTAAACCAAGTTCCTTCCAAGACTGTTAGTCAAACACCATATGAGTTATGGTCTGGGAAACGTCCTAGTCTTAGTTA
This sequence comes from Zanthoxylum bungeanum, assembly GCA_019454045.1. Classification (NCBI taxonomy): domain Eukaryota; kingdom Viridiplantae; phylum Streptophyta; class Magnoliopsida; order Sapindales; family Rutaceae; genus Zanthoxylum; species Zanthoxylum bungeanum. Next base: position 377,376 of record SKCR01038150.1, read on the forward strand.
TCTAAAGTTTGGGGATGTGACGCATATGTCAAGCTCACAGAAAAACTAAAATTGGATGATAGGGCAGTTAATGTAAGTTTGTAGGATATGCCTTGAACTCAAGAGCATACGTGTTCTACGTCCCAAATGAACAAAGAACATTTGTCTCATGAAATGCTAAATTTCTAGAGAATGAATTCCTTCTCAAGAAATATAGTGGGAGTAGACTTGACCTCGAAGAGGTACGAGAAGAACAAACTAACATAGAACTAAACCCCAGACCCCTCAAAAGGGCAGCGACGGAACAACCACAAGGTTATGAACTCAGAAGGTCTGGTAGGGAAAGACATGAGCCTGAAAGATATGGTTTCCATATTGATGAGGAACATGATTAGGTCATTGATAATGACGATCCCACCAATTATGACGAAGCAATACGTGACATTGATTCAATCAAGTGGCTTGAGGCCATGAAATCCGAAATAGACTCTATGTATCAGAATCAGTGTGGGACTTGGTAGATGAACCTGAAGGGACAAAACTCATAGGCTGCAAGTGGATTTACAAGTGTAAAACTGATGCAGAAGGCAACATCCAAACCTATAAGGCTAGGTTGGTGGCGAAAGGTTATAGACAAATCCAAGGAATTGACTATGACGAAACCTTCTCACATGTTGTAATGATAAAGTCCATTCGAATTTTACTTGCACTAGCTACACACTTTGATTATGAGATTTGGCAGATGGATGTCAAAACATCTTTCCTTAATGGGAACCTCGTAGAGGAAGTCTATTTGACACAACCTGCGGGGTTTGCATCTAAGGATGACCATAATAAAGTATGCAAGCTTAAACGATCCATTTATGGACTCAAGCAAGCCTCCAGAAGTTGGAATATACGATTTGATGAGGCAATCAAAGAATTTGACTTCATCAAAAATATAGATGAGCCTTGTGTTTACAGGAAAAGTATTGAGAGTGCTGTTATATTTCTTGTATTATATTTCGATGACATATTAATCATCGGGAATGATATTCCCATGATGCAAGCCACCAAACAATGGTTATCTCAGAATTTCTCCATGAAAGATTTGGAGAAGCAGCCTACATCCTCGGCATTAAGATCTACCGTAATAGATCTAAGAGGTTGTTAGGACTTTCTCAATCTACGTACATAGATAAAGTTTTGAAAAGATTCAAAATGGAAGATTCCAAAAAAGGTAATTTACCTACTTGTCATGGATTGAAAAGATTCAAAATGGAAGATTCCAAAAAAGGTAATTTACCTACTTGTCATGGAATCAAATTATCTAAGGAGAAATTTCCACATACTCCTTTAGATAGAGAGCGTATGAGTATGATCCCTTATGCTTCAGTAATAGGATCGATCATGTACATCATGCTATGTACAAGACCTGATATCTCTTATGCTCTTAGCATAACGAGCAGGTATCAGGAAAATCCTGGTGAGCAACACTGGGCAGCTGTCAAAACAATCCTCAAGTATCTGAGAAGAACTAAGGATTTGTTTTTGACATACGAAGATTGTTCTGAGATGAAAGTCATTGGTTACTATGATGCGAGCTTTCAGACCGATAGGGATGACAGCAGATCGCAAACAGGATATCAGTTTACTTTAAATGGCGGTGCTGTAAGTTGGAAAAGCTCAAACCAGTCAACTACAGTGGACTCCACCACTGAAGCCGAGTATATTGCAGCATCTGAGGCAGCTAAAGAAGCAGTCTGGATAAAGAAATTCATCACAGAGCTGGAAGTGCTTCCCGCGATAAAGAATGGCGTCACGATGTACTGTGACAACACGGTCGCCATTGCTCAATCAAATGAACCAAGGTCCCACCAGAAATCCAAGCATGTACTCAGGCGATTTCATCTCATCAGGGAGATTGTTGAGAGAAAAGAAGTTATTATAGAGAAAATACCCACAGAAGATAATCTTGCAGATTCTCTGACTAAAGGGCTGACTCAACAAAAGCATGATAGGCACACCCGAGAGTATGATGTCCAGATTCATATTAGTTGGCTATAGTGCAAGTGGGAGATTGTTAGGGATATGCCCTATACCTAACTTGTGGATGGGCTATATGTACATGTATTTGTAATATTTTCATTAATTATAAAATGGCAATCTTTATTATTCGTGTCTTACATAACTTATATGAATCATCAACACAGTAATAAAGCCCTTGGAGTAATAAGACGATGGCTTCCACACCTTATGAGAATCATTACTCTTAAATGTTCCTAGTCATAGTTTTGTGAATAATCTGGGCATTCACAAAGAGGAGAGACTAGCATGATAATATGATCCACCCTTAAGTGGGGTAGCAGATCTTATAGGCTACTAGCGGAGATCCGTCTGCTTGGTGTATCACATGGATGCATGAGTTGCTCGTGTCCATCGAACTGACCGCCGATGTTTTCATATGGAGTGTTTATCTCATGTGTCTGTGAGAACTTTCATGTATCGATTATATGACTAGTTCTTAAACTTGAGGTCTTTACAATCTTATGTGTGGATCAAATAACTTTGACATTCTCCTTCCCGATTCAAAAGATCTGGTCATAAGGGTATGATTGGGTCATTTGTTGAAACACATGAAGTTTGTAAATACAACAAAGAATCGCCACTCTCTTGGATAATATTTTCTTATAAGAGTAGTATTCCAGTTCGCGGGTTGATATGTGTGATCAGTGCTTGAGACTGTGGCCACAGCGGAAGAATCATGTGAGATTCTTGGGTTAGCACGATTCATGACACTATCAACATCATACCTTTGACCATATGGGTAGACACTTTCCGTACCATAGGTCAATAGGTGGGGATACAGTGAGGCGATGGACCGTATCATATGTAAATCGCATACAGAATGGGTATATAATCTTTCTTCTCATTTGGGGGCCTTGGCATGTTGCTAGATGTCAACTTGGTCATTGAAATCGAACGACCATCTGATCGGAGGATAATTTATGTTCGATTAAATTATCACGATTCATTTCATGTCCAACTTGAGGGGAACCCAAAAGGTCACACACAACAAAGTCGAAATCAATGGTTAACAGTGCACAGTACAAATATAACAGCATATATGATTGCTGTAGGAATTGTTCATAAATGGTTCAATGTGTTTAATTATTGAACAATCATTTATGAGATTCCATAGTGGCTTAGGGATTGGTGAATGACGATAGGGGCACTTTGGGAATTGGAATAAAAAAAAATTTTTATTCACATGAATAGTAAAAAAATTGTTATTTGTTTTGAATTCCAATTCGGCCGAAACTCTTATTAGGGTTTTATAATCTCATTAAACCACTAAATTAAGATCGAATGGCTAAGATTAAATTAGCTTTTATCCCACATCAGATTCTTAATTAATTTTGTTGTCTTTGGAGAACTATATAAACCCAAAGAATTCTTCACAAATTTTACAAAACCTTTCATATATTAGGTTTATATAAGTGAGCAACTCTAAAGTTTAAGAGTAAGCCACTGATTTTGAGGATCTTTAAGTCTAATTGACTAGAGGAACCTCGAGTTAAAAGTTTTGAGGTATTTGCCTAGGCTAGCACCAAGGGTAAAATACATGTGCACTCAAGGCGTAGTCTTGCCGTTGAGTTTTGGCTTTGGTGTGTGCATCTTTGGAGGCCACACACTTGGGTGGCTCTTTGGAACATGGAAGAGCTTGCTGAGTTCGAGAAAATCTTGTAGATTAGAGGGAGGACTGGAGGAGTCTACGGTTCAAGTAATTCTTTTTATTTCCTTATTTTAATTAGAGTTCTTATGATAGTTAGCATGTTTAGGTTTATGTTCTTTGCATGTTTTATTAGTTTTATGCTTAGAATATATAGTAACATGCATAGGCTTATAGAATAATCAAAATAAATGGGTCTTGGGCAAAGGGAAAGCGGCATAATAATTTTAATTTTCCACTACGCACTCGCGGCCGCTTCCCAACACGATCTGAATGCGTTTTTTAGCCTTTTCACTTTGAAAAACCCTAAATCTTCACTCTACCTATAAATAGAACATGTAGCCACCATCCCCATTGGTTGAAACACAAATCCTTTGAGCCCAAATCCTTCAAAGCTTTCAACCTTCTTTAATTCCACCTTGAAGATTTCTTTCATCTTCTTGTCTTCTTTGTTAATGGTGAGAATCTCTCTTTGATAAACCTTCAACACAACCTAACCCAAAATTCCTAATCCTTAAGAGTTCTCAAGGAGGAAGATTGGTAGTCAGAGTTCCGGTGATTAGAAGTGAAGAGACAATTCGCTCAGAAACTTCAAAGGTTCTAAAGAAAACCGTTGGTTACGGGCTTGAGGAGTTCCTTGAGTTCTTGCAGTCTAGAGGTACTTGAGTCGGTGGAGTCACTGCAATAGGTCTTGACCATCGCTGTAAGTTTTTCTCTATATAGTGGATTGGGCTGGTAGTCGAGATACCCGGAGTGGTTTTTTACTCGCACGAGTCTTCCATTTCGTCACCAAAATTATTGTGTTGATTTTGTGTGATTGATTTATTTTCCACAATTTATTTTATTTGTTTATATTGTGGTTGCTTGTTGAGAATCCATAGGTACATTAATTAGGACTTGTCTTGATTAATTGTGATTAATTCCACATAGGGTCAGAACCTAGGGTAATCACGAACTTTCACTCTCCTCCATTATATATCCTTAAACACTTAATTCTCTTTCTAGTTTTTACTTCAATTTGTGCTTTGAAATTTTTGAAAATTGGCATCACATCTGACTTATTTTTGATCGGGTACACCCAACATATTCTAGAAAAGTCGTCAATAAATTATACAAAATATTTTGATTTCCCTAGAGATTGAATCGGTGCTTCCTAAACATCAGAGTGAATCAATTCTAAAATGATTTTACTCCGGGTACTTGACTTGCTGAATTTTAATCTGTTTTGCTTACTTGTAACATAATGCTCACAAAACGGTAGACTAACCGCTTTCAAGCCTGAGAGTAGCTTTGATTGACGAGAATCTTCATTCCATATTCGAACATTTGGCATAGTTTCTGATGCCACAACATAGAAGCTTCCTCTCCAGAATCCAGTGATGCCACTGATGTTGTTGCTTCCTGAATCGAGTCTCCCAAAAGCATATACAAGTTTGCTGAGATATTTTCCACTTCAAGACTATAAGTACTCCTTTCACCTTTTTTAATACCTCGTTTTCAACAACGGTCTTGTATCCGAGGTCATCTAACTGTCCAACTGACATAAGATTTTTCTTCATTCCCACAACATGTCGAACATCTTGTACAGTGCGAATAGTACTATCGTACATCTTTATTTTGATGGCTCCAATCCCAATAATTTTCAAAGCATGATCATTGCCTAGAAAAACCGATCCTCCAAAGACAGGTTCATAATGACAGAACCATTCTCTCCTAAAGTTGTAGCATTTAACATTCTTCTTACTTTTTGATTTCGATCTGCCATGGTTTTGACTCCCACTTGAGCCACGTTCCATTGATCCCCCTCTTGTCACTAATATTTCTACTTGTTTCGAACTAGATGATCCGTCTTCCTTATTTTTACTCCTAGACTCTTCTTCCAGAGCAGCAGTTACAACTTCGTCAAATACTAGATTGCCAATGATAACATTATTTGTCAAGTTGATGATAAGTTGATCATACGAAGAAGACAGACTTTGAAGTAGAATCTATGCACGTTCATTTATTGATATAATATAATTCAACACAGTGAGTTTGGAAAATAGTGTATTCAAGTTATTGATGTGATCCGTCATGGATGTGGACTTACTCATTCGAAGAGTGTAAGGTCTATCTTCAAGAAGATCTTGTTGTGTAGTGACTTGACCTCGTACAATTTAGTAAGTGCATCTCAAATATCTTTTGCAGTCCTCTTCTCTGCAACATTGGATAACACAGAATTTGCTAAGGCTAGATGCAAATTACCTATAGCGTTGTCATTCATAGCCTTCCATTTTTCATCAGTCATTCCATCTGGTCTCTCTCCAATTGTCGCTAAGCAATTATTTTTTTCTTAAAATTGCTTTTATTTTAAGTTTCCATAAGGAAAAGTTGCTGATGACAATCAACTTCTCACTTGAACCGGCTTTTTACTATTTCACCGTGAATATTACCGTTTACGTGAATAGCACCGTATATATGAATAATATTGTATGCATAAATAGTATTGTATACGTGAATAGTACTATACCATATATGTGAATAGTCTTTGTGAATAGTAACCCTGAACCCGAAGCGTTGATACCACTGTTAGGGGATCGTGGGCTGAAGTTGGCACGCAAGTAAAGTGAAATTGAGAATAATTATTAGTTCATGAGGTTTTGTCTACCATATAACAGTACAATAATAATTGAGAGGCCTAGCCTACTATAAATCTTAACAATAAAATAAAGCAACGAGACACAGATTTTAACGTGGTAAAACCTTCAATGTGAGGGAAACATCCACAAACAAATGTAAAAGGATTTCACTATAGTGGAAAGAATTTTACAACCATTTTCTAAACACAATGAGAGAATAAATTCAGACTCTCTTAGAATATGATAACTACAACTATCTTACAAACTCTTAAGAAGAAACTATATTTTCTCTCTTAGAATATAGATGATTTGGTTGAGAATGAGATGAAGAAAATAATGAAATTAAACCTCTATTTATAGGCATGAAATTCAATGTGCAAATAATGAATTTTATTCTTTTATTATTTTTAAGCATGTGGGACCCACCCAAAATTTAATATGTTTTTATTTTTCTATCACACCTTTACTTTCAGCATCGAAATGTGCAATTTGCTCAACATACGAGTGACACGATACCACCAATCAATCATGTATTAAATATAACTATTTTTTATTTAATTATTATTTTTATTATTTTAACGTGTGTGACATTATATTATTGGATTGATACATGAATGACATAATACCATCATTATATAGTAAAAAATTTCCCCGATTAAGATACCTAAAACAAAATTTGTAATATCTCTTTTATTTCTTTATGATTTACACACGGCATTATGTTGATAAGAACCAAGTCACCTTCAATTGACAAAATAATGAATAATGTTATCGAATTTCGAAGATAATTCTTTTGTTCAATTATCAACAAATTCTTATTCAACCAACCAAATAGCAATAGATTGAAATTCCTTCAAGGGAAAAAGCAAATTACATCAAACTTCACCGCTAGCATGCCAAGAGCTTAATAATTGCAGCTCTCAAGAAACTATTATTCTTCAAATAATTATATTCCTCCTGCATGATACCATTAGAAATAATTTGATGGGGTTAGGGCCCTCTATTTCCCTCTATTCTTATTATTATAATATTATCATTTTAATGTGGAATTTTATAGTCTTGATATATAGTAAACAAAATAATATATACATTATACAAGAACTCTCCTATATTAAAAACCTACCGAGAAAATTGGAACTAGGGCAACAGACAAGATTGCAGCAGTGTATGTTTTGTTGTGATGATTAAAGGGCACACATGTGAACAGATTACACAGTGATGATTTGTTTGTTTGGAATGAATGAAACGCTTATATAATATCCCCATTTGCTCCCACATTTGTGCATGTGTATTCATACATGCATACATAAGATATCCCAACACACGAGACCTTACAAACCGTGGATTTTGAAAATGATTCAATATGTACGCAGTCTTATTTTTTTTTATAAAGAAATAATTTATGCGACTCAGATTTGTGACCTTACCGTTAATATAATTAATAGGGTTACTATCATTTCATTAATTTATAAATTGAGAAATAACAAATAAGTACAAGAAGTATCGATGTACACTATAAGAAAATGCAAATTTAGCGACGGAAAAATCCGTTTCAAACATTAGAAACAGAATAGCGACGAAAAATATTTTTACAAAAAATATTTTACTACAATACCTTATATTTTACTTTTATATCCTTACAAAACTTTTATATTTTACTACTATATCTTCACAGTGTAGAATGTTACACTTCAATACTTCTTGCAGTAAAATATTGTTTTTCAATACTTTTTGTAATAAAAATAAGGTATTAATAGTATAATATAATTTTTATAAAAATATAATAGTAAAATATTATATCACAATACTTCCTATAATTTTTTGTTATGTCTAGATTTCTAAAATAGTGAAATAATAATAATAACTCTAATTAATAATATATCTTCATCTCTTGAGTTGAAACAAGAGGTCGAGTGTTGGAACGACGCTCATATAGGCAAGGAGAGGTTTTAGTTAGCAATAACCTATATTTAAATAATAATGAAAATTGCATAATCAACCTAAGGAAGCATACTAATTTGCATAGAAGCCTATGAGTCTAGCTGATAATGAGTATAAGTTGAGGAGATTATATCAAATTGGCGTAGAAAAGTGACTGTATTAATAATATAATCATTGAGTAACATTCAACTCTTGAACTGTAATTTTTGAACATGAATCAGTCACATGATCTTCTATATGATATCAGAATCTAACTCACTCAATGAGCTGCTTACTAATACTATAAGTCATGTGAAATCTTCAACTATTGAATCAGTTTTAAAGTACGAGTTAGCTCCATCAGCTCCTATTTATAAGTTCCGACGATCCTCTAATGTCAGTGATATTTGACAAAAAAATTCAGTACTTAACAGATATGGGATAATATATATCTCATTGAAACTATATACATACATATATAGTAGATCACTGCAATTGTTTTTCCTCTTTGAATGTGAATGATATAATTTTGACAGTATCTGATTCTGCTGGTTGATGAAGTGAACTTGAGAGGTACATGATGTGCCAATAATATTCTTGCCCACTTCTTTGGGAAGGAACAAAGTATAGAGAGTGAGAATGAATATCCAAAAACATCACTAATTTTTTATTGCTTATAAAAAGTAAAAACAATAAAAAATTACGAAAATGATCTTTGCTTATTCACGGGGTTATGCTATTATTTCTCTTTCTCTCGCCGTCACTCTTTTCTCTCCTCTCTCATGCAAAATTCCTCGGTCGCGTTAATTTATATATGTTGATGGTGTTTTCAGGCATTAAGATATTTAAAGCAGCACGACGAGGACAGAAGGGTAATTCCCACCATTTGGAGAAATCGTTAAGGCCGACCCGACCACCTTAAGGGTCCAAATACCTTACGGTTTCAAACCGACCACAACAGAAATAAACCGAGCACTTTATGACCGGCAGCCGATCACTTGGGTTCAGATAGCCGGGCACTATCATGTCGACAGCAGCATTCTCAGCATAAAGGACTATCATGACCGACCACATGAAAACCGACCAGATGGCGAGATATGCTCAAGATGATGACACCCTATTCATGTGGATAAGATGAAACGAATTATCCTACTTTCACAAGGAAATGAAGTCAGAATCCAAAAAGGAATAAGAAAAAGGGAAGGCAACGTTGGATTAGAAGTCCTTACAGAAGGAGAAGACTGAATTCAACTAGGTATTCTTATACAAATAGGAGTCTGATTTACGTACTATTATAAATAGGAGAGCAGAGTATGTGTAATCAAGATCAGAATCATCAAGCTCCGACTTGTAAAACACAAAAAAGATCCGAGAAGCGTGTTTAAGTAATAAAAGTGTCATCCAGTTTTTGTCCGTGGACGTAGGTCGGATCCAAATCCACCGAACCACGTTAAATCTCCTTGCCGATTGGTGTGTTTATCTGTCTTTTGCTAAATTTACCTTTGGTCCCCCATAACCAAACAAATTCACTATTGAAGGAAGATTACCTCGGAGGTGATATTTCCATATTACCCTGAGACCAAAATCAGCCGTCAACAGTTGGCGCTGTCTGTGGGGAACCAGCAAAAAGCAGCTCGCGTGGTAGGACAATGGCAGAAGATGGAAATCATCAATCTTCAGGGAATCCGGCAACAGACTGGATGAAAAAAATGGAAGAAAGCATGAGGTCCATGATAGATCGGCTAGAGAGAATGGAAGGAGCGAACAACGAGAGACCAGAAGTCGGAACGAGTCGAAGAAAAGGTGAGAGAGCAAAAGGAAAAAGGGTGGTAGATACAAGTGAGGATGATGAACCCAGGAGGAAGGGCCCCTACGGAATAAAATCCGTGATTGTAGAAAAAGATTCACAAACAGAGGACACATGGGAAGAATAGGGAAGAGGACAAAGAGGACAATCGCCCGATCCCGCTTATAATAGCCTCCACAACTCCAGAAGAGAAGAAAGGGAATATAGCGAGGATGCGCGAGAAGTTTCAAAACATAGGGAACACCGCACCCAGGGCAATGGACGCGTAGAAAGGCACAGGAAACAACGTGGTGGTACGACCAATGAGATAAAATCTTGGTTAAAAAAAGAGATGACCAAGTGGGGGGTAAGCCTCAAGACTAATGCTAGTGATGCGCGGGACGACGATGGGGAATCTCCCCTCACAGAAGAAATAAAGTCGGCCAAATTCCCAAAACGATTCAATATGCCGACCATGGCACCTTATAAAGGTCACTCTGATCCAAAATCCCACATCGAAAGCTTTATCCTGCTAATGGAAGTCCAGGGAGTAGTAGGAGATGTCATCTGCAAAGTGTTCCCCCTGACTTTGGGCGGACCCGCCATCCTGTGGTACAGAAGTCTGGCCCCGGGGAGCATCAGGAACTTCACACAGCTTAGGAAATCGTTCGTTCGGCACTTTAAAGGGGCATGCGTCCCCAAAAAGACGATTGGAGAATTAAGGCTTATGAAGCAATGGGATGACGAACCTCTAAAAATCTTCATTGAAAGATACCATAACATGGTGCTGGAAGTCGGGGGATACGAGTCCCTAGAAGCCCTAGAAAGCTTAAAGGGAGCCTTAAAGATCGGGAGTTTATGGACTCACCTAAGAATCCAGGACACACCTGATTATGCCACCGCCCTAGAGGTAGCCCGGAAGTTCGTCTTGGTAGAAAGCGAAGAAAATATCTCCCGAAAGGGGGCGGCCATTCGAGAAAGAACAGCAAGAACGGAGGCCCCCCGACGACCGGATAGGGAATTCAAAAGATTCAATCCAAAACCCAAAGACTTCAAGCCAATCCCTCAAAGAGATCGGGAAAGAGGGGCCGCGACTCAGGTGAACCCCATAGTCCGAGAAGAAATATATGTTCCCCTGAGAAAGCCACCAGGGCAGATCATCATAGAGATACAAGAAAAAGGCCTCTTAATAGAGCCCGACCTCAGGAGGTTCCCCCCGGATAAAAGGAACCAGAAGTCTTACTGCGTACATCATAACCTGAGGGGACACACAACGGACGAATGCAAAGATCTGCGGGAACAGATGGAGGACCTAGCCCGAAATGGGTATCTAAATAGGTACATCGACCATGAGGTCATGGCGGCCAGACAGAGGGCACGAAACCGACAGGTGAACATCATCGCAGGGGGAAGCACGCTGGCCGGGGACATACTCGACACAACAGTCCGAGATCACTTAAACTATTCGGCTCGGGGTCGGGTTACGTCCCACCGAGTCATGATCATTGGTCTGGGGACATGACATTCCCCCAGAACCAAGTATCTCTATTGGCTCGGGGTCCTCAGGGACATACTCGATGCATATGATCTGTGAGAAGCATGGCACGGGGAAGGATGATACCCCCGTAGCGATTGCACACTCCAAAATTGCCGAACATAAGGAGGAACATGCCCTTAATGTGTCGAAGCACTCTTTTACCCGATGTAACGGATCCGTGGGAAAGCATAGCACGGTGGATGATGATGCCTCCGTGACGATTGCTGGCTCCAGTGATACCGGACCTAAGGAGGAATATACTCTTAGCATCCCGTACACTCTTTGATCCGTTCATCATTTGGATCCAAGAGAGGCGCAACACGGGGAGGCGTTGTGCCCCTGTGGCGTGTGCCTGCTCTAGCGCGGTAAGGAGGAGCCCTTGCAGAAATATACAGGCTCCATAGCGACCCAACGTATAGAGGATGTGCCCTTACCATTTTAAAAACGCTCCACTGATCCAAATCCTGGTTCGCCGGGACGCTGAATTGAAAGATTCAGAATTGTGTTTTGGAGACCTCGGACAGGACGCTGTCTTGAGGCATCCATGTTGTTGTTTATACTTGCAAAAACATTTTGGGGATAAGTGCTAAGTCACCCCTGCCTTTTTATCTTATTTTCCAAAGTTTTGTTTTTGTTTTTCACCGGACCGGCAAGGGGACGCCCGTGCCGGATTTGGTAGGGCTTCAAAAGGTTGATTCACTTCCCTTCTGCACAAGTCCCAAAGGTTACTCGGCTCGGGGTTGGATTTCGCTCCCCCGAGGCCATTAGACTAATCGGCTCGGGGTCGGGTTACATCCCACCGAGTCGGTCTTCGTTTGGACTGGGGAGGTAACATTCCCCCAGAGCCAAGTGTTTTACTCAGCTCGAGGTCGGGTTACGTCCCACCGAGTCGGTCTTCTTTTGGACTGGGGAGGTAACATTCCCCCAGAGCCAAGTGTTTTACTCAGCTCGGGGTCGGGTTACGTCTCACCGAGTCGGTCTTCTTTTGGACTGGGGAGGTAACATTCCCCCAGAGCCAAGTGTTTTACTCAGCTCGGGGTCGGGTTACGTCCCACCGAGTCGGTCTTCTTTTGGACTGGGGAGGTAACATTCCCCCAGAGCCAAGTGTTTTACTCAGCTCGGGGTCGGGTTACGTCTCACCGAGTCGGTCTTCTTTTTGGACTGGGGAGGTAACATTCCCCCAGAGCCAAGTGTTTTACTCAGCTCGGGGTCGGGTTACGTCCCACCGAGTCGGTCTTCTTTTAGACTGGGGAGGTAACATTCCCCCAGAACCAAGTGTTTTACTCAGCTCGGGGTCGGGTTATGCCCCTCCAGCTCATATAGTCCCCCGCAAAAGGGCCTCAAAGCGTTCAGACAACAGGAAGAAAAGACAAGAAAAAAAAAAGAGGAAGAAAGATAAATATATTAATACATTAATAGAAGTGTACAAAGTTATTACAAAAAAAGAGGGGAAAAGAAGTTAAAGTGTACACAGGGCCCCGGCCGGGTTACCCCTTCTCAATCAGCCCGCGCAGGGGCAGGAATTTCCTCCTCGGCTGGATCAGACGACGGAAGGATCGGCTCGACCTCAGGGAGGAGAACAGCAACGTTGACCTCAGCAACATGAGGAACCTCTGCTTCATGGATTGGAGGAGGGATCTCAAGACAGTCCTCGCTGGGGGCAGAAACGTCCGGTCGTCCTTCTTGGGAAACCTGGGAGGCCGGAACAACTGAAATCAGGTCGGGATCCATCACTCCTTCAGGAGAAGAGAACAACCATCTTTTAAACTCATCCTCCGAGATCTCCCCCTTGCAGAAGCGGATGGCCGCATGAATAGGGCCCATATCAAGATTAGGCAGAACCATTGGAATGATCTCGGCACAATCCCCGACCCCCTCCAGACGGATCGCATCTCTTTTCTCCTCCAGCTCTGCCTCTTTTCCCATGAGCTCGTCCCGGGCCCGCCCCAATTCCTTCTCCTTGGCCCGCAGCTTATACTTCACGCTGCCTATCTCCACCTTGAGGATCCCAATCTCGGTCCGGGCCTCCACCAAACTTGCCCTCGCTTCATCAGCGTTCTTCCGCTCCAGAGTGGCAGCAGCCTCAAGGGCTTTGTTTGTCTTGGCAGCTTCGACCGCGGCCAGCTCGTGATCCTTATTCCTCTCTTCAGCACTAGCCAGCTTGGCCTCCACTTCAGAAAGACGGTTTTGAAGCCTCTGGGATTGGCCGCCTTCAGACAGGAGGCTTATAAACAAATCCTTGTTCTTAGCCGCCAAATAATTTGCCTGTCAGGAAAGAAAGGAAAGTTAGAAAATTAAACAAAGTCCAAAAGAGTCCTCGGAAGGAGAAGAAAAGTAAAAAGTTACCTGGGCAAGCTGGGAGCACAGCTTTGCAACCACCTCCTCGGGCGAAAGGTCCTCAAACCTCGGAATCCTCTCTGGAGGTACAGCCTCGGCCAGCTCATTAAAGGCCGGCACCAGATGAGAAGTAGCCTCCCTGATATCCTTCCCGAGGTCATCAACCCCGAGTATCACGGAGCCTTTTAGTTTCTTGGAAGGACCCCCCTGCCGAGCTGGAGTTCCTTTTCTCGGAGCTTCCTCCTCCTCCTCCTCCAATTCCCGCCCCAGTTGAGTGTCCACAGCTCCAAATTGACGCTTCCTTCTCCTGGAAGGCTTTGGAGGGCTAGCAGGACGAATAGCACCCATTAAAGACACCCCGGGAGATGAAGATGTGCCCTGAGAGCTCTGCCGCTCTACCCCCCTCAGCCACCTTCTTAGCTTCAGAAGACTCAGGACGCTTCCGGGAGGTACCAGCTCCACCAGGACTGGTCTTCTTTGAGGCACCAGCCAACCGCCCAAGATACTTCGGCCTCTTTGACATACCTACAAAAAGGAGAAGAAATCAGGACCCGAGCATACAGCAAAGAAAGAAGAAAACAGACAAACATAAAACACACTCGATAAACATAAGAGTTGGTTAGAAGATCGGTATAAACCTACTTATCCGACTAGGGACCTCCGAAGGAACGGTCCGAATAAGGCCTGACTCAACAAAAGCTGCATCATTAACTAGCTCCTTCCAGTGAGCGGCATATCGCCGAGCCCATTGTACCCGCCTCCGGACCTGGCGAGAAACCTTGGGAGCATCCCTCCAACAAGCTGGTAGGAACCAGAGAAGTTAGAAGCCTAAAAAACTAAAGACGGAAACAAAAATGACAAGGGGATGTTAAAACTCCTAACCTCCCGCTCTGAAAATGTCCGGGACCGAGACGTCCTCTAAGTAAAACCGCAGGACCCGTCCCCAATCTCCGGTGGCCCAAAACCAAAGGTCCTTGAAGTTTTTGTTAGAGTCGGGGAGCTTGCAGACGACGTTGGAAGAACTGTCATAAGCAGAAAGATAATACCATCCGTGGTACGACCTAGGATTGGCCTTCAGCCGGTATAATCTCTTCACTTCTTCAAGAGAAGGCTCGCTAAAACCCGCTCGGCGCCAGACCACATGCATGCCGGCCAGAATCCGCCAACTGTTCAGACTCAGTTGACAAGGAGCAATCTCCATCTCGGCCAGCATCCAAGCAAAGTAAGGCTGAATCGGCAGCCGCAGTCCACACTCAAAAAAAGCAGGAAGAAGTGCCACCGAACCCTCGTCAGGTTGACTAGCACGATCCATCGGGCCGGGAACTTCAAGGGCGATGTCTATCGGAATATCATATCGCTGTCGAAGTAGTGCGAGGTCATCTTCAGTTATCTTGGAAGGACGGTTCATATCCAGAGCCGAGGAGCCAAGATCACCGGGCTCTGGATCCTTCCGAGGAACCCTTTGATGGTAAGAATCTTGTTCAATCTCAGAAGGAGTGGGGGTAGTGTCAAGGTCTTCTACACTGGGTGCCCCCGAGCCCGAAGAGAGCTCTTCAGCAGGGGGAGTTGAGGGTTTAGCAGGATTTTCAGGGGGAGAATTATTGTCAGACATCCCTAACATCCGGAAAACAAAGAAGGGGAAGTCAGTCTATAGCTAAAAAACTTTTCGGGGCTTCCGTCTTAGCTAAATAGGTGGGTTCTAAAAGTGCCCTAAGCAAAATCCAACAAAGCTTTAAGTCTTTCCCTAGCAGCATTCAAAAGATAAAACAACAGGACTCACAAAAAAAAAAAGGGGAGAATAGATCGTTCAGAAGACTTACTTGTTCTCGGAAAGGCTAAAAGGTGTTCAGAACGATTTGCCCAACTTTTACGTTCACAGGTCACAGCAGAGAGAAGGCAAGGGAACCCACGGTCGAAGGAAACTCCAGAGAACACTGAGTTGAACGAATCACGGTTGGAAAAGGAGAAATGTTCGCAAAGAAATTGCCAAAAAGATTGCACAGTGAAGGCCTCGTCTTCTTATAGTCATGGTCAGGACGCTCGTAGCCGTTGGATCGAAAGAAGAAACCAGGATGAACGCCAAGTGTCGACTGCAAGAGAGGTCTGCCAAAATTAAACAGACGGTTGAGATCAGCGCACTGTTGAAGCGCCTCTACACGGTCGATTCGCTTCCTTTTTGGCGGGAACCCGGCGGATGTTTGACAAATGTCGAACTTAGAAGAAACCCTAAAGATGATTTGATAGGCATTTAAGCGGACGTGACTATTGCGCGTCTCAAGAAAAGGCGCTTGAAAAGAGGCGACGTAACATATCGATTCAACACCGGGCCGACCCCCAACAGAGTAAATCAGCACACCATCTCTATATAGTTCCCGGCACCAACTTGCACACTCGTTGGAACCGAGAACTAGGGGACAGATGTTGATGGTGTTTTCAGGCATTAAGATATTTAAAGCAGCACGACGAGGACAGAAGGGTAATTCCCACCATTTGGAGAAATCGTTAAGGCCGACCCGACCACCTTAAGGGTCCAAGCACCTTACGGTTTCAAACCGACCCCCAACAGAGTAAATCAGCACACCATCTCTATATAGTTCCCGGCACCAACTTGCACACTCGTTGGAACCGAGAACTAGGGGACAGATGTTGATGGTGTTTTCAGGCATGAAGATATTTAAAGCAGCACGACGAGGACAGAAGGGTAATTCCCACCATTTGGAGAAATCGTTAAGGCCGACCCGACCACCTTAAGGGTCCAAGCACCTTACGGTTTCAAACCGACCACAACAGAAATAGACCGAGCACTTTATGACCGGCAACCGATCACTTGGGTTCAGATAGCCGGGCACTATCAGGTCGACATCAGCATTCTCAGCATAAAGGACTATCATGACCGACCACATGAAAACCGACCAGATGGCGAGATATGCTCAAGATGATGACACCTTATTCCTGTGGATAAGATGAAACGAATTATCATACTTTCACAAGGAAATGAAGTCAGAATCCAAAAATGAATAAGAAAAAGGGAAGGCAACGTTGGATTAGAAGTCCTTACAGGAGGAGAAGACTGAATTCAACTAGGTATTCTTATACAAATAGAAGTCTGATTTCTGTACTATTATAAATAGGAGAGCAGAGTATGTGTAATCAAGATCAGAATCATCAAGCTCCGACTTGTAAAACACAAAAAAGATCTGAGAAGCGTGTTTAAGTAATAAAAGTGTCATCCTGTTTTTGCCCGTGGACGTAGGTCGGATCCAAATCCACCGAACCATGTTAAATCTCCTTGTTGATTAGGTGCATTTATCTGTCTTCTGCTAAATTTGTTTTTGGTCCCCCATAACCAAACAAATTCACTATTGAAGGAGGATTACCTCGGAGGTGATATTCTCATATTACCCTGAGACCAAAATCAGCCGTCAACAGTATATATGTCCTGATACATAGCTACCTGTTCACAGATTTTCCATTTCTCTTCTTTCTTTGTAATTCTACAGTTACTTGTTATTTTATTTTTTTTTCTAAACTACAAAATGTCAAAAAATAAAAATAAAACTACTTTAAGTTATTTTTCAAATCCGACTTATAGAATGAGTCTTCTATACAGGTTTTTTTTTTTTTTTTTTTTTAAGAACTTGATTCAATCATTGATATTGCTGATTATAAGTGTGGATGGATGCGTCCAAAGGTTAAAATCCAAATAATAAACTTTCCGCATTTCTATTATTGATTATTGAACAGAACGTGAGCAGCTATTTTAAGTCGTGAGAGCTGCTCTCGCTGTCACGCACAATCATGAGAAATAGAGCAATAAGTAACTTATGAATTCTTATATTTTAATATTTATCAAATAATGACATAATTTTCTATATTTATTAAATAGGTTCATAATTTTCTATTTAGTTCTCGTTTATACGTAGACCTGGTCATGATTCGGTTCGATTTCAGAACAGAAAATCAATTCGGTTATAGTTCCAGTTTTTTGGAACCATAGAACCGGACCGAACTGGAAAAATCAGTTCGGTCCTTTAATTTTTGTGGGGAAAATTGGTTTGGTTTCAGTTCTGAACCGAACCGGAACGGACCGAACTTTAAGGTTCTAGTTTCAAATTATGTGGAACCGTAATCGAACCGAAACCATTTCGATTCGGTTCCGATTTTGTAACCGGATCCGGATGAAACAGTAACCTTACAGTTCCATCTGATTCGGTTCCGGTTCCTAATTGAAATCGTGACCGAGTCTGATTTCAAGTTCAACTCCGGACCAATCATATTGCCCGATGAGATTTTACCATATAAAATAACTGAAACCCACAAATTTAATGAATACTCTTGGGTTATTTGTTCGCGAACCCTTGACATTTTCGGAACCTAAGGTGATTTTACTTTTTAAGACCATTGATCATATCATAATAGTATAATAAAAAAAATTAGGACTCTTGACTATTAAGTTATTTTAGGACTATAAAAAAATCCAGGAACTTGGGTGAAAAGGTTTTTGTTATAGTTGTAATTTGGTCATTTGGGTTAGGGACTTGTTTGATATTAAATGACAAAACTATGACCTTATAAAATTTTGGAAACCAATGGATTAGACCCGGCCACGGTTCCTGTTCGGAATCGAAACCGAACCGAAAGCGAACCGGATGGAACCGTAAGGTTACGGTTCTATCCGATTTCGGTTCCAAAAACTGAACCGAACCGAACCCCCAAACGGCTCAGTTACGGTTCCATAAAATTTGGAACCGTAACCTTAAGGTTCGGTTCGGAACCAGAACCGAACCAATTTTTTTTGTTTTTTCCCTTAAAAATAGAGAATCGAACGAAACCGAACCAAATTTTTCGGTTCGGTTCGGTTCAGTTCTACAGTTCCAAAAAATTGGAACCGTAACTGAATCGATTTTGAATCAGTTCGATTACGGTTCCAACAACCTGGAATCGTAGAACCGAAGAGTCGTTGTCAACTTGCCATGGACTATGAGGCCAATTTCGTAAAATCGCTATTATTATAATAATTAATTTCATGTGGGGAAACCGAGGCACATCATACAGGAAAAACCAAGAAATTACATGGGGTGGTTAGAAAAATTTTATTATGCCAACCGTGATTTTCTGTCACCCATATAATAATATAATAAAATATTATTACGTACGTTAGAATAGTAATAAAGAATTAGTGGGGTTTCACAAACCCACTCATCTCCTCGATGAAAACATGGGCAAGCAAGGCCAAAGAGAAATAATAAGTAATTAAAAGCAGGAGCATGTCTTCAAGGGAGCAAAAGAAAGAAGCTTTGTACGAGGAGTTGATGCTGCTTCGTGATGTTACCAACTCTTCTTCTGTACAAAGCCCTAATCTCTTTAATTAATTTCTGCTCTTTAAGATATAATAACTGGAAATCAAAAGCCAAAAGCAATCTTTCATTTAACCTAGTTGATGGATCAATATATTTATATTTTATTGAACTGATTAATGATTTGTTGAATTTGTGTGTGATTGGCAGATGAACAAAAAATCGATCATAGTGGACGCATCAAAATATATAGAGGAGTTGAAGCAAAAGTAGAAACCCTCAATCAAGAGATCGGGACCTTAGAAGCTTCAACAGTCGAAATTCTTTACCTGTAGTGCATATTAACCTTAAATTTTTACTATTATAAGAGTTACTTTAACGCTTCCCAATACGGGCAGCCCTGCATTTTGAGAACTATAGACGAGTTTTTAAAATATGTGGTATCTACTAATAAAATAAAGATATTTATTTATTTATTTGCTACCATGAGTATTAATTTTTCTTATATTTGAGGCTCTAATCAATTGTGCTATTGTAAGGTCACCCTATTCCCTATACCTATTTGTTTATATACCTATTTGTTTATAGCGAGAGTCTTGAGTATTAGGTATAATTTTTTGATGACATTTACTTGATGAGTATTAAGATAAACTTTAATAACTTAATTATATATATATTTTTTGCTTCAGCAGGTTACAGTGAAAACCATAGAACAGGGTTTTCTCATTAGTGTGTATTCAGAAAAGAATTGCTCAGGCTTATTGGTATCAATACTAGAAGCTTTTGAGGAGCTGGGGCTTGAAGTGCTGGATGCTAGAGTTTCTTGCTCAGACGGTACTTTCCAACTAGAAGCTGTTGGAGGAGATGTAAGGATCAACTATTTTTTCATCTATTAATTTCAAACTGAATTCAATAATTTGTTAATGATATAGCCGAAACTTGCATTAATTACACTACATATGCATATTAATTAATTACATATATATGTGTTTCAAGTCCCCAAGGGGTGTGGCTTGGTGGTGTAGGGTCCAGGATCTCACCTTGAGGTTCTGGGTTCGAATCCAGGGGGTGCACTTCTTGTAAGAGCCTGGGACAGCCGGTGGTTTTACCTGCGCTGCGGCCCAGAATGGGTGGTTTGGTGGCGGGGTTTCCATCGTTTCCAAAAAAAAAAAAAAAAAAAGTGTTTCATTCCAAATTTTTATAATATAATGATAGTATCATATGACAGATATCGATGCAACAATCATTAATAATATATCACGCGTGCTAAAATATTAAAAAAACTATAACTATGCTTGAATGCTTATTAGTTGATGGATTGTTACTATTTCTCTCATACCTTCCTTATATTAAAGAATTGATCTTCTAATTCTATGAAGCTTCTGTAGTTCTGTACTTGGGAAAACTATCATAACCCGTGAGTTGTACGTACAAAGTTTTGAATCACACATTTCAGAGTTTAAACAGCAAACACTGACATTAGAGAATAATTTTTTTTTATTTTTCTTCATTTATCTAAATTTGCATACTTTGTGTGGCAAGTTTTACAACATTCCTAGTTTGATGACTATCTCAAATTACTCATTGTTACTGATTGGCACAAGTTATTGATCTTGCAGCAGCTTACTCATCAATGGCACTATGAGGGCATAGATGCTCAAGTTGTGAAAGAAGCTGTGTTGCAGGCTATCAAGAATGCACAAGAATCAGAGCAAGAATGAGAAAATTAATTATATAGTAATTATTTTCCATCAATTTTTGTTCTCTTTGGTCGCTTCTTCATCTCTTTGTTAGAGTCTACAAGCATGACCTAATGAAGGGAGGTTTCTGTTATAAAAATATGATAAATTCTTAACTCTACATTGTTGATTTTCAACCAAATCTTGTCTACATACTCAGCTGAAGAGGTAGATAATCGCTCCTTAAGTCAAGAACCATTCATATATATATATATTTTGAAATTGTTGAAACCCTACCGTCAAACTATCCATTCTAGGCTTAAGCAGAGCATGTAAAAACTCTGACTGTCCGAGACTCTTACCAGCTAGCACATAAGACTTCAATTTTTCTCGATGCTACTTTTTTATTTTTAAAGTATTATATGAACGAAATTAAACTCTCTCTAAGTCTCTATTATGTGACGGGGTTCGAATTACTTCTTGCACTACACCAAGAGCTTTTAGCAGTTGAATTATATAATTAGCTACTGGACTATGATTTTCTCCTGAAACGAGCTTCTCCCAAGAAAAATATATTGAGTGATTTTTTTTTCCGCTAATTGGGGTGTCCGGTGTGAGATTCGAACCTTAAATCTGAGAAAGATCAAACCACTCAAGCTCAAATCATTTATAACTGAGGCAACCTCTTGGGATTATCTATTGAGTGATTGGTAAATAAGAATACACTAACAATTTAATCTCACTCATATACTATGATCAGAGAAATATTGTCTCTTTAGAATCTTACTGACATCTTTTACATTCTTTTATATGGGCAATATTTCTTTAGTCACTAAGGTTTGAGCAAATTATACTCAGTTGGTCATTGTTTTTAAAAAAGGTTCTCAAAATAATCCTATTGTATATATTTTATATTAAAACGTACGTAATTATTCATTGATTTTTAACTATGATGTATATAAAATTCGTTTCAATTTTAATTTATATAAGACATAAATAATATTTTATCCTTAAAATGTCGGATTTAATGTCGTTAGTTTTAAATACTTTTTAAAAATATCTGGTGTTGATGGTGTTTTTGTGACGAAGTATTTGAACAGTACGACAAGAGCAGAGATGAAATCTCTCTTTCTAGGAGGACGAATGGTCTGAGGGTATTAGTCAATTTTCGACCAGGTATAGTGTTCGGACCCGGCTTCTTGGTTTCGACCGATATGAGGATACATCATGATGCAGATTTCAGAGGCCGACAACGTCAGAGCCGAGACCGACCACTTTGGCCCGGTAACTCGTTTCAGTCTTATCATTCATCTTGGATCGGGAAAATGAGCTCGGATATTTTTGGGTCAGTTCGGAAGTAATGGGAGTAGGTCGGCACAATGTTTGGCCGTCTTCATGACGCCCGATGTAAGACCGGGACCGTTTGGACTTTTCCCTCTGACATGTACCACCGTATGAGAGATCCTTACAGGCTGACATCATGATTGTTGGGTGTGGCAGTGAACAAAACAGTGATGTGACAGGGAGTCAGAAGACATGTTTGCTTTCGGCGGGGCAGTTGGGGCAGAGAGCCCGTCAATCATCCGGAGATCCACGTGGCTAACGTCATAAAGATATGGAAATAATGTTGTATTTCTCTTAATATATAAAGTGAGGGTAGTATCATTTGTAAGATGATAGCCAAAAATCTCACGAAAAGTACCATTTTGTAAAAACTCTAAGAAAGCAAACAGCTTGGTAACGTTAGGCCACCCTTGAAAAGAGGTCGGTCGAGCTCGGTTTGGTAATAAAAGTAATACTCTACTATGTTCTCGTGGACGTAGGCTGGTTTATTCCGCCGAACCACGTAAACACTCTTGTTGATTTTGTGTTTGCTTTGTTTTTTTGCCAAATTTTCTTTTGGTCCCCCACAACCAAATAAATTCACGGTTGAAGGAGGATTGTCCCGGGAGTACTATCCCGATATTGCCCCTGGAACTAAAATCACTCGTCAACAGTTGGTGTCGTCTGTGGGGATAGATCAAAAAACAGCTTGCGTAGTAAGACGATGGCAGAAGACGGGAACCATAGATCGTCGGAGAGTTCAACGACAGAGTGGATGAAGAAAATGAAGGAAAGATTAGAGGAGAGAGAAAGGGAGGGAGCGGAAGCTGGTCAGAGCGGAAAGAGGAGGGGGATCGCAAGAAGAAAGAAGGTTGACGATAACGGTATAAATGGGGAAAGGAACGCCCAAGGAGTTAGAGCAATAATAGCTCTCCTCATTGAACTGTAGAATGAAATGTAGAAAAGGTTATCAACGATCACCCATTAGAAGTAAGCCGTAGAATGAAATGTAACGTCAAAAATGGGTGACGTTTGCACGCCGCCGGTCGTAAATGAACAAGTTCCTCCAAGAGAAGGCGCGGCGTCTATTCGATCTGCCCGATACTCGGGTTCACGGCCCCGATGTTCATCTTCAAGTGGCAGGCGAACCAACATACTATGTAGTGGTCACCCCGAATGGGAGGAAAGGAGAAAATTTTCACGGGGACCACCAAAGACCATGGGAAGGGTTCTTGACTGAGCTCCGAAATTGTCCAGAGATGCTTATGGAGCGCTCGGCACAAAGGGACCCTTTTAGCATGGTCGGGAATTTCATAATCAAGTTCAGATCAGAAGAATATAGTCGGACTGCAAGACAAGAATAAAAAAAAATTGTTATAAAGTCTCTCTTAAAATTACCCGCAAAGAGTTGTAAGAATGACAGTAGGTCTCATGAATACGAATAAGACTTTCTCTTTCGAATTAAAAAACTTGTCCACTTTACTTGTTTATTAATTGAATGCGAAAGCCATTTTTAATATTCTTGGGATGTGCTTGAAGCGAAGGGGTGATTGGTAGTTGGGAAGGGCACCAAACCCGTGACACGCCAATCCCGAGTGTCATTATCAAACCCCCGGGTGGAAGTGTTCCGACCTAAGTCCTTTCACATGTGGAAAAAGCGCGAACCCCTCGTGGCACGCCCATCCCGGGTGTCATTATCAAATCTCCGAGGCCGGAGTGTTACACCCATGACTCATATTTTTTAGGAATAGCTCGGGTAGGCCGAACCCAATGAGGTTTATGCCCCTGCATGTTGTTAGACCGATCCCGTTGAGAACCATCAGACGCATGGCATGGGGACGGTTGAATGGCCTCCATGACCCTTGTGACCTCGGGTAAACCATACTCAGGGAGGTTTCTGCCCATGCGAGTTGGCTGGTGAGTCCTATTGAGAAACATCATGTGCACAGCGCGGGGAAGGCCTTAGTGCCTTCGTGACTCCTGCAACCTTAGAGATGGCGAACACATGGAGGTTTCTTCCCCCGTGAGTTATCTGCCTAACTGTCTCGGATCAGGAGAAGCATAGTATGGGGAGGTTTCTGCCCCTATAACATTTGCAGACTCCAGACCCGCCTAGTATGGGGAGGTTTCTGCCCTCATGACTTTGGCCGCTCACCGATCCATAGCCCGGCTAGCCGAGATACCGAATTGTAAGGTTCAAAATTGTTGTTTTGGGAGGCACCAGGCAGGACGCTGCCTTAGGGCACCCGAGTTACTATCTTTTTGAGTCTGTGTGGAGTATGTGCTAAGTCACCACCGATGTACTAACCTTGTCCTTTTTCCACTTTTTATTTTTGATGATGTCCGGCAAAGAGACGCATGCGTCGGGATCCGCGGAGCCTCAGAGGTTGAAGTTTTTTCCCTCGCGATTAAGTCTCACATGTTCCACCAGCTCGGGGCTGGATTCGTTCCATCGAGGCTGTATGTGTTGGGGTTTCGGGCGATGGGCGCAGCGGAAGCGCGATTCGGGTGAAATCGTAATTTAAAACTTTTTCAAATTACCGAATAAATTATTCAATATCTAATATGAATAATTTATTCATATTTCACCTAAACATATTTATTCAATATCAAATATCAGCATAAATAAGGTTGAAACGTCGCGAAACTTTTACGAAAAATATTTTTCCGCAAAAATGACACAAAATACGTTTTTGACCGAACCGACCACCCGACATTTATGGAGACTGCCCAGGTCAGCCCCAATAGTGTCAGGGCAATTCAAGGGATGCCTGAACAGTTACGAACTCACTGTTTGGAATGCCGTCACCCGGTTGGCTCAAAAGTCACCCGATAAAGCCGTTTTTGGCCGTTTTCGCTTATTTCAACTCCGAAACATATTCCGAAAATTGTTCCAACTCCCAAAACACATTCATTACATTCATAACACATCAAATGCATCATAAAATTTCCAGTTTAATCAAAACTAATCCAAAACCAAAAATTACCCATTTTCATGCTTTAAATCCAAAATTTCAAGATTAATCTAATTAATCACAACACCAAATCAAAGTCACCACATATGAACAACCCTGACCGGCGTAAACACACACGTATAACGCAAGCGCACGTATCGTTCAAGTAGTATAAAAATATCGATCCCACGAGGACTTAATATCAAAACTATTAATTTTATGAGGTCAAATGATTACTAGTATCTAACAGGTTGATTGTTTGATTTGAAATGATGACGATTCTAAATTTAAAAGCAAGTAAATAAAATTGTCGAAAATAGATTTTAAGAAAATTCAATATTAAAAACTATCTAGGGTTGTGATTTCTTCCAATATCATTTTAAAGATGAAGTGGTTATCTTAAAGTTGGGTAATATATTGATTTATTAACCTGGAACACTAAATTATGTGTAAGCCTCTGTCGATGGTCAGACACAAATACCCAGTTTAACCCAATTGAACCATATGTCTATGTCAACCAAATTATCTGGATTCATTAAGGGGGATGTATTGAATTGGGATTTTAAAAGACTATTTTAAGTTAAATAAGTCTTGTGGTATTCAATTAAGACTTTTAAATAATCTAAAAAGTTTTGTGGTATTCCATTAAGACTTTTATAACTTTTTAAATAGAGTGTCCAAATCCAGTGGTATTCAATCAGGACTTTAAACAAATAATAAAAAGTCTTATGGTATTGAAAAACTTGTTGATTTTGAAGGATTTTTTTATATATGTGATTGTGTGAGATTTTTTAGTAGAAAGTATAAATATCAAATCCTATAAAAAAATCCCACCCTAACCCATCAGACTTTTGACAGGAGATTTTTTTGAGGCTAGAGAAGAGAAGAAAAACAGACTTGTGAACTCGTCGTGAACATGGTACTTTGTAAAGTACATACTCTCTTAACCCACCACAAAGGGACCCTGTTAGCATGGTCGGGAATTTCAGAATCAAGTCCAGATCAGAAGAATGTAGTCGGATTGCAAGAATAAAAAAAAAATTGTTGTAAAACCTATCTTAAAATGACCCGCAAAGAGTTGTAAGAATTACAGTAGGTCTCATGAATGTGAATAAGACTTTCTCTTTCGAATTAAAAAACTTGTCCACTTTACTTGTTTATTAATTGAATGTGAAAGCCATTTTCAATATTCTTGGGATATGCTCGAAGCGAATGGGTGATCGGTAGTTGGGAAGGGCACCAAACCCGTGGCACGCCAATCCCGGGTGTCATTATCAAACCCCCGGGTGGAAGTGTTCCGACCTGAGTCCTTTCACATGTGGAAAAAGCGCGAACCCCTCGTGGCACGCCCATCCCGGGTGTCATTATCAAATCTCCGAGGCCGGAGTGTTACACCCCATGACTCGTATTTTTTAGGAATAGCTCGGGTAGGCCGAACCCAATGAGGTTTATGCCCCTGCATGTTGTTAGACCGATCCCGTTGAGAACCATCAGACGCATGGCATGGGGACGGTTGAATGGCCTCCATGACCCTTGTGACCTCGGGTAAACATACTCAGGGAGGTTTCTGCCCATGCGAGTTGGCTGGTGAGTCCTATTGAGAAACATCATGTGCACAGCGCGGGGAAGGCCTTAGTGCCTTCGTGACTCCTGCAACCTTAGAGATGGCGAACACATGGAGGTTTCTTCCCCCGTGAGTTATCTGCCTAACTGTCTCGGATCAGGAGAGCATAGTATGGGGAGGTTTCTGCCCCTATAACATTTGCAGACTCCAGACCCGCCCAGTATGGGGAGGTTTCTGCCCTCATGACTTTGGCCGCTCACCGATCCATAGCCCGGCTAGCCGAGATACCGAATTGTAAGGTTCAAAATTGTTGTTTTGGGAGGCACCAGGCAGGACGCTGCCTTAGGGCACCCGAGTTACTATCTTTTTGAGTCTGTGTGGAGTATGTGCTAAGTCACCACCGATGTACTAACCTTGTCCTTTTTCCACTTTTTATTTTTGATGATGTCCGGCAAAGAGACGCATGCGTCGGGATCCGCGGAGCCTCAGAGGTGAAGTTTTTTCCCTCGCGATTAAGTCTCACATGTTCCACCAGCTCGGGGCTGGATTCGTTCCATCGAGGCTGTATGTGTTGGGGTTTCGGGCGATGGGCGCAGCGGAAGCGCGATTCGGGTGAAATCGTAATTTAAAACTTTTTCAAATTACCGAATAAATTATTCAATATCTAATATGAATAATTTATTCATATTTCACCTAAACATATTTATTCAATATCAAATATCAGCATAAATAAGGTTGAAACGTCGCGAAACTTTTACGAAAAATATTTTTCCGCAAAAATGACACAAAATACGTTTTTGACCGAACCGACCACCCGACATTTATGGAGACTGCCCAGGTCAGCCCCAATAGTGTCAGGGCAATTCAAGGATGCCTGAACAGTTACGAACTCACTGTTTGGAATGCCGTCACCCGGTTGGCTCAAAAGTCACCCGATAAAGCCGTTTTTGGCCGTTTTCGCTTATTTCAACTCCGAAACATATTCCGAAAATTGTTCCAACTCCCAAAACACATTCATTACATTCATAACACATCAAATGCATCATAAAATTCCAGTTTAATCAAAACTAATCCAAAACCAAAAATTACCCATTTTTCATGCTTTAAATCCAAAATTTCAAGATTAATCTAATTAATCACAACACCAAATCAAAGTCACCACATATGAACAACCCTGACCGGCGTAAACACACACGTATAACGCAAGCGCACGTATCGTTCAAGTAGTATAAAAATATCGATCCCACGAGGACTTAATATCAAAACTATTAATTTTATGAGGTCAAATGATTACTAGTATCTAACAGGTTGATTGTTTGATTTGAAATGATGACGATTCTAAATTTAAAAGCAAGTAAATAAAATTGTCGAAAATAGATTTTAAGAAAATTCAATATTAAAAACTATCTAGGGTTGTGATTTCTTCCAATATCATTTTAAAGATGAAGTGGTTATCTTAAAGTTGGGTAATATATTGATTTATTAACCTGGAACACTAAATTATGTGTAAGCCTCTGTCGATGGTCAGACACAAATACCCAGTTTAACCCAATTGAACCATATGTCTATGTCAACCAAATTATCTGGATTCATTAAGGGGGATGTATTGAATTGGGATTTTAAAAGACTATTTTAAGTTAAATAAGTCTTGTGGTATTCAATTAAGACTTTTAAATAATCTAAAAAGTTTTGTGGTATTCCATTAAGACTTTTATAACTTTTTAAATAGAGTGTCCAAATCCAGTGGTATTCAATCAGGACTTTAAACAAATAATAAAAAGTCTTATGGTATTGAAAAACTTGTTGATTTTGAAGGATTTTTTTATATATGTGATTGTGTGAGATTTTTTAGTAGAAAGTATAAATATCAAATCCTATAAAAAAATCCCACCCTAACCCATCAGACTTTTGACAGGAGATTTTTTTGAGGCTAGAGAAGAGAAGAAAAACAGACTTGTGAACTCGTCGTGAACATGGTACTTTGTAAAGTACATACTCTCTTAACCCACCACAATATGTAAAATGGCTTTAGAAGTAGTATTCACATATCAATTTCAGAATAAAATAATTAATGATGTGAACAAATTAAAAGTTTTTAATCTCAGGCTGAAAAGCTATTTTGAAATGAATTAAAAGCCATTTTGAACGAATATATACCAAACCTATATATTTTAATCATGTTAGGATTTGTTGAACTATTTTTTTATCATTCCCCTTTAGGTTTTACTTTGATTGAATTATTGTTATTATAATTTTTTTGTTTAATAAATTTGAATATTAGCTTTTACTTTGATGAATATTTGATGTCCACAGGATGATTTATTGGTATCAATTTATCAAAAAAAAAAAATTAACTTATCAATTTATTTTTAGTTTTGATATTCCACTTCCTATAGATTGTGTTGGGATGAATTTTATCATCAAATTCCGTTTACTTTATCAATCTTGATTATATGTTCCTATATCCTTTGAGCTAAATGCATCGTTTGAAAAAAATATATATTGTTTGTTAACATCCAATAAATTTTCTTAATTTATTGTTTTGCAGCCTCATATATATATATATATATATATATATATATATATATATATACAATCGCACATGTACGAAGGTAACGACATAGAGGAAGAAGAAATTAATGACAAAGATATGGATGATGAAGAATTTTATGAAGCCATTTATTGTTCAATGATGGCAATTTATTCAATAATGCATGTGTTAAATCAGTTTTTGTTTATGATGTGTGGTGAACATATTGAACGTCCATTAACTCGACGGTGAATTACTACCATTGGATATGACTATTTCATATGGTTCTATTTCATATGATTCTATTTTCTGTTATTGTTGATGCAAATGTCCACAGCTTGAACCAATTGACTTTCATTAGCTTTTTTTTATTTATGGTTCTATTTCATATACTATCTATTTAAAAAAAAAGAACAAAAAAATCTATATGTAGCCCTTTCAAATCTTACAAATTCTTATGATATAAATCTTTTAAAATCTTATAAGTAAAAAATCTTTATTAAAAAAATGTCATAAAATCTTATAAGTCATTACATTCTTTAAATGTCTTTTAAAATCTACTGGACTTATTTATCGATAAATAGTCTTTTAAAATCTGAATTGAATACACCCCCATAAGTTTAAGTTCCAATTATTGCTACCCCCGCCCGACAGGTATATTCCTATCCTGTAAGGAAATCTATTAAAGGGTTATCTATCCTCAAGGAATATCGTGGGCTATTAAGTCTAAGGCTGAAACCTAAAATCCCTATGTCTAGTTCATTTTAGATTTACCAGATCAATTTTATTAATGGCCAGTTAATGAAAAAGCATTAAGATTAAGACTCAATAAATAAATCTTTATATTACCCAAGCTATAATCTAACCCCTTATAAAACGGTGATATTAAAAGTCATCAGAACCCCAGATAACTAATTTAGTTACAACACATAACTAGGGCTAGTAAAAACTTGAAAATAAAAGACATAAAGTAAAAATGCGGTAAAGTAAATACTGAAAAGTGAATTACAATAAAATAAAATGCTAAGGTAAAAGGAATTACTTTTACTAATACTAATTTAGATATCTCTCATAAAATAATATATAAACTTGTGATTCTTTTTCCAACCAGCCATATAGGCGGTAACCTGATTAAGTCAAATTAAGTCCAACCAGCCATAAAGGCGGAACCAAAATTAAATTGCCAACGATCAATCTGGCGGTATCCTTTATTAGTCAGGTTTAAACCAGATTAAAATGAATTACCAACCGACCAATCTGGCGGTATCCTTTTTAAGTCAATATTTTAAATAGTGAATATATTATTTTTAAGGGAGATTAATCTAAATAGTAACAGTAAAAGAATTACCTTTCACCCTAGCTGGAGAAGTTACCTCCTCATGGTAAATAGTAAAAACTCTAAAAAGTAAAAAACAAGTAAATTACTATTATTACAAAACGTAATTAAAATTAATTACAAAACTAAAAAAAACTAAAAATTAAAAGAAAGTAGAGAGAGAAACTCTCTCTTTAGATAGAATATAAGAGAGAGAGTGGTGCACTGAATTCTGAAATCTCGAGCTCAATTTATAGGCCTCGGTAGGCTTCCAGCGTCGCGACGATAGGGCCCTCAGCGTCGCTACGCCAGATTTTATTGACGTGGCACGCTCTGGTTCGCCGGTTTGAAGATTCTGGATAAGCTGATAAGGTGACACGTGGCAGAGTGGTTGGGCTTCATTTATTGTGACACGTGGCGGCTTCTGATTGGTCGAAGAGATTCTTATCCGCCACGTGTCAGATAAGGATTAGATACTCAATGATTGATGCTGACGTGGCACTGACGTGACGGTGAGGTGGCGATGACGTGGTGACACGTGGGAAAGAGACTGTCGGCATCGTAGGATTGCGACACGTGGCACTTCCTGATTGGCTGATGATAATGTGGCACGACACGTGGCAATGTTGACTTGTTGACTTGCTGACGTGGCTGATGACATGGAGACACGTAGGATGCCACGTGGCACACGTGGCGATGATGACTGTCGGCACCGTAGGATGATGACACGTGGCACGGCGCATGTTAGCAGATCGGCTGTGATGGTGACACGTGGCACGGCGCATTTTAGCAAAGTCAAACTTTTCTCATATTCTGATTTGTGGACCCGGCGCACGTTAGCACTGTTCGGCGCATTTTAGGCGTCGCGACGCGGAAGGTCTTGGCGTCGCGACGCGGGAATTTACAAAAAAGCCCTTTTCGTCCAATTTTCACTGTTTTGGCCCAAATCACCTCCAGAAAGTCCTGAAACTTTATTTATCTACAAAATAACACAAAACACATCAAAACGTTCACAAAACTCAAGAAACTATACAAAATATTAGGTTAAATGAGTGGGAAATAGTGATATAAATACCACTCATCACACCCCCAAACCTAACATTTTGCTAGTCCTCGAGCAAAACATAAATAAATTAACTAAGCCACTTTCGTAGTGATCACGGTGTAGGCATTGCATTTTTGCATGTGAAACCCGATGATGAGTCTCATTTGGAGGCACTACCTTTTGAGTCACGAAAGCCGCGGGAAACGGATATCGGAAGGGGAAATTCAGAATAAACAAGGTTCACTGTTTTCGTTCGTGCTGCGTTCGTGTATGCGTTCGAACGGCAAACAGATTGCGAGCGTTAACGGTGTCGGTAATTCTGGTTTTGCTGCTAGCCTCACACCCCAGCCCATTTAGCTCCCCAAAGCCCATAAAACACATCCCAAATTAAATAAATAAATATTAATTTAAACATTAAACATTAAATAAAATATTTAAACCATTTACCAATTAAATAAAACATTTACCAAACTTAAACTAAAATCATGCCTAATTTAAATAATTTGAATATATCATATACTAAAATTAAAAAGAAGATATGCCTAATTAAAATCAATCCTAACCAATTAAAACCAATCAAATATTTGACTTCCTAATCTAATAAGACATCTACCAATCTAAAATAGTTGACTTCCTAATTTAAAATATTTTGTCCCCCCTCAATCTTGTATATACCATTCTTAGGACTCCTAATTTGGAAACTAGATCTATTCCTTGTGAGACAAGGGCAAACCCTAGCTTTCTTCTATATAAACAACCCATAACCAAAGCCATCCTCTCCTTCACACATATAATTCACGCCCAACTCTCTCTAATCTCTTACAATTCACAGCATTAGAACCATAACAAGTAAAGAATAATTCTCTTCATCTCTCCACTCTCTCTAATACACGCCCAAGACATCAAAAACACTTCATATACACAAAAAGAGAACAAAGAGCCCTAACCATCTCCTCCATAGCCGAGACAACAAGAGCCTCAATCCTCCACCATAGTCGAGACCACCACAAGCAATAACCCTCCTTAGCCGAATCAAAACATCCCCCTCCTTCACCGAGAACACATCCCCACATACAGCCCTTACAACCACTGAAACACCCCATAATAAACACTCAAAACCAGCCCCCTAAAACACGCCTAAACAGCCCCTGAATCACCTTAAAACAGCAGCCCAAATCCTCTTAAAACAGTCCCTAAAAACCTTAAAAACATTAACATAAAAAACTGCAGTCATAATCTTAAAAATAATCACACACAACTGCACTAAGAACCCACACAAATTGGAAAAGTTCATTGAAACGTCAAAACAGGTGGCCTGAGCAGTGAGCAGCAAAACAGAGGCCGAACAGGAGCAGAACGGAGTTCGAACCGCAAGCAAAACAGCAAAGCAGTGAGCTAGGACGCTAAACCAGTGAACCGGAGAAGTTGAGGAGTTGTACCCTTCCGACGTCCGTGAAACGCAAGCCTGAAAGTGGGCAAAAAGGTTAGACCTGAGGGTATTTTTCACACTCGTTTTTCTGTATTATTTATTAAATATTACTTGCATGATTGTCATGTTGGAATGCATGTTATGGCCTTTGAGTAGATAAATATGCATGAATTATGAGATGTAATATGTTGTGGCTGTGGAATAAAATGAGAGACGTGTCAACTCTCGCGATATATCGGATGGAAACCCGGACATAAATTTCATAGCCGATTCCGAATGGACGGTAATATGATCTGTACTCGGGACACAACTCCACGTACCGCTTGAGTAAACGGCACCCTCTTTTGTTTTGTGTTGCTTTTGTTTATTTTTTGTCACTTGAATTCTGTATGTTGTTTATTTATGCATGATTCAATCGAGCGCATGGGCTTAGTAAGTGGAATGAAAGATCCCCTATGGGGAGGGGTTAAAGCCCTTTACCACGATGCTTTGCCGCGCCGGTTGATGTGTGTTCGGTTGGATGCAAGATACGTTCAATCGGGCATACTTAGTTTGATATTATTGTCTTTATCTTCTCATGCATGGTTCAATCAAGCGCATGGGCTTAGTAAGTGGAATGAAAGATCCCTTATGGGGAGGGGTTAAAACCCTTTACCACGATGCTTTGCCACGCCGGTTGATGTGTGTCCGGATTGGATGTAAGATGTGTTCAATCGGGCATACTTGGTTTTGATATGATTGGCTTTGTTTTTGTATGTATGATGCGATCGAGCGCATGGGCTTAGTGAGTTAGTCCAAAGGTCCTCTATCTGAGAGACGAAGAGCCTAAAAGGCCACTTTGTGACACTACTTCACCGCGCCGGACGAAGTGTGTTTGGGTTGAATGTACGTTCAATTGGGCATACGAAGTCCTACACTTTTGTTGTCTTTATTTCATGTGTTGTGATGTGTGACACGCATGGGCTTAGTATGTTGGTCTAAAGGTCCTCTCTTTGAGAGATCAAGAGCCCCAAAAGGCCACCTTTACTGCAGCGTACTTCGCCGCGCCCCTTTATTTTGATGTTTATGTATTGCGTCTCATTTCATGCATCAGGTCTGTTCCCGTTCGAACGCGTTTACGAACGCAACTCGAACGCGCATACATTTTGCCTTACCATGCATCAGGTCTCATTTCCGTTCGAATGCGTTCACGAACGCCATACGAACGTGAGCATTCTGTTTCGTTTCCGTTCGAACGCGTTAACAAACGCCATACGAACGTGAGCATTCTGTTTCATTTCCGTTCGAACGCGTTAACAAACGCCATATGAACGTGAGCATTCTGTTTCATTTCCGTTCGAACGCTTTAATAAACGCCATACGAACGTGAGAATTCTGTTTCATTTCCGTTCGAACGCGTTTACGAACGCTACACGAACGCGAACACACTGAACTGAGACATATTCATCACATGCCATGTATAATTGTTTCTTAGGTGATTTTTTTTATGAAACCACACATAGTCGTTCTTATCTTTGTGCACATAATAATGAAAAGCATGTTTATTCCATTAGTTGCGTCATTTGCCTTAGTCTTGATTTAACGCATTACGATTCATATACCTATGCCATGATGACTTCAGAGTATTATTTCTTGTGATATATCGGATGGAAACCCAGACATAAATTCCGTAGCCGATTCCGAATGGACGGTAATGCGGTCTGTACTTGGGATACAATTCCACGTATCACTTGGAAAAGTGCTCACATGTATGCTTGTGCGGTTATTATGTATGCTTGTGCTTTTCATGAATATGATATGCTGAATGAAGTTGTATGTTCGTTGTTACTTTGAGGTATTTTCAGGCATGTGTTCTTAGATATGAGATATATGTGAAATGTATGTATAAGTGTTATTTTGTACCCGTGAATATAGAAGCATGATATTCTTAGGAATAAGTGTTACTTAAGCCTGATTAAATTATTATGTAAATCCTTTCATTACAAATGGCATAAGTAAGGGACCATTCCAAACCCAACGGTTTGAGGTCTTCCCTTGCGAGGGGTGAGTGCGGCCTTAAATCTCATTTTCCCGGTTCACACCGGTGGTGGCGACTCCATTATTCTCCGGTTTAGTCCCTCGTGGCTACTCCGTACTCCCGACCGGGCCGCGAGCCCGGGACAGCATGCGTCGCCCAGATTTCTGTGTTCTCACACACGGTTGCATTTAGCATATGCAACAAGCCTTTAAACCTCTAGGTGTCTCTAGTGGACGAGTTGTAGTCTCGTGAGGGTTTACAGCAATGATACCCACAAATATTTTTCAAAAGTGAAAAGGTAGTAAAACTAATGCACACAAAAGCAAAAAGACAAGAGAAAATAGAATAAAGAAGTTTGTGACTAATCAGGTGAAACTTCTACTCCAAGTTACTAATTGTTTTGTTTCATTCTAAATTACCGAATAAGTAAATTCTCCGATTATTTTTACCATTCTTCATATACACATCCAACAAGATATTAATCAACTCATTTTTACCCACAACAGTCATAAGTGCAGTTGATAAGAGAGTAATATTTTTGTCCTAAAGTTCTATCAGATTTCACACCTTTTGGTAGCAATGGAATAATTTTTCTGATTTTTCTGATTTTTTCTTTGATTTTTTTTTTTCTATTTTTTATTTTTATACAATATCTTCCATCTATGTAACGAGTGTTGGGTCGGTGGCTCCCAAACCAGTTGGCTTTAGGGCACCAGGTGTTAAGACACCCCTACGAACTTAATTACTCAGACTTCAGATATATATATATTTTTGCAGCATCTTCGATCCATGTAACGAGCTTTGGGCCAGTGATTCCCAAACCAGTTGGTTTTAGGGCACTAGGTGTTAAAACACCCTTACAGACTTAATAACTCGGATCTCAGACGTTTTTTTTTTTTTTTTACTCCACTGCTTTTTGAGATGATTCCTCCCATTAAACTAGAGCACTGAATATTACAAACTTTTCAATTTTAACTCTGTACGAACCAAAAATGGGCCAAGGATAAAACCGTCTTTTACCTTAAAAGCCCAAAATAGTGTGCAGAGCCAGAAATGGTATGCAAAGCCCGAAAGTAAAGGCCAGGCCCAAAAAGATTTATGTATTATTGTATTACAATTAAGTCATAAGCTTAAATACAAAAACCTCTAATTATATCAACTACTCTTCTTCTACTTTGCCCGACACAAAACTTATTCCCACCTGCCCAGACTTTTTATCAAATACACAAAGCACGTGGTGGGACTTACGCCAGCTGCCAATGATGATAATCTTCATCTATAAATTGGAACGAAATTCGAGAGACAAGGCAGAGTTCAACTTCTTTCTTACAAGTCTCTGCTCTCTGACACTAATTCTCTTAGAGTACTCCATCTCCTTAAACACTTATCACCGCCCTCACGGCTACCAAAAGAATTTAAGGTACATCAAACCTTGCTTTCACATTTTATATATTTACTACTGATCATTTCATACTACTGACTTGGGCGTCGGAGTGTCCCCGGTACATCCACACCGGTAGGCAGTCTACTCCCATTCATTCTTCTTGTTTTGCAGGATTGTTAGTGCCCCTATTTCCAAATTCTGATTGTGGACCTCGGCCGAAACCAGCATCCACAAACTCATGTCCGTATGTTACTATATATGTTGATAATACATGTCAACTGAGCATATGAAGATCCATTTTAGTCCGTTTTATGGAGAATTTACAAATTAAATATTCAAAATGAAATAAACAAAAATTAACTTGTTTCAAAAATGGTTTTAGATACGTCTCAGGAGTGGAAACTCCTTACTCAGCTATCTCTTACCAATTTCACCTTTTTAGTCAAAATAAAAACACAAAAACACAAAATATTTTTGTAATTTTTTGAAAATTTTCAATTTTTTG
Organism: Zanthoxylum bungeanum; assembly: GCA_019454045.1. Lineage (NCBI taxonomy): Eukaryota > Viridiplantae > Streptophyta > Magnoliopsida > Sapindales > Rutaceae > Zanthoxylum > Zanthoxylum bungeanum. The sequence continues at coordinate 414,307 of SKCR01038150.1, forward strand.
TATTTTTCGAAAAATTTTGGCCTAAAATTAAAAACAACACACAACTAAAAACAAAGTACTGATCAACTAATTCCCTCCCCCAAACCTAAATGAGACATTGTCCCCAATGTCTTAAACAGTAAAAGGAGAGTTAAGAAGGTCGTACCTGGTTAGCTGAAAATCTACAGGAAATTAAAGGTTAAGATCCAGATTAATCCGACGCCTCTTACCACGATCGTCCTCGGACCAATTTATCTTTGAAAGGATAGGGTCAACTTGTGGTTCATAGGCTAAAAGTTGGTCTATTAGATCCGGAGCAGTTCTGGCAGTGAAGAGGAGTTCTTTTAAAGGTTTTGACACGAACCCATTTCTCCGGGTATCATCAAGAAACACACAAAGAAAATCATAAAATCCATCAATGTTAAATAGTCCAAGCGGTTTCTGGTGTATGTTCAGGTTCGCCCAAGATAGAACTATAAAAATTTCCTCCAATGTGCCCAAGCCACCTGGCAAAGCGATAAAAGCATCAGCACGGTTAATCATTTCTACCAGTCGTTCAGACATACCTGGCACGATCAGTTCCTCTCCGTTTGATGATCCAATAAGATTTGCCTCTGCCAAAGGTTTTGGGATGATTCCCAAAACATGACTGTCTCCTTCTTGTACAGCCTTTGAAACGATCCCCATAAGTCCGAGATTGTCTCCGTCATATATTAAGTGCATATTCCTTGCAGCTAAGACTCGACCCAATTCATGTGCTGCTTCTACGTATTATGGCTTAGTACCAACACTACTACCGCAAAACACACAGATGTTTTTAACTCATCTTCTTGAAGTGGCTTCCATTTTTTTTATATGTATTTCTTTCTCAACTCTGGATGCCTTCAAAAGTGCAATGACGGGCTGAATTTATAGTACCTGAAAAGGGTGAGTAAAAATAGCACAAGTATCTTCTAGAGGACGATTAGTAGCGAAATAATATCGTGATAGTCAAAAGGTCTGGATCCTGTCGGAGAAAATAAAAGAAAACAACAAAACAAATCACAATTATTAAGAAAAGACAAAGATATATATTACAAGAAGAAAGTAGCGGCTTGATTGACGTCTATGCGTCAGGGACAAGCTTCCCATCCAATTTTCTTATAAATTGGCAAACAGGGTCTTTTTGAGTCAGATTCCCGAGACTTAACAGTTGTCTTTCTTTTTGAAATTGTGTATGTAATTTGCGAAAGGCTATGTGAACATATCCACTGGGATGCGTCTCAAGAGTTGAAGATATATCATCTAAAGACTCCTTACTCAAGCCATCCCTAATGAATTTAATTTTGTCTTCGCGATTATCAGACACCATTCCTAAAGAACGACAACGAGTATTGCAATTCCATCGTGCACATTTGTAACAAACACTCATTTGTTTAGCTCTACGTTTCTTTGCATAGGTGCTTCTTCCAAAACCAGGCAGATGTGAAATAAAGAGTCAGAAGACTCACCTGCCAATCGGACCCGTGCTTCAATTACCCAACGAATGTCATTAGGAACACCGTGAATTGTCAGTAACCTCATCCGTTCCAAGCGAGCTTTGTAGACTTTCATCAGAGATTTTTGAGGGAGAGAAGGAAATTGCTTGTGAAGATTTGCGAGAGCTTCTTCCATCTTGAAATGACTTAATCTGCAAAAACTAAACACACCAAATTAAATCACACCAAATCACAATATATACACAAATTGCATGGGTTGCCTCCCTGCGAGCGCTAAGTTTAAAGTCGTCAGCCAGACTTGGCTTCTCGAACGTTAAGCTGGATCTGAAAGTGTAAAACTTTCTTTTTGTCGCCCAAATGATTCTCCCCAGTAGTGCTTGACACGCTTGTTTTTAACCTTGAAAGTTTTGTTAGCGTCAGGATCATGTATCTCAACGGCTCTATTTGGTAAAACCTTTGTGATCACAAATGGACCTGACCACCGTGATTTTGGCTTCCATGGGAAAATTTCACCCTTGATTTGTTTAACAGTACCTTCTGCCCTGGTTCCAGTTGTATGCGCACTAACTTCTCATCATGTCTTTTCTTGCCCTTTTCTTTGTACACATTTGGCATCATCAAAAGGCTGATTGTGAAATTCCTCCAATTCGTTGAGCTGGTGGAACTTTTTCTCTTCTGTTGCTTGTAGTGCAAGAATTGGCTCTTCAGTACAAAAGACGCTTTATCTTTAGGCTCCACAGGCAATTGACATGTTTTAAGTTTGTCAGTAGAACTTTGCATTGCATTGGAGTTCTGAATGGTACTGTGTATCACATCGAGTCTGAAACATTCCTCCTTCTTTTCATCATCTGGGAAATTCATGGCCTTGAAAACATTGAATGTTACTTCTTGGTCTGTACCCTCATGGTTAATTCTCATTTTTTTACATCAATAATGGTTCGACCTGTAGCCAAGAATGGTCTCCCGAGGATGATTGGCACGTCTGCGTCTTCCTCCATATCAAGGACAATAAAATCTGCTGGGAAAATGAATTTGTCAACCATGACCAGCACATCCTCAACTACGCCTCTTGGAAATACGAGCGTTCTACTGAAGTTGGCATTGTTTCTCCAATCTGTAATTTCCTGAAAATAGAGAAAGGCATCAAGTTAACACTCGCACCTAAATCACACAAAGCCTTACCAAAGTTATGTTCTCCTATGACGCAAGAACAGTGAAACTGCCAGGATCTTTCAACTTGGGGGAAGTTTCCTCTGAATGATGGCACTGCATTCTTCTGTGAATGAACTTTCACTCATGAATTTTGGCATATGTGGGCATTTGTTCCAACGCTTCGGCAAATGGAATGTTGATATGCAGCTTTTTGAAGATCTCCAGGAACCGAGAAAATGCTTGTCCAATTTGTTCTTCTGAAGACGTTGAGGAAAAGGTGGAGGTGGAGTGATCTGTTCTTTTTCCTTTGCTTCTTTTTCCTCCATCTGTTGCTTTGTTTCTTTTGGAACTTCCTCAGCAGTTGTTTTGGCTCCAACATCTTTGTTGATTTCAGTACCGCTTTTTAACATGATGGCATGACATTGCTCTTTCCCCATGTTCTTGGATTTGGCTCTGTGTTGCTAGGAAGGGTACCTGGCGGTCTGTAACTCTGAGCATTTGCCAGTTGTCCCATTTGATTCTCCAGTGCTTTAATAGAAGCAGATTGACTTTGATTAATGCTGCTTGGGATTGAAACATAGCATCATATCTTGCTGCTTGAGAGTCGTGTTTTGCTTCTATCTTTTTCAAGTGGGTCAACACTTCTGTTATTCCTGATTCATTTGCCTGCTCCTGGCTTTTGTTCTGTTGCTGGAATTCAGGTGGTGGATAGTTTTGCTGTTGGCCTGAATTGTTGCTCCATGATAAATTAGGATGATTCCTCCACCCTGGGTTGTAGGTGTTGGAATATGGATTGTTCCCCTGTCTGTTGAAATTGTTGACATAATTCACCGTCTCTTCATGTTGGTTTGGTTCTGGTGCTCCTCCATATGGTGAACTTGTGGATCCAGCGATGTTCACAACTTGTGTGCTAAGTGTTTCTAGACATTTGCATATCTGATCCAGCCTGGTATTCACTGCTGTGTTTGCTCCAACTTCATAAATTCCTGCAATTCTTTGGATCATGCTCCTTTCTGTTGGCCACAAGGAATTGTTGTTGGCCATTTCTTCGATTAGGTCCCAGGCTTGATCTTCTCCTTTTGCCATCAAGGCTCCTCCAGCAGCAGCATCGATTGTGGTTCTCATTATTCCAGAAAGTCCATTGTAGAAGGTCTGAACTTGTAGCCACTTTGCGATCTCATGATGAGGACATTTCCGGAGTAAATCTTTGAATCTTTCCCAAGCTTCGCAAAGGGATTCTGAATCTTGTTGCATGAAGGATGTGATGTCATTCCTTAACTTTGCAGTTCTGGCTGGTGGAAAGTATTTTGCAAGGAATTTGGTGGCTAGAGTGTTCCAAGTTGTGATAGAACCTGCTGGTAGTGAATGTAGCCAAGCTTTAGCTCTGTCCTTCAAGGAGTATGGAAAAACTCGCAGTCTCATTGCTTCTTCAGCTGCTCGGTTGTAATTGAAAGTACCGCAAACTTCCAGGAAGTTGCTGATGTGGGCATTAGGATCTTCAGTTGCATTTCCCCAAACTGAACTGACTGCTGAATCATCTGAATGCATGTTTTGATGTCACCCGCATTTGCTGGTAAGGGAGGAAGTACAATACAGAAATGAGTCTGTCAACCACCGGAATGGTTCTGTCTCGAATGGGAATTGGTGGTGCAACGTTCAAAGGTTCAGGTTCCATGTTGACTAAAGCTTCTTGGCCTTCTCGCCTTTCCCTTCTCAACTGTCTGATGGTCTTTCTTTCAATTTCCGGGTCAAGCGGTCGGAGTTCAAAGCTTCTGGTTCGTCTCATGTAGTTTCTGAGAACCTGAAACACAAGAAAACAACAACAATAAGTAAAAAGAAATTAATACAAGTAACGTATCTAACCTAAAACTAATAGTGAAAGATAAATAAGTCCCCGGCAACGGCGCCAAAAACTTGACCGGCGTAAACACACACGTATAACGCAAGCGCACGTATCGTTCAAGTAGTATAAAAATATCGATCCCACGAGGACTTAATATCTAAACTATTAATTTTATGAGGTCAAATGATTACTAGTATCTAACAGGTTGATTGATTGATTTGAAATGGTGACGATTCTAAATTTAAAAGCAAGTAAATAAAATTGTCGAAAATAGGTTTTAAGAAAATTCAATATTAAAAACTATCTAGGGTTGTGATTTCTTCCAATATCATTTTAAAGATGAAGTGGTTATCTTAAAGTTGGGTAATATATTGATTTATTAACCTGGAACACTAAATTATGTGTAAGCCTCTGTCGATGGTCAGACACAAATACCCAGTTTAACCCAATTGAACCATATGTCTATGTCAACCAAATTATCTGGATTCATTAAGTTTAAGTTCCAATTATGGCTACCCCCGCCCGACAGGTATATTCCTATCCTGTAAGGAAATCTATTAAAGGGTTATCTATCCTCAAGGAAGATCGTGGGCTATTGAGTCTAAGGCTGAAACCTAAAATCCCTATGTCTAGTTCATTTTAGATTTACCAGATCAATTTTATTAATGGCCAGTTAATGAAAAAGCATTAAGATTAAGACTCAATAAATAAATCTTTATATTACCCAAGCTATAATCTAACCCTTATAAAACGGTGATATTAAAAGTCATCACAACCCCAGATAACTAATTTAGTTACAACACATAACTAGGGCTAGTAAAAACTTGAAAATAAAAGACATAAAGTAAAAATGCGGTAAAGTAAATACTGAAAAGTAAATTACAATAAAATAAAATGCTAAGGTAAAAGGAATTACTTTTACTACTACTAATTTAGATATCTCCCATAAAATAATATATAAACTTGTTATTCTTTTTCCAACCAGCCATATAGGCGGTAACCTGATTAAGTCAAATTAAGTCAACCAGCCATAAAGGCGGAACCAAAATTAAATTACCAACCGACCAATCTGGCGGTATCCTTTATTAGTCAGGTTTAAACCAGATTAAAATGAATTACCAACCGACCAATCTGGCGGTATCCTTTTTAAGTCAATATTTTAAATAGTGAATATATTATTTTTAAGGGAGATTAATCTAAATAGTAACAGTAAAAGAATTACCTTTCACCCTAGCTGGAGAAGTTACCTCCTCATGGTAAATAGTAAAAACTGTAAAAAGTAAAAAACAAGTAAATTACTATTATTACAAAACGTAATTAAAATTAATTACAAAACTAAAAAAAAACTAAAAATTAAAAGAAAGTAGAGAGAGAAACTCTCTCTTTAGATAGAATATAAGAGAGAGAGTGGTGCACTGAATTCTGAAATCTCGAGCTCAATTTATAGGCCTCGGTAGGCTTCCAGCGTCGCGACGCCAGGGCCCTCAGCGTCGCTACGCCAGATTTTGTCGACGTGGCACGCTCTGGTTCGCCGGTTTGAAGATTCTGGATAAGCTGATAAGGTGACACGTGGCAGAGTGGTTGGGCTTCAATTATTGTGACACGTGGCGGCTTCTGATTGGTCGATGAGATTCTTATCCGCCACGTGTCAGATAAGGATTAGATACTCAATGATTGATGCTGACGTGGCGGTGAGGTGGCGATGACGTGGCGACACGTGGGAAAGAGACTGTCGGCACCGTAGGATTGCGACACGTGGCACTTCCTGATTGGCTGATGATGTGTATGGCACGACACGTGGCAATGTTGACTTGTTGACTTGCTGACGTGGCTGATGACATGGGACCGTAGGATGCCACGTGGCACACGTGGCGATGATGACTGTCGGCACCGTAGGATGCTGACACGTGGCACGGCGCATGTTAGCAGATCGGCTGTGATGGTGACACGTGGCACGGCGCATTTTAGCAAAGTCAAACTTTTCTCAGATTCTGATTTGTGGACCCGGCGCACGTTAGCACTGTTCGGCGCATTTTAGGCGTCGCGACGCGGAAGGTCTTGGCGTCGCGACGCGGGAATTTACAAAAATGCCATTTTCGTCCAATTTTCACTGTTTTGGCCCAAATCACCTCCAGAATGTCCTGAAACTTTATTTATCTACAAAATAACACAAAACACATCAAAACGTTCACAAAACTCAAGAAACTATACAAAATATTAGGTTAAATGAGTGGGAAATAGTGATATAAATACCACTCATCACACTCCCAAACCTAACATTTTGCTAGTCATCGAGCAAAACATAAATAAATTAACTAAGCCACTTTCGTATGGATCACGGTTGCATTTAGCATATGCAACAAGCCTTTAAACCTCTAGGTGTCCCTAGTGGACGAGTTGTAGTCTCGTGAGGGTTTACAGCAATGATACCCACAAACATTTTTTCAAAAGTAAAAAGGTAGTAAAACTAATGCACACAAAAGAAAAAGAAACAAAGAAAGAGAATAAAGAAGTTAGTGACTAATCAGGTGAAACTTCTACTCCAAGTTACTAATTGTTTTGTTTCATTCTAAATTACCGAATAAGTAAATTCTCCGATTATTTTTACCATTCTTCATATACACATCCAACAAGATATTAATCAACTCATTTTTACCCACAACAGTCATAAGTGCAGTTGATAAGAGAGTAATATTTTGTCCTAAAGTTCTATCAGATTTCACACCTTTTGGTAGCAATGGAATAATTTTTCTGATTTTTCTGATTTTTTCTTTGATTTTTTTTTCTATTTTTTATTTTTATACAATATCTTCCATATATGTAACGAGTGTTGGGTCGGTGGCTCCCAAACCAGTTGGCTTTAGGGCACCAGGTGTTAAGACACCCCTACGGACTTAATTACTCAGACTTCAGATATATATATATTTTTTGCAGAATCTTCGATCCATGTAACGAGCTTTGGGCCAGTGATTCCCAAACCAGTTGGTTTTAGGGCACTAGGTGTTAAAACACCCTTACAGACTTAATAACTCGGATCTCAACGTCTTTTTTTTTTTTTACTCCATTGCTTTTTGAGATGCTTCCTCCGATTAAACTAGAGCACTGAATATTACAAACTTTTCAATTTTAACTCATGTCCGTATGTTACTATATATGTTGATAATACCTGTCAACTGAGCATATGAAGATCCATTTTAGTCCGTTTTATGGAGAATTTACAAATTAAATAATTCAAAATGAAATAAACAAAAATTAACTTGTTTCAAAAATGGTTTTAGATACGTCTCAGGAGTGGAAACTCCTTACTCGGCTATCTCTTACCATTTCACCTTTTTAGTCAAAATAAAAACACAAAAACACAAAATATTTTTGTAATTTTTTGAAAATTTTCAATTTTTTTGTATTTTTCGAAAAAAATTGGCCTAAAATTAAAAACAACACACAAACTAAAAACAAAGTACTGATCAACTAATTCCCTCCCCCAAACCTAAATGAGACATTGTCCCCAATGTCTTAAACAGTAAAAGGAGAGTTAAGAAGGTCGTACCTGGTTAGCTGAAAATCTACAGGAAATTAAAGGTTAAGATCCAGATTAATCCGACGCCTCTTACCACGATCGTCCTCGGACCAATTTATCTTTGAAAGGATAGGGTCAACTTGTGGTCATCATAGGCTAAAAGTTGGTCTATTAGATCCGGAGCAGTTCTGGCAGTGAAGAGGAGTTCTTTTAAAGGTTTTGACACGAACCCATTTCTCCGGGTATCATCAAGAAACACACAAAGAAAATCATAAAATCCATCAATGTTAATAGTCCAAGCGGTTTCTGGTGTTGTTCAGGTTCGCCCAAGATGAACTATAAAAATTTCCTCCAATGTGCCCAAGCCACCTGGCAAAGCGATAAAAGCATCAGCACGGTTAATCATTTCTACCAGTCGTTCAGACATACCTGGCACGATCCGTTCCTCTCCGTTTGATGATCCAATAAGATTTGCCTCTGCCAAAGGTTTTGGGATGATTCCCAAAACATGACTGCCTCCTCCTTCTTGCAGCCTTTGAACGATCCCCATAAGTCCGAGATTGCCTCTGCCATATATTAAGTGCATATTCCTTGCAGCTAAGACTCGACCCAATCATGTGCTGCTTCTACGTATTGTGGCTTAGTACCAACACTACTACCGCAAAACACACAGATGTTTTTAAATCGTCTTCTGAAGTGGCTTCCATTTTTTTTATATGTATTTCTTTCTCAACTCTGGATGCCTTCAAAAGTGCAATGACGGGCTGAATTTATAGTACCTGAAAAGGGTGAGTAAAAATAGCACAAGTATCTTCCAGAGGACGATTTAGCGAAATAATATCGTGATAGTCAAAAGGTCTGGATCCTGTCGGAGAAAATAAAAGAAAACAACAAAACAAAACACAAAAACACAAAATATTTTTGTAATTTTTTGAAAATTTTCAATTTTTTTGTATTTTTCGAAAAATTTTGGCCTAAAATTAAAAAACACACACAACTAAAAAAAAAATTACTGATCACTAAGGATTAGATACTCAATGATTGATGCTGATGTGGCGCTGATGTGGCGGTGAGGTGGCGATGACGTGGCGACACGTGGGAAGAGACTGTCGGCACCGTAGGATTGCGACATGTGGCACTTCCTGATTGGCTGATGATGATGTGGCACGACACGTGGCAATGTTGACTTGTTGACATGGCTGATGACATGGAGACACGTAGGATGCCACGTGGCACACGTGGCGATGATGACTGTCGGTACCGTAGGATGCTGACACGTGGCACGGCGCATGTTAGCAGATCGGCTGTGATGGTGACACGTGGCACAGCGCATTTTAGCAAAGTTAAACTTTTCTCAGATTCTGATTTGTGGACCCGGCGCACGTTAGCACTGTTCGGCGCATTTTAGGAGTCGCGACGGCACATTTTTGCAAAGTCAAACTTTTCTCAGATTCTGATTTGTGGACCCGGCGCACGTTAGCAATGTTCGGCGCATTTTAGGCGTCGCGACGCGGAAGGTCTTGGCGTCGCGACGCGGGAATTTACAAAAATGCCCTTTTCGTCCAATTTTCACTATTTTGGCCCAAATCACCTCCAGAATGTCCTGAAACTTTATTTATCTACAAAATAACACAAAACACATCAAAACGTTCACAAAACTCAAGAAACTATACAAAATATTAGGTTAAATGAGTGGGAAATAGTGATATAAATACCACTCATCAAACCCAAGAACAATTATAGGTGCCACAAGAGTGGTCATAACACTCTAGAATAGTAACTCATCATCAAATAATCAAATTGGCCTAATATTACAATAATATTAACCAAAACTACTTCACACATGCTATAAACTTCCAAATCCATCAACCAACATCAAAAGCCCCAAATTCTTAAGAAAAAAAAACCCTAGAATCTTACTAGATTATCAAGAAAACTAGAAACATGCTTTCAAGCTCAAAGGAATAGAGAATTACCTTTAATTCCTAAAATCCTTAAAGTTTTTTCTTGATTTTATTCATTTTTCTTCTTGTTTCTTCAAAATATAATTTCAACCAATTTCGTGTCCATAATCCACCCACTCATGGATTATGACGACCACGGATAATCTCACTAAACTATGCAATCCAAGGTCATTGCATATGTATAATCCATCTATCACAGGCTATCCGTATTATACCTGGGATATAGATGAAAATGTCAAATACGTTCAGTATAATACATTCGACTTTCAATTTACAATCTCTAAATAACACTCGAAACTGATTTCTGAAGTTATACCACGGCCATGAATTTACTAGATCGTAAACATGTGCGGATGCATATGCCTTGTACACAGGACTGACGGATCATATCTTGATACGCACTGGATATCATGAGCATCAGTCCACACCCAACGAACAGGCAGAGGTCTAATCTAAATAGATCGATGACGTGAATGCCATCAATGTGTGGAGGATAACTCATATATCCCAATGTGGTATCTCAAGTCGAAGGACCACTATGCTCGCTCAACTCATGAAGATTCCTATTGACGTTGGTGTATCATCTATTAGAAAATCTTCAATGAGTCGTTCAATGTCTTATCAAATAAACACCTACATGTCTTTACGAGTCTCCCGAGACTCATGGTTCATTGGGATAAACCATCGGACCAAGTCACGATATACGACATGTACTGGTCTCAGCGGATTTTACTAACAGACCCGTGTTAGTAAATCTTGACCATGAACTTTATTTAAGGATATACATCTAATAGTGTACTTCCCAATGTCAATTACAAACTAGGTTGTAATTGCGCACTATATTGTAAATCTTATGGTCTTTGTCTAATATACACGTATCACTAAACCAGATTTAGTTTCGATCTAATCATAATCAGATATCTAATTTTAATTAGATGGAATAAGTGTATAAAAGACCATGGTGCTACCATTAAATTAGTAATATTATGGAAAATAAAATTGCTCGTATTTATGAATCAGACATAAATACGATACGGATTGGCACTCTGAGCACCAACCCTAACAATCTCTCCCATTTGCTCTAGTACCAATCCATGGTATCATATACACATCTCAATGTGTATCATATACAATGGCCCTCAAGAGCTCACCTTGCACTCAAAAGGTAGGCAACAACAAGTAAGTCCGCTTAACAAATCGAGTCTGTCCAACAAATCCAACCGTTTTCCTTATCCAGCATCATTCATATTCTGCAGAATCCAAATTCTACATCAATATGACTCAGACGATATATCAGTATTGTGATATAGCTATTAAGTTCTCCATGTATTTAGAAATCAAATCCAAATACTATGAGACAACCGCATGCACTACACTAGTATGAAAACTTCTAATCTATAGGGTCACAATGCAACTTCATAAGTCAGTACTTCATAAGTTGCAACAGATTCCACTAATATAGTAGAATCAAAGGTGACACTCCCACTGCATCTTTTCTGACTTTATATGACATGGACCATCTAATTTCATAATTAGAATCAAAAACTAATCTGACCTTATGGTTGCAGACTAAATTCTCCATGAATAAGAAACTCGTTCTTATTATCTCATAGATAACAAATAACTTGTTCCAAGACTCATCATATGGTCTACTGTATATCAAAATAACTTGTAACAATTACGATTAAATTGATATCTTTAATCGCACATAATATAATATTCACTATGTCATCATCTTATGATGCGTAAGATTGACTAGATATTCCAATCAATCTATCTTTCGACAAAGGAATCATCCTTAACGAAAGATGAATATTATATATATAAAAGGCACGTTAACTATCAAACAGTTATACTATTTGTCATACAGATAGTCATACTGTGTCATTTATTAGATCATATCTAATACGCGACTAATGAGAGTATCTCACAAGTCTCTTAGTTTTATATCTTATATAAAACTTTATATCAAATATAACAGAGACTACTCTCACTGCTTCCACGGAGAAAAGAAGACTTAGGATATATAATACTAGAAAGAAATTTGTACGCTCCCACTGACCCTACTGACAAATACGTATTCTCTATACTTCGATAAAACTAGACAATCTGACTGATATCAAAATCAGAGAACACAGATTTTCAGAAAGCTTATCTGAGTCTACAATAGGCTCCATAAGCTAGTATATCAAACTGTGATCTTAGCAGAATACAAACTCTAGGGCCATTCTAGAATGAATTCTTCAAACAAAGAAATCATGACGGATCTCTCATTCGAATAAATCACTCAAGAACGCCACTTTACATTCTTTCGCCAAAATACATAGTTTGATATCTACATTAACCGGCAGATCTTTAATTATTCAATTAGTGCGACTAGAAACAAGTTTTCTCAGTATCTACAATAGACTACTGAGTATAAATTTTCTCATTGTCGTACTATAAAGGTCGAACCTTTAATAAGCTCACCTTGCTTTTGTTGCGCAAACAATTTGCACATTTTATGAACGATTCATAACGAAAGCTTAATCAAGTTCAAAACTTGATCGTAGTAAGCTATGAACAATCTTAGATCTATAGTTCAATGGTAACTTTCGAAATCGATATCAAATATCACTCTCACTATAAGTTATAGGATAATTTTCTTCAACAAGAAAACAACAGAATCATTAAGTATTGAATACTTTGTAAATGATTCTGACATCCTATTAAACTTATACGGAAGATGTCTAAGGGTCTTTTCATCTTATTAATTATGTAGTTCCATCACAGTTTATCATTCTCACAATTGACTTCGTTAAGTCAAGTCTTTTCTACAATGGTCAACATCTGATGTTACGCACCAAGTAATAAAACGATTTTATTACTCGGGATCGTAGAAAAGATATTCTATCAAATAGAATACAATATTCTACTAAATAGAACAAATGATAAACTTTTACTTGTACCTCTGAGGCGCAAGTACTTTCAATTATATAACCATTAGACAAAAGAAAGTCTCAAATCTCAAACTTTTCAAGATTCAAATTTTCTATTATACATATCATATATGTAACTGTAGAAACCAATAGAACCTTAATTAAATAGATGAACAAGTGTTACTGGAGCATAACCCCAAGAGTATTGAAACTAATTCGGTAACGCTCAATATCAACGAATCAAATCATATAAGATTTGATTACTCCCACTGACCAATTCCATCAAAATGGAATCGTGGAAGTTTAATATTGAGTAAGAATCATATTCATTTAATAACTTTAGAACTAATTGCCATAAATTCATGTGTTTGATCATATCAAACATCTTCGAACAATTCAAAGACGCGCAATGAATTTCTAAAGATACAGTTTTCCACACTACAGATAGAATATCTTTGAAATATTCAAAATATTCTATCTGAGTTTCATTAGAAACATATTGACAGTTCTTGAACAATTCAAGACGTTCAACATGTTCTCTATTAGAAACACGTAACTAAGTCATGACAATTCATTAACTGAGTTACGAAGCAAAGAAAACTATACAAGGCAATTTCTAATTCATTAAACTACATACATCCAATGTATTAGTCTAATAAATCTCATGGTTCAATGACAATCATTGATTAAATGAGATTTAATCACTTTCTGAATACAATATTCATTAAATGGATAATGATATGTGGTGTGAACTCGTATCAGACCACCATTTACCATAAGGAACACGCATCTAATGCATTTATGATAAAATCTCATAAAGCACAGTTCTAAGTTATTTATTTAACCGAATATTTTTTCTTAATATTTATCTTTCATTAATGACACTACTAGTCATTTTAAAATATGTAACAACTGTTTATACATAACAAGTAACTATCCAATAGTTACAAGTTCTGATATCAAATATCAAAACAGTTATTCAACATTATTTCAAATAACAAGACGGGAGATCTGGTATCCAATACCTATAGTTGTCGTATTATGAGAATCGATATTCTCTATACACAACTATATGTATCTCATTTCTTAAGTTTTATAATTTGCGTTTAATTATTCACAACGATTGCAAATAATTGATTAGCAAACTGTGTCAGACACGTGACTTCTACAAGTCACTAAAGCCAAGAAACGTCATTATAAGATAAATAAACACTAAAGAGATTTTCTTAATGTCAGTCAAGAATCTCGAGACATGAACTATTCAAGTCAATTCTTACTGCATAAGAAATAATTCTTACTAAACAATAATATCATATTAGATTACTTAATCGTGACTTAGAAACTAAGTCACTAATCATCTTGATTTACAAGGAAATCGGAACAACTATTCCTGATGGTTTCAACTAATCTAACAATATCTAAGTCTACTATCTTTCTAGAACATATTCTAGAATTACGCAACCATAAGAAAAATCAGAAAACATATTCAAGTAATAAGCATGCAGTGGATTAGAAGTATAATTCTATAAACAATATAGAATAAAGGAAAACGAGAGCAGTATTTTCCATAAAATTACACACTGCTTTAGTTATGGATTTTTTAACCCAGCAGTGTTTCCCATTACTTTACATAATACCGTAATCCCTAACGAACAACGGGAATTCGATAATTAAATCGAATTCCATATTGAGAGTATGATCCCATGAATATATTTCGACTCACAGTTTTGACACGATCTCGCCTATGTATATTCATTAGGTAGACAACTCATTGTCAATCACTCACCAGTGACTCCCAATTTTGGTTCTGACCGTTTCTCGTTATGACAGCTTTGACACGTTCACAAGGATGTGTATCAAGGCTTCACTTGTCAATGACAAACTCAAGCTACCGATGTAGCCCTGACAGCTTTGGCATGTTCAGGATTTCCACTTTCACTTGAATTTGTCCAGTATCAATATACAACCGGCATGGATAAAATCTCATAACCTACACCCTCACAGCTTTGGCACGATCTCAGATGCAGTTATAGAAAGATACCCATAAACCGTACTGACAAGACGGACCAAGAAACATGTATCCAATACACGTCACTTAACAACCTTATTTCTAAGCGGGGATTTTCCTCAGGAAGCTATACTCTACATCAAATGCAGAATTTTAATCTAAATCATTTTCTAAACAATTCAATTCTACCTATAGAAAACATAACTTAATTTAACCATTAAATTTATGTTACATTTTCGTTAGCGTATAACCGAAAAGTCAAGAAACATATATAGACAACATGCATGTGCGAACATTAAAATCGGATTAAATATCAAATATCAAGTATGAATAATGTAATGGATGAAACATCAGACCTGCTCTGATACCATTTTTGTTGGGGTTTCGGGCGATGGGCGCAGCGGAAGCGCGATTCGGGCGAAATCGTAATTTAAAACTTTTTCAAATCACCGAATAAATTATTCAATATCTAATATGAATAATTTATTCATATTTCACCTAAACCTATTTATTCAATATCAAATATCAACTTAAATAAGGTTGAAACGTCGAGAAACTTTTACGAAAAATATTTTTCCGCAAAAATGAACCAAAACGCGTTTTTGATCGAACCGACCACCCGACACTTATGGAGACTGCCCAGGTCAGCCCCAATAGTGTCAGGGCAGCTCATGGGCTGCCCGAATAGTGACGAACTCACTTTTTGGACATCTGTCACCCGGTTGGCTCAAAAGTCACCTGGTAACATCGTTTTTGGCCGTTTTCGCTTATTTCAACTCCGAAACACATTCCGGCAATTGTTTCAACTCCCAAAACACATCCATTACATTCATAACACATCAAATGCATCACAAAATTTCCATTTTAATCACAACTGATCCAGAACCAAAAATTACCCATTTTTCATGCTTTAAATCCAAAATTTCAAGATTAATCTAATTAATCACAACACCAAATCAAAGTCACCACATATGAAAAACCCAAGAACAATTATAGGTGCCACAAGAGTGGTCATAATACTCTAGAATAGAAACTCATCATCAAATGATCAAATTAGCCTAATATTATAATAATATTAACCAAAACTACTTCACACATGCTATAAACTTCCAAATCCATCAACCAACATCAAAAGCCCCAAATTCTTAAGAAAAAGAAACCCTAGAATCTTACTAGATTATCAAGAAAACTAGAAACATGCTTTCAAGCTCAAAGGAATAGAGAATTACCTTTAATTCCTAAAATCCTTAAAGCTTTTTCTTGATTTTATTCCTTTTTCTTCTTGTTTCTTCAAACACCATTTGAGAGCTTTTGTTTTGTCTAGGGTTCGGCCAAGGGAGAGGTTGAGAAGATGAAGAAAACAAATTTTCTTTTTAAATCCTTGTTGACCGACTTTTTAGGGGCTAAATGGTCAATTTGAGCTTTAATTAACTTGATTCAAAATCATATTAATAATACATGCCACATGTTACCATTAAATAATTAACATGTGTGATAACACTTATCACAAATGAAAAATATTTAATAAATTAAATATAAAGTCAAAGTAGTCAAAATCCAAATTTAACACTTTAACCTTAAATTTAATGTCAAGTGTAACCAATAATAATTAAACATTTTTCATAACAATTATGAAAAATTTATCAATTAATTATTATTATATATATATGTATTTTATTTACATTAAATAACAAATACATATATTTAATGGCATATGTCAAAATCTCATTGGACGAATAATTAATGTGTATCTAATCGTATTATGTATCAAATACAAATACACAATAATTACGATTGGCCCAAAATCCCATAATGCATGTGTTATCGTTTAACCGATTAAACGATCTGAATTAACTCATTTAATCCGGTGAAGTATTATGAATAATCTGTATTATTCATATCGCGTTGCCCAAGTGCTCAACGAGTACACTTCATATTGTGGGACTCTCTAAGTTTAGGTTTATCCGTCACGAAATCCAATTTCGTGTCCATAATCCACCCACTCATGGATTATGACGACCACGGATAATCTCGCTAAACTATGCAAGCCAAGGTAATTACATACGTATAATCCCCATGTCACAGACTATCCGTATTATACCTGGGATATAGATGAAAACGTCAAATCCGTTCGGTATAATACATTCGAATTTCAATTTACGATCTCTAAATAACACTCGGAACTGATTTCCAAAGTTATACCACGGCCATGGATTTACTATATCGTAAACACGTGCGGATGCCTATGCCCTGTACACAGGACTGACGAATCATATCTTGATACGCACTGGATATCATGAGCATCAGTCCACACCCAACGAACAGGCGGAGGTCTGATCTAAATAGATCAGTGACGTGACTGCCATCAAAGTATGAAGGATAACTCATATATCCCACTGTGGTATCTCAAGTCGAATGACCACTATGCTCGCTCAACTCGTGAAGATTCCTATTGACGTTGGTGTACCATCTATTAGGAAATCTTCAATGAATCGTTCAGTGTCTTATCAAATAAACACCTACATGTCTATATGAGTCTCCCGAGACTCATGGTTCATTGGGATAAACCATCGGACCAAGTCATGATATACGACATGTACTGGTCTCAGCGGATTTTACTAACCGACCCGTGTTAGTAAATCTGGACCAAGAACTTTATTTAAGGATATACATCTAATAGTGCGCTTCACAATGTCAATTACAAACTACGTTGTAATTGCGCACTATATTGTAAATCCTAGGGTCTTTGTCTAATATACATGTATCACTAAACCAGAGTTAGTTTCGATCTAATCATAATCATATATCTAATTGTAATTAGATGGAATAAGTGTATAAAAGACAATGGTGCTACCATTAAATTAGTAATATTATGGAAAATAAAATTGCTCGTATTTATGAATCAGACATAAATACGATCCGGATTAGCACTCTGAGCACCAACCCTAACAGTATGTTCCACCAACTCGGGGCTGGATTCGTTCCGCCGAGGCTGTTTGTTCCACCGGCTCGGGGCTGGATTCGTTCCGCCAAGACCACTTGTCCCACCAGCTCGGGGCTGGATTCGTACCACCGAGACCACTTGTCCCACCAACTCGGGGCTGGATTCGTTCCGCCGAGGCCGTTTGTTTCACCGGCTCGGGGCTGGATTCGTTTTACCGAGGCCACCTGTTCCGCCAGCTCGGGGCTGGATTCGTTCCGCCGAGGCTGTTTGTTCCACCGGCTCTGGGCTGGATTCGTTCCGTCGAGGCCACCTATTCCACCGGCTTAGGGCTGGATTCGTTCCACCGAGGCTATTTGTTCCACCAGTTCGGGGTCGGGTTACGTCCCATCAGATGAATTTTCATCTACATGAGGTCGGAGCATCCTGTAAAAACATTTTGTAAAAACTCTAAGAAAGAAAACAACTCGGTAACGTTAGGCCACCCTTGAAAAGAGGCAGCCAAGCTCGGTTTGGTAATAAAAGTAATACTCTACTCTGTTCTCGTGGACGTAGGCTGGTTTATTTCGCCGAACCACGTAAACCCTCTTGTCGATTTTGTGTTTCCTTTGTCTTTTTGCCAAATTTACTTTTGGTCCCCCATAATCAAACAAATTCACGGTTGGATGAGGATTGTCCCGGAGCATTATCTCGATATTGCCCCTGGAACTAAAATCACCCGTCAACATCTGGAAAATTATAAAATTAATCCAAACATTAGGGATTTAAATGACATTTACCTTTTCCGAACTTTTGAAACGGGGATGAGAATTGAGAAGCGAATGATGAATAATTCAAATTACTTGGATGGAAGGACCGAGTGAAAATTAATACCGTCATTATTCACATATCTTTAAATCACATATAGAGAGAGAGAGGTCGGCTCAGCTACGAATCATGCGGACTCCGGATTTGCAATACAGTAACGTTGTTTTATGTAAATGACTAATAAAACAATGTTGTTTTATTGTATATGCGGACGATAAAATTTCTGTACGTCCGGACCTAAGAATTTTCATATATATATATGTATGTATGTATATGTAAAATATGAAATTCTCTACAAATATTATCAAGTAACAATTATACCCAAGAATGAGGTGAATTTGGTAATAAAAAAATTAATGCGGAATTATAAATCTTAGTAATTTTAAGCTGTCAAGCTTTATCAACAATTATAAAACACATTATTGATTCAAAGTAAAATTGCACAATTTAAATATAAGGGAAGAGAGATACAGCACCGATTTTTATAGTGGTTCGGCCCAATCACTTGCCTACGTCCCTCTTTTCAAGCTCGTTTGAAGGTCCCACTAGTTTCAATAAATTTACAACCAAAATTTTTTTTCACCAAGGTTTCTCTCAAACCTTTTACACCAACTCCACCCTTGAGAATACTCACACAAGTATTTTGAATAATAGAGAAGTTTGTTTTACAATATTATTTGGGAACTCATTAAGAAAAATACAAAGATTGAAGAGTGAGTATGTTACCCAAATATGTATAAGCTCACTAAGATGTATATCAAGATATATGTAATAAGCTTATGAAATAATGAGAATAAAATGATTAACAAGATTTTGTATTTCTTTCAGTTTTTGCTTTCAAGATAATGTTGGAAAGTGTAAGAGCTCAACAAAAATGAAATAGGATTTCAATTTATAGTGAAAAATTCGAGCATACCCAACTTTTTATCTTGAGATCGGTATGCCCGTCTACATGGGTCGGTATGTCGGTCTAAAGTTCAAACGACTACTGAATAGTTACCGTTGAGAATTAAATACGCCACATCTATCGGTATTGGTATCGATATGGATACCGACACGAGTCATGCCGGTTCCAGAAAGTATGCAAAACACACAGGTTTACCGGTATGGTTCATGCCGGTTCCAGAGATATGTTTTACTTCAGGTACATTGGTATGTAGGCCGGTATGAAAGTTGTCTGATTCTAGAAACTATGCAATCCGACATAAAGACTGATATGTATCAGACCGGTTCCGGAGAACGAGTAAAATGGGGTACTTTATGTCTTGACGTAGAATCAGAATATATGATTAAAAAAAATTGGTTTTAAAATTTTTAAAATTAAAATCTATCATATTTAAATAGGAAATTCTACTTCAGATTCAATTCTAATCCGTTCATATCTTATTTTGCTCACCGAATATATAAATATGGACAACAATTTCAATGATTTCTCACCACTTCATTCACTAAATTTCTTATCTAAAATATAAAAACTAGAACAATCAAAATAATTTAAACTAATAATAATGACAATCACGCTTAAACAAAAACAAATACATCATATTTCTAAATTATTCGAGAGCATATTCTTTATGATATATGATTATTGAACAATCGGTAATTAATTATTGATTAAATATAATATTAAGTCATCCAATTCAAATTGCAACCCATAAAAATTTGTTAAAGAAATTAGAACACATGATTTTTTTTTTTAAATAAAATAATTCAGTTTCATGGGTAAGTTCTGGTTCCTAAAAATATAGAACTAAAATCTATCCTTAAATAATCAATTCTGATTCTAAGATTTAACTTTCGGTTCGATTCTAAATAAAAATCATAGGCATTTCAGTAAATTCACCAAGTGAGACTGTGAGGGTATAAAATCAAACGGACCCTTGTTTCTTTTTATAAGTTATTTTCCCTCCCTCTCAAGTCTCAACCGGGTAAGTGTGATAGTTTAGTACAGTGTGCAGTTCCATACATTTAACGAAAAAAAAAAAAAAAAAACTCGTTCATTATCCAATCATCCACCACACATTTTGCAACCATCTTTACTTTCCTTCTAACCTCTGAACTTCTTGTTCTGCTGAAGCTATTTTGCTTTTATTAATGGCTGAAACTCTAGATTCGAGTTCTAAAATGGAGAACCACAAACTCTATGAAGTTGGTGTGAGAGCTGAGATCGATACCTCGGCGCCTTTCGAGTCCGTCAAAGAAGCCGTTAGTCGATTCGGTGGAATTGGTTACTGGAAATGGAAACCCTCACAACATAAACTCTCTGAAGCTGAGGTTGCTTTCTCTCACTTTTGTCTCTTATTTTTCAACATTGTAGGATTGCAAATTGTTTAATTACCTCGCCTCGTTTCTAAGAACTGTAGTCAGTTGATTTAGTTACTTTGTACATGTAGTAATAGGAAATGTATATCAAATGTGAAGTCATTAATGGAATTATATATGAAGGAGTAATTGCCTATGGTTCTATGCGAGAGGAAGGTAGTAGCTTGTTGTAGCCAGAATTAAGAGAAACTTCAGTTCAGTGCCTAGTATTTCTTTAGGTTTGGTGACTCGTTGATTTCGCTTCCGTCGAGGGACTTTTGTGCAATAAATGCACCCTTGCGCCGATTCTTTAAAGTTGATTTCACTTGGTCCTATATAGGATTGCAAATCTGGCATTGACATTTTCCTCAGCATAGAACAAGTTTTAGGCTTTTTATCTTGTATTACGTTAGCATTCATGTGTGTGTTTTTCATATTACTTGATTGTGTGCTGAGAAGTTTCTGTTATTGGCAGCATGACATGGAAGAAGTTGATATAGGAAAAGTGGAGGACCAAGCATCCCTGTTGGAGAAGCACTTGTTTCTGAAAGAAAGAGAAACATTAGAGGTCTTAAAAGAGCTGGAAGCAACTAAAATGATTGTAGATGAATTAAAATTGAAGCTACAGAAAGAAGAATCCGAGGTAAAAGTGACACTTGAGTCGAGTTCAGTTAATGAGAATGTGGCACCTGGTTTGAATTCAGGTAATGAGAATCTGACACCTGTGGCGAAAGATGCACAAAAGGAGAGCCATGAAAGTCTTGAGGGTAACAATCAAAACTTGGTGGGAGGTTTAAAAACGTGTCCCTCTTCAGCTCCAGGTTATATCTTAATGGAATTGAAACAGGCTAAGTTGAACCTTTCCAGGACTACTACTGATCTGGCTGACATCCGAGCTTCTGTCGAATCTCTTAACAAGAAATTAGACCAGGAAAGACTTTCACTTGAGAAAACCCGCGAAAGATTGAGTCTGAATTCCTCAAAGGTATCGTCTCTTGAGGAAAAGCTAAACCAAACAAGACTGAAGTTGCAACTGGCGAGAGATTCTAATGGTTCTGACAATACCATGGATATTTCAAGGGAGCTGCAAACATTGAGTTCGGAGGCAGAACAATTCAAAAGAATGGGAGAAGCAGCAAGATCGGAAGTTTTGAGAGCAATATCCGAGATTGAGGAGACCAAAACTAAGATTAACACAGCTGAGATGAGGTTGGTCGCTGCTAGAAAGATGAAGGAAGCAGCTAGGGCAGCAGAAACTGTTGCTCTTGCAGAGATCAAGGCTATATCAAGAAGTGAAAGCTCATCTGGAGTTCTTTTGCAGAAACCTGAAGGAGTAACTCTTACGTACGAAGAGTATTCATCCTTAACCTGCAAGGCACAAGATGCTGAGGAACTTTCTAAGAAGAAAGTGGTTGATGCCATGCTTCAGGTTGATGAGGCGAATGTTTCAAAAATGGAAATTTGGAAGAAGGTAGAGGAAGCTACAGAAGAAGTCAAAACTAGTAAGAAGGCATTGGAAGAAGCTCTCTACAGAGTAGAGGCTGCTAACAGGGGGAAGCTGGCAGTGGAAGAAGCACTTCGCAAATGGAGATCAGAGAATGGGCAGAAAAGACGTTCTGTACACAACTCGACCAAGTTCAAGAATGCTTACCCATCGCACCGGAAAGATTCTCATCTACGTGATGTAAATGGACTGAACATGGTCAGTGATGGGCCAACTCCTGTTCTGAAACCAACCTTATCAATAGGGCAGATCCTAAGCAGGAAGCTGCTTGTCCCTGAAGAAATTGTGATGGAAGAAAAAGGCACCGGAAAGAGAAAAGTATCATTTGGCCAAATTCTCAGAAAACAAAATGGCGATGTGTCTTCTTCTCGTACAGCTGAGAAGGAAATTTTTCCCAAGCAATTCTCTGGAAAGAGGAAGAAGTTCGGGTTTGCTCGATTCTCACTGCTCTTGGCAAAGCAAAGCAAGAAAAAGAAGCCACTTTAAACTTGAGATAATGCAGTGAGTGGCCTTACTTGCCTTTCAACCGGTACTAACTTCTTTTCCTTGACCATCACTGAAAATCTTTACTTGGACATGTTGTTATATATTTATTTGTTTGTTGTTGTTAGAATATTTCCTACTTGTGATATGTACTGGGTGTAATGACTATGTCTAGATTAAATGTCTGTAAGAAAATATTATCGACATGGGACCAGCTATGTTACCACGAGGGCGATAGGAATAGAGGTGGGACGTGGGATACAGGCTCATCCTGTTTCTGAAAATGAGACTTGCTGCTGAGTTCTTCACTTCCTCTGCTTCTGAGCTCTGTTTCTTTTAAAGGGAAAAAAATGGAGAATTTCACAAAAATTGGGTTTAGAGCGTTTCACCAAAAAATCCATCAAACGAGCTTGATAGAACCCTGGTCGCACTCAACCCTCGTATATAGACAAGTACATGAGTTCGAGTTGCAATTTGTTTTTCTCAAGAAATACTTATATAGGACAGTATGCTGATGTGGTAGGACTGGCCAATAGAATGATGACATTAGGAGTCTTAGTTTTTAAATTTAAAATTAAAATTTCATATTTTTTTACACGTTGTTTTTCTCTCTGCCTTATCTTCTTTTCATTCCAATCATCTTCTCTCTGGTTTCGTTTCCCTCACTTGTCTCCACCTTCATGGCTTCATCTTCATTTTAATTTTTTTAAATCTATTTTTCTTCAATAAAATATTATTTATGACTTCAAACATTTGCAATTTTGTATTTGAAGAAAACAATTCTACACGAACTGGTTACACAAAAATAAAATGGGGCGGAATCTTGAAAGTTGCTTAGCTAAATCTTGGAAGTTGCTTCTTCATTTCAAATTTTGAAGTTCTGAATTTGATATCTCAAAAAATAAATTCTTGAATCCTCCATCATAGTTTGAGCAATATTAAAGTGTAACTAATTTTTTTTTTTTAAATGACTACTCAATTTTGTTTTGATTACAATATAAATCTTTATAATTTGCAATCTAAATATTTTTAATACATCCAGAATTCTACATCTAAGGGAGATGAAATTTCTAATCTCATTCTATAGCAAACGTTTTTTGCCCTATAAAAGGAGTCTCATAGTTATTTGTTAAAGCATCCCAGAAATCCCAAAACAAAGTAAATTAATATAGAGAGTAAAGAGTGTTGATAAGTTTTTGTAAAACTTTGAAATAATTTTTTAATTCTTTTATTGAGTAATAAAGAAGACTTTTCATCTCGCTTCTCTTCTATTGTGATTGTTTATATCACAATAAATTATATTCTCATTTTAGAGGAAATTTTTATTCTCAAAGTTGAGAGATTTTAGCTCTATACAAACACAAGCTCATCATTAGGCCAAGAGCCGAGGGGCGACTACTCGATTAGAGCAAGTGAAATACATAAAAACAATCCGTGAATTAAAACTGCAGTAGGCAACCAACCAATGAATTTGTACCAACTCCACGGACGAACTACAACAATCAAAGAATATTATTCCTCTATTCTAAATGGTTAGTCTTGAAAAAAAATGAGAAGATAAAATAAAGAAAAAATGAAGATGGAGATAAAGGAGACAGGTGAGAAAAACATACAAGGGAGATAATGATGGGTGTGAAAAGAAGATATAGGAGGGAGAAACAGAACCTATAAAAAAATGAAATTTATTTCTCCCCTCCCCTGACACCACACCCCATCCCCCACTCAAAATGATAAAAATCTGTTGGAAATTCTTCTAAATATTCTTAAGGGTGAATCTGTCTTTTGTAGGATTGGGTGCTTGTGAGGGGTACAATCCTTTGGAGGGTTGCACCCCACCCCAAAGAGTGTCATATTGGCACCCTTTCATGCCTTATAAAAGAAGGCATTATATCCAATACAAAAATAGGAGAAAGAAATCTGAATTAAGAGAGACATTTGTTTTGTTTGTTTGTTTTGAGAGAGAGTTCCACCATTGATCCCAGTTTCGAACACTTGTCAAAGAGTGTTCTTTGGACAAGAAGGAACCAAGTTATCCTGGGAGGACATTGGCCAATTGCGAATCCGTAAAGCACCTGTGACAGAGCCAATAAGTTCTTAAGGACAGAGGATTATCTCGACTTGGATTCATAAGGTTTTTCTTTATTATCAAGTTTTAAAGGTTTCTAGGGTTTATGCATATTAGATCCGTTTTTCTGGTTTGATTTGGATGCTTGCATGTTATTTGATGTTTAATGACACTAAATTAAACAACAATCTTAAGAACTTATCGCATTCTAGTGTTGTTCGACTGTAAATTCGCATGCTAGGGTAGAAATTTTCTGGAAAAAATATGAACTGTGCATGTAAACCTGTATGGCGTTCGAACGCCCGACGAACGCGAAGGCTTAAAATTTGAAATTTCGTAAGAACATTCGAACGCAAGCCTTCTGCCTAAGAACGTTCGAACGCGTCCTAAACGCAACTCGAACGCAAACTCTCTGGAATCATTCCGTTCGAACGCGTTCTCGAACGCTATACGAACGTGAACTCTCTGGAAACACATCGTTCGAACGCGTTCTCGAACGCAACACGAACGTACACACACTGGACAGTCTCGTTCGAACGTAGATACGAACGCGACACTAACGAATCTGTCCTGAAATTGTTATAAACTGCAAAGACTTAGATTAGGTTAATATTAACTTAGTAAATCATATACTGTAACACATTAAATCTTGGTAGTATAGATTTAAGTTATTATTAGGGTGTTCAATTATCACAAGCATACACTTCGTGATAAAGTTGAAACTTATTTCTGTGTTGCATACTTGGTTGAGAATTTAAAGTGTAATTTTACACAAGTAATTTCATCCAATCTTGTTTGACACATACACATATATCTACATTCATCGTATATTGTTTCGTGACATTGACAAAGTGAAATACTGAGTTTGAATTGCTAAGAGGTTCTATTGAGAAAGTAGTTAAAGGATATTCTGTCAAAAATGCGATAAGAGCCTAAGTGATCGGGGACTTAATTGGTTACTCCGGACCCCCTCGTCCTCTGGGAATATTCCTTTATTTACTTTTCATAAGAAATCTTGGTTGGAAATTCAAGGACTTGTGTTTATTGGTACTACTGTCCAATAGAACAACAAGTGGATATTTGGTATATCACTTGAGACAAGATCATTTGTTGGTCGTTGTATAATTTATCTTTTGTAGACTTATTGAACCCTGTTTGTTTCCAGTTACATATGGTTAGCGGAAACATCACAGTACCGGTCTCTCATGGAGAAAAACCGGAGAAGTTTGGTGGGGCAAACTTCAAACAGTGGCTGAGCAAAATGTTGTTCTACCTGAAAACTCTGCAGCTGGCTAAGTACCTCAAAGATCCTCCGGGTCCTGTGGAGGGTGAATTAGAGGCAGCCAAGGAACTTCGAGAAGAGACATGGTTGTCTGGCGACTTCCTATGCAAAAACTACATTATGGGTGGTCTTGACAATACCTTGTACATTGTGTACTAGGGCATGTCTTATGCGAAGATTCTCTGGGAATATCTCGAGAAGAAATACAAAACCGAGGATGCCGGACAAAAGAAATTTGTCGTGGGTAGAATGATGTCTCAGTTGGGTGAACTGCAATTGATCATTCATGAAATACTGGATGAATGAATGAAACTCTGTGAGACGTTTCAAGTTGCCACCATAATTAAAAGTTGCCTCCATCATGGAAGGACTTCAGGAGCTATCTGAAACACAAAAAGAAGCAGATGAGCCTTGAAGACCTTGGAGTTCGATTGAGAATCGAACAAGACAACAGGATGTCCTAGAAGGCCAGCTACAAGACTACAGAGTTTAAGGCCAACATCATTGAGGGTGTAAAGGGTAGCAAGAAGAGAAACAGTGGAGCTGATTCTTCCCAAGCGAACAAGAAGTTCAAGGGAAAGTGCTACAACTGTGAAAAGAGCGGTCATATGACAAAGGACTGCAGAAACAATAAGTCTCAGGACAATGGCAGGAAAAATGAGGCCTATGTCGCTGAAGATGAGTAGTTAACTGATGAGATTTCAGAAATGAATCTCTCAGCAGTGGTAACTGAAGCCAACTTGGTTGGGAATCCGAGAGAATGATGGGTAGACACTGGGGCTACTCGTCATATATGTGCTGATAGCAAGATGTTTTCCTCGTATCAGAAAGGTCGATGGCGGCGATCATCTGACAATGGGAAACTGGTCTACCTCTAGAGTGTTTGGACAAGGCACAATAGTTCTGAAAATGATATCCGGAACGTAGCTTACATAGAAGAATGTTTGCATGTTCCAGATATTCTGAAGAACTCGGTCTCGGGTTTGTATTTGTTTCTGACAAGATTGTATTGACAAAAAATGATGTCTATGTAGGAAAATGATACCTCGCTGAGGGCTTTTTCAATGACTGTCAATCGTGCTATTAATAAAGCTGAAACTTCTGCTTATATTATTGAGTCACAAAATGTATGGCATGAGAGGTTAGGACATGTTAATTATGATACAATACGTACATTAATTAACATAGACCTTATACCTAAATTTGCATTGATAGCCAACATAAGTGTGAGGCATGTGTTGAAGCAAAAATACATAGAACATCATAGAACGAAGTTCTGAACCCTTGGAACTTGTACACACTGACGTGTGTGACATGAATATTGTGCAAACAAGCGGCGATAAAAAATACTTTGTCACTTTTATCAATGAAAGCACAATATTCAGTTAAGTGTATTTGCTGAGGAGCATAGCTGAAGCTATTGAGAGCTTTATACACTGAGAACGAACAAGAAGTTCAAGGAAAGTGCTACAACTGTGAAAAGAGCGGTCATATGACAAATGACTGCAGAAACAATAAGTCTCAGGACAATGGCAGGAAAAATGAGGCCTATGTCGCTGAAGATGAGTAGTTAACTGATGAGATTTCAGAAATGAATCTCTCAGCAGTGGTAACTGAAGCCAACTTGGTTGGGAATCCGAGAGAATGATGGGTAGACACTGGGGCTACTCGTCATATATGTGCTGATAGCAAGAGTTTTCCTCGTATCAGAAAGGTCGATGGCGGCGATCATCTGAGCATGGGGAAACTGGTCTACCTCTAGAGTGTTTGGACAAGGCACAATAGTTCGAAAATGATATCCGGAACGTAGCTTACATAGAAGAATGTTTGCATGTTCCAGATATTCTGAAGAAAACTCGGTCTCGGGGTTGTATTTGTTTCTGACAAGATTGTATTGACAAAAATGATGTCTATGTAGGAAAATGATAACCTCGCTGAGGGCTTTTTCAATGACTGTCAATCGTGCTATTAATAAAGCTGAAACTTCTGCTTATATTATTGAGTCACAAAATGTAGGCATGAGAGGTTAGGACATGTTAATTATGATACAATACGTACATTAATTAACATAGACCTTATACCTAAATTTGCATTGATAGCCAACATAGTGTGAGGCATGTGTTGAAGTAAAATACATAGAACATCATAGAACGAAGTTCTGAACCCTTGGAACTTGTACACACTGACGTGTGTGACATGAATATTGTGCAAACAAAGGGCGATAAAAAATACTTGTCACTTTTATCAATGAAAGCACAATATTCAGTTAAGTGTATTTGCTGAGGAGCATAGCTGAAGCTATTGAGAGCTTTATACACTGAGAACGAAGTTGCAAATCAACTTGGCAAGGAAATCAAAATAATCAGGAGTGATATAGGTGGTGAATATTGTTCTGTGCACGGAATTATTCACGAAACCACTACTCCTTATTCTCCTCAACAAAATGGGATTGCTGAGTGCAAAGACCGAACGTTGAAGGAAATGATGAATGCCATGTTGACTAGTTCTGGTTTACCTCAGAACTTGTGGGGGTTAAAGCCCTGCTTTCCGCGAACTACGTTCTGAACAAGCTTCCTCACAGGAGATTGGACAAGACACCAGATGAGTTGTGGAAAGGTTTGTACCTTCTTACAAATATCTGAAAATGTGGGGTGTCTGCCAATTGCCAAGGTGATGGTTCCTAAACCTAAGAAGGTGGAATATGACCCAAAACTGTTGACTGTATATTCTTCGGATATGTTTGCAATAGTAGTGCGTATCGATTCTTGGTACACAAGTATGAGATTCTTGACATCAATCCAAATGTGATGATTGAGTCAAGAATGCTATATTTTTTGAAGAGACATTTCCTTGTAAAGAAAGACAAAGAAGAGAGTCTCTCAAAAAGATCTGTTGATACTGTCAAGGACAATGATCAGGGTGACCAAGAGTCAAATCAACATGGAAATGTTGAGGGCAAATGAACCTAGACGTCGTCTAAGTCATTTGGACCGATTTTCTGACATACTGGTTAGAAAATGAGCCTCGAAGCTATGAGAAAGCTATGTCTTCTACGGAGACACCTCTGTGGAAAAAGGCTATGAACAGTGAGATTGATTCAATCCTACAAAAACCATACTTGGGAGTAGGTTGATTCCTCCAGGTTGTAAGCCATTGGGCTACAAATGGATATTCAAACGGAAGATGAAAATGGATGGATCAATAGAGAAGTACAATGCGAGGTTTGTCATAAAAGGTTATAGACAAAAGAAGGCCTTGTTTACTTTGACACCTATCCACCAGTGATTCGTATCACATCAGTAGATGCGTATAGCCATAGCAGCTATATTGGTCTTGAAATACATCAAAAGGATGTAAAGACGTCATTCTGAATGGTGAATGGGATTAAGAGACTTACATGGAACAACCAGAAGGGTTTAATGTTCCTGGATAAGAACAGAAGGTGTGCAAACTTGTAAAATCCTTGTACGGATTAAAACAATCACCTAGACAATGACATGAGAACATTGACAAAGAGATGTTGTCAAGTGGGTTTAAAACCGATGAGTGTGATAAGTGTATACGCCAAATCAACTCAAGAATGATATGTCATTGTATGTCTCTATGTAGACGATATGCTGATAATTGGTAATAATCATGAGTTGATTCAGTCTACACCAATAAAGTGTTATCCAGCAAATTGATATGAAAGATTTGGGAGTAGCTAAACCTAACTCTTTCTCTATCAAAGAATACTGGCTTAAGCATATTGCAATTAGAGTATTAAGGATCATCGGAAGTCTGATGTATCTCACGAATTGCACACGAACTGATATCGCTCAAGCTGTGAATAGGCTTAGCAGATATACTAGCAATCCAGGACATAACCACTGGAAAGCCATAGTAAGTGTTTTGAGGTATAAAGAACTTCAAAATATGAGCTACATTACGAGAGATATCCTGCTGTTCTAGAGGGATACAGCGATGCTGACTGGATATCTGAGACAGTGGATTCAAACTCTACGAGTGGATTTGTTTTCACACTTGGTAATGCAGCCGTGTCATGGAAATCCTCAAGGCAAACATGTATTGCCCGGTCTACTATGGAATCTGAGTTCATAGCATTAGACAAAACATCAGAAGAAGCAGAATGACTTAGAAACTTCATGGAGGATATTCCTAGTTGGCCCAAACCGGTGCCAGCGATTAGTATACATTGTGACAGCCAATCGACTATTGGGAGAGCCCAAAATACAATGTATAATGGTAAGTCTCGACATATACGTCGGAGACATAATACCATAGGTCAACTGTTCTCAAGTGGCATAATAACGATCGATTATGTTAAGTCAAAGGAAAACCTAGCGGATCCACTAACTAAAGGTTTACCTCGAGAGCAAGTTGAGAAGTCATCGAGGGGAATGGGCTTGAAGCCTATAATCTAAGAATTGTCACTGTGGAAACCCAACCTAGCTGACTGGAGATCCCAAGATCTAGGTTCAAAAGGGACAACAGAAACTTTATGCAATTCAAAACAAGCACTGAAGAGTTTTGTACTCTTTCCCATTCCGATAATGACGCTGAGTGATGTCTGTCATTGGTTAGGATAAGCTAAGGCTTTTAATGATCACTATATTAGAAGATGAGTACTAATGGGGGTAAAGACAAATTACCTCTTCATAGTAGATCACCTATTTCAAGTAAGAAGTGAAGCCGCTTCCATGAGAACTTTTAAAGGCGGGTTACCCTAAAGTGCTTGATGAATCCAAGACCGTTGTTCAGGGCCGAAATGAACACAACCGTAGAACGGGAAAATGGTCGAATTAAAGCTAGGTGTTGGCAATTGTCTTGGTTTACACCAACGGCAGAACAGTTCAAGACTATGGGTCACTGGTTTGCCAAGTAAATCCGATTGTCACTCACTAGGAAAGGTTCAAGGCGAAAACTACTTATTTCGATGCAGCTTTAGTTCATGGTAACTCTCTCAAGTGTCTCCATGAATATTTGAAGAATTGTGGGGGATTGTTGGAAATTCTTCTAAATATTCTTAAGGGTGAATCTGTCTTTTGTAGGATTGGGTGCTTGTGAGGGGTACAATCCTTTGGAGGGTTGCACCCCACCCCAAAGGGTGCCCTATTGGCACCATTCCATGCCTTATAAAAGAAGGCATTATATCCAATACAAAAATAGGAGAAAGAAATCTGAATTAAGAGAGACATTTGTTTTGTTTGTTTGTTTTGAGAGAGAGTTCCACCATTGATCCCAGTTTCGAACACTTGTCAAAGAGTGTTCTTTGGACAAGAAGGAACCAAGTTATCCTAGGAGGACATTGGCCAATTGCGAATCTGTAAAGCGTCTGTGACAGGGCCAATAAGTTCTTAAGGACAGAAGATTATCTCGACTTGGATTCATAAGGTTTTTCTTTATTATCAAGTTTTAAAGGTTCTAGGGTTTATGCATATTAGATCCGTTTTTCTGGTTTGATTTGGATGCTTGCATGTTATTGATGTTTAATGACACTAAATTAAACAACGAAATCTCTATAATCTTAAAAATAATTATCCCTTACCTCAAACCAATATATATATATATATATATTATTTATTTATTATTTATTTATTTATTTATAAATAACATATATACTTATTTCATTTTATAATTAAATTTTTTTATTTTATATTTTTTTTGTTAAATTTATATTTTTTGCTCTTTATATATATATATATTATTTTTTATTTGTTTAATAAATATTACAAATTTCTTATTTATTGTTATTTATTTTGTATTCAGTTATTCATTTGATTTTTTTATTCTTTATTAATTTATTTAACACTACTTATCTATTATACATAAGTAGTGTTAAATAAATTAAAAAATAATAACAAAAATTAAATGAATAAATGAACACAAAATAAATAACAATAAATACGAAATTTGTAATATTTATTAAGTAAATTCAAAATAATAGATATTTAAAGAGTAAAAATTTATGATTTTAACAAAAAAAAATTATAAAATAAATATATTTAATTAATAAAATAATAAAATAATAAAATAATTATTTAATAAAATACATATAAATACTTATTTTGGGAAATTTTTTAAGAATAGGAGTAGTTATGTAAATTCATATGGGATAAGGGAGGAGAATTTGCAGGGGAATGGGGAAAATAATAGGCCTGGGCATTATCGAATTCGGATCGGATCGAACCGAATCCGAATTCGATCCGATCCGAAATTCGTTGAAATTTATGATTCGATCGGATCGGATCAGCTAATCGAACTCGATCCGATTTGATCCGATAATTATCGGATCGAATCGGACCAATCCGATCCGATCCGATTCGAATTCGGATCGGATTGGTCCGATTCGAAATATACCGATTCTGATCCAAATTTTCACTACACAGACAGAATAGCAGCAGTGTGGGAACACACAGCTACCTGGACGACGCCGTTCCTAGGCTCGCGGCACTAGTTGGGAAGTACTAAATAATATGGAGTCGCCACCCGTGTGAACCGGGACAAAGATGTAAGGCCGCACTCACCCCTCGCAAGGGAAGACCTCAAACCGTTGGGTTCGGAATGGTCTCTTACTTATGTCACTTGTAATAAAGGATTTATGTAATAATTTAACCAGGCTTAAATAACATTTATTTCCAAAAATATCATGCTTCTAGATTCATATGTATACATCAAAGTTCATCACAACATGCAACATCACATGACAATCTCATGACATATTTCAATCCTATGATAGGGAAAACTAAGAACAACCTAATCATGCTTGAGTACTATCTCATGAGCCTATTAACCAAATACCTGCTAACAGCCTAATCATGCTTGAATACAATCCCAAGGACACATAGAATGGATAAATGCAAGAATACAAATAATACGGTTGGCTATATAACACAAGAAAGATCAACCAAGAGGCAATTATGCATGAATATGATAAGACAGACTCAGTTCAGTGTGTGCGCGTTCGTGTAGCGTTCGTAAACGCGTTCGAACGGTAAACAGAAGGTTCGCGTTCGTGTGGCGTTTGATAACGCGTTCGAACGGAAATGAAACAGAATGCTCGTGTTCGTATGGCGTTTGATAACGCGTTCGAACAGAAATGAGACAGAATACTCACGTTCGTATGGCGTTTGATAACGCGTTCGAACAGAGATGAGACCTGAGGCATGATAAGGCAAAATGCATGCGCGTTCGAGTTGCGTTCGTAAACGCGTTCGAACGGGAACAGACCTGATGCATGAAATGAGACGCAATACGACAAAAATAAAGGGGCGCGGTGAAGTACTGCCGTAAAGGCGGCCTTTTGGGGCTCTTGATCTCTCAAAGAGAGGACCTTTAGACCAACATACTAAGCCCATGCGCGTCGCATCACATCATACATACAAACATAAAGACAATCATATCAAACTAAATATGCCCGATTGAGTGTATCTTGCATTCAAACGGACACACATCAACCGGCGCGGCAAAGCATCGTGGTAAAGGGCTTTAAACCCCTCCCCATAAGGGATCTCACATCACACTTACTAAGCCCATGCGCTCGATTGAATCATGCATACAAAGAATTAAAAGCAATAATATTAAACGTAGTGTGCCCGATTGAATGTAACTCTCGCATTCAACCGAACACACATCAATCGGTGCGGCAAAGCATCGTGGTGAAGGATTTTAACCCTTCTGATTAGGGGACCTTTCATCGCACTTACTGAGCCCATGCACTCGATTATATCATACGCGAATAAGCGACATACAAAATTTAAATAATAAGAAATAGATAAACCAAAGCAACACAAAACAAGAGAAGGTGCCGTTTACTCAAGTGGTACGTGGAGTTGTGTCCCAAGTACAGACCGTACTACCGTCCATTCAGATTCGGCTACGGAATTACGTCTGGGTTTCCATCCTATATACCACAAAGACAACACTCTTCCATTTCATTCAAGCCACAACATGCATCTATAAACGACTCTCATGCGAATAAAATTCAATAATGAAAGAAACGAATATAAACTAATGAAAAAGGGCCCTCAGGTCTAACCTTTTAAGTCGTCTCTCGGACTCACGTTTCACGAAGATCGGAAGGGGTAAAGCTCCGCAACTCTTCCGGTTCACTGGTTCACTACTCTCGTTCGTTGTCTTACTGTTTTGGGTCGTCGTCCTCCGTCTTTTGCTGCTGTTTTGACTCCGATTCGCTGCCGCTGCTGCTACTGTTTTGCTGCTGTATTTTAGTTACTGTTTTTGGGATGTTTTGGCTACTGTTTTGGGTGTTATTTTCGGTGGTGTTATGGTGTGGTTCGGGGGCTGTTTTATGTGTGGTTTAGGGCTGCTATATGCGTGTTTTAGGGCTGTTTGGGATGTGGTTTTCGGGAGGTGAATGGGTTGTTCGGGATGTGTTTTGGTCAAGGCGATGGGGATTCTTTGGTTTGTGATCTTTTTGTTATTGAGAGTGAGGGAGAGTTGTGTCTATGAGCTAGCTAGGCTGAGAAGGGTGGTGAAGGGGCTTCTTATAGGTAAAGGGTTAGGCTTGACAAGGAAATAGATTTTGTATTTAAAAAGGGATATGATTTGGTGTTGGACAATGAAAGCAAAGGATTTGATTGGCTTGGATAAGGGAAGTCAAAGATTGAGGGGGGACAAATCTTGGCTAGAAAGGGAAGGTTGAATATTTAGTTTATGTTGATTAGGCATACAATTTTTAAGTTTGGGAATAATATATTGGTTGATTGATTTTAACTTGGTATGATTATATTTGATTGGTTTAGATTAGGCATTAGTTTGTTGGTTGATTTTAATTAGGCATGCAATTTCTTTAATTTGTGTAAGTATTTTATTTAATTTGGTATGTGATTTTTAGATTTGTTTTGATTTCACCATGTGTTAAATATGTGTTTTAAGTGGGCTTGGGCGTGTGGGCCAAGGTTTTGGCGAATTGGGCTTAATGTGAGGCTAGCAGCAAAACCAAAATTACCGACACCGTTCGAACGCATCAGCGAACGCAGCACGAACGCCCGCAATCTGTTTGTCGTTCGAACGTATACGCGAACGTAGCACCAACGAAAACAGTGAACCTTGTTTATTCTGAATTCCCCCTTCCGATGTCCGTTTTCCGTGACCTCCGTGACTTAAAAGGTAGTGTCCAAAATGAGACTCATCATAGGGACTTATGTGTAAAAATGCAGTGCCTACAGTCGCCCCCACTTTGATGGGACTTGTGTAATGTGCAACAGTGACAATCCTATCAAAGTTATGCAATGCATTTTCACTTACCTGGCTCGCCAGCTGCCACTTGACTTACCATGTGTTGAGTTGAGTTGATTTGGATGGTGAGGTGCTGCGACCCCTGGTTCATTCCCGAACCGTGCTTCCATTCTTGGAGTGCCATTCCCGGCTTGTTCATTCTCGAACTGTGTTGTGATGAGGCTTTATTCTTCCCGAGCTTTATTCCCGAACTGTTGAGATGAGGCTTTATTCCTCCTGAGCTTTATTCCCGGACTGTTGAGATGAGGCTTTATTCCTGAACTGTGTTGAGATGAGGCTTTATTCCCCTGACTGTCTGGACTGTGGGCTTTGTTCCCAAACTGCATTGAGATGAGGCTTTATTCCTCTGGGCTTTGTTCCCGAATTATGTTGACTGTGGGCTTTATTCCCGAATTATACTGAATGTGGGTTTTATTCCTGAACCGTACTGAATGTGGGCTTTATTCCCGAACTGAATTGAATGCAGGCTTTCTTCCTGAACTGCACTGAGTGTGGGCTTTATTCCCGAACTGTACTTGACATGAGGCTTTCTTCCCCTTAAGCTTTGTTCTTGAACTGAATGTAGGTTTTCTTCCTGAACTGCACTGAGTGTGGGCTTTATTCCCAAACTGTACTTGACATGAGGCTTTCTTCCCCTTGAGCTTTGTTCTTGAACTGAATGTAGGTTTTCTTCCTGAACTGCACTGAGTGTGGGCTTTGTTTCCGAACTGTACTGACATGAGGCTTTCTTCCCCTTGAGCTTTGTTCTCAAATTGAATGTAGGTTTTCTTCCTGAACTGCACTGAGTGTGGGCTTTTTTTCCGAACTGTACTGACATGAGGCTTTCTTCCCCTTGAGCTTTGTTCTCAAATTATACTTTCTTCCTGAACTGAACTGAATGTAGGCTTTCTTCATGAACTGATATGGGCCTCGCCCTCGATCTGATACTGATATGGGCCTCGCCCCTAAACTGATGCTGATGTGGGACTCGCCCCCGAGCTGATACTAACGTGGGCCTCGGCCCTGAACTGATACTGATGTGGGCCTTGCCCCTATGTTGATATTGATATGGGCCTCGCCCCCATGCTGATACTGATGCTAATATTGATGCTTCTGACTGGCTTTCATTTGCCGCTTTCTCTCTTTCTTCTTCAAAACCTGTGAACACAAAACAAACACAAAACACAAAAAGGAATGCAAAATATGTTACGTGTATGCATGTATGCATGAGTTTTCTTATCATGTTGGGTTAGGTCTTCTGTCAATTCCATTGATGACCATTCTTCTCTTAGGGAAGTACCATTTACCACCTGTCTACACTGATTTGTTCCAGGAACCCATTTCTTTCCAAGTCTAACAGTCCCACTGTCTCCATTTCCCAATTCCTGAATGGCTAACTTATCTTTTCTGCTTGCTTTTTGAGGATTCCCTACGTTCTGAGCATCACATTACCAAGATTGAACACACTCATGTTGCAAGTTTGAAAGTAATAGTCTTAGGCAGATAAATGAAATGATCGCATTTATTATTGTTGAGGAAACGTTCGAACAGGCAAACAAAATCAATGTCTTTATTAAAAGTGCAAGATAAACTAGGAGAAACAACAGTGCCTTCTTCTTCAGCCCATGGTTCTTCACCATTGTCATCCCTTATTCCTATGAAGCTGAGTGGTTGAGAGTTTGGAGAGACAAGGGTTTCAGGTAGGCCAGAGTTGATCATGTAGTTGGGTAGGGGATTTCTGTGTGCGTTGGGTTGTTCTTTCTCTGGGTCGGGTATTGTATGGGCATCGATGAGGTTTTGGATTTCATGTCTGAGGCGGGCGCAGTTGTCGGTGTCATGGCCTTTTTCTTGGTGGAAGTGACAGTATAAGTTTAAGTTCATGTGAGGTGGCACAGGATTTGGAATGGGCCTAGGTTCCAAAGGTTTTAAGAGTCCTTGCGCCTTCAGCTTTTCGAATACCTTTGAAAGAGGCTTACCAAGGTTAGAAAATCGTCTGTTCTTAATGGCAGTGACTCAGCAGTAGTAGGCATAGTCCCTGAATGTCCCCCAATATTCCTTCTGTTCTGTCCATAAAACTTTCTGTTCTCGGCTTCCTCCTCCTCAATATCCATAACTGTCTCCCTCAGCTGTCGAAAATCAGTAATCATCGAAGTCATTCTCCTCAGTTTGCCATAAATAGAGGGCTTGGTGCCCTTGATGATCATTTTGATCTGGTCCTTTTCTGAGGGCCGGGTCTGCATCTTCAGAAGCTGGCTCCTCCAGCGGTCCACATATTCCTTGAAATTTTCCTCCGGCTTCTGCTTGATATTTTCTAAGTCACGGAGTGACAAGTCAATCTCCAGGTCCGTGACATATTGCTTTAAGAAAGCATCAGCTAGCTCCCTCCAATCTTCCTTAACCTGCTTGTCCAGGTTATGGTACCATACTACGGGTGCCCCCTCGAGTGACATCTCAAACATCTTTTGGACTTGGCGCTGAGACAGGCCAACTGAACTCATAACAGACACATACTGACGGAGATGCACTCTCGGATCTCCGTTCCCATTGAACTTAGCCATGTCGGGCATTCTAAACTGAGCAGGCAACTGTTCCTCAAAGGTCATCGCCTCATAGTCTAGTAAGTCTTCATCCTTACCCTTATCTTACGGGTAACAGACTTTACATGGTCACGGAGTTTCTGCAATTCTTCCTAAGACCCAACTTTTCTCCCAGTGGTATAATCAGCTATATCATCATCAAAAGCGGGGATGTCATCCCCCAATCCATTCGGAGTCTCCTCACATCTTACATTCTCAGAGTTTCCCCCAGCACGGGGCACAGCCATATTTGTCATGGCAACAGTCAAGGCTTGCAACTGTTCGGTAATCTTGGCCAAACCATTTTCCAACTGATCTATCCGGGATACCTCATTATCGGATGTACTCATGTCTGTTACCGGTCTTTTGGTGAGTCTTCCCTCTTCCCTAACCCAACGGGAGTCTATGATGGCTTTTAGAACACAAGGGTTAGCATGATGTATGTATATGAGGTGCGTGAGATGCATGAGATGCATGTAACATATATAACATACTAAATCAATTAAAATTTTCACACAAATCGGCCTGTTATCATTTTAGAAGCTTTCGGGCTAATTGTCATAGGAGTGAACTCATCCCAGTTTAAATGGCCCAACAAGTTCACGTCTCATGGCAAGGAGCCCAACTAAATCCAAATGGTAACATTCCGAACACAGCACAAGGTGGCTCATCAACAGTTAGAAGCCTTCGGCCCAATCGTCATAAAATATGTTCTTGTCCCAGTTTAAATGGCCCAACAAGCCCATATCTTATGACAAATAGTCCAAATGAATCCAAACGATGATGTTCCCAAACACAAGCACAGAAGAGAGATAATGCAAACATAACATAACATTTTTACATAATGGCCCATCAACATTTCAGAAGCTTTGGGCCTAACAGTCATATGGTACGAGCTTGCCCCAGTTTAAATGGCCCAACAAGCCCGTATTTATGATAATAGTCCAACTGCATCCAAATGAGGATGGTCCACAAGCACATACTCAAGGAAATAATTGTTACTTTAATCATACAAATCGGTCTATGGGTGGGTTAGCAAGAGTATAGACAAAGGCTCTCACCGGCGAAGGATGGCCCACAACTAGGTCTCCCCACTCAAGGGTTCGAGCA
Source organism: Zanthoxylum bungeanum (assembly GCA_019454045.1). Taxonomy (NCBI): domain Eukaryota; kingdom Viridiplantae; phylum Streptophyta; class Magnoliopsida; order Sapindales; family Rutaceae; genus Zanthoxylum; species Zanthoxylum bungeanum. Next base: position 453,472 of record SKCR01038150.1, read on the forward strand.
ACCAAGTGAGCGCACCCTTTTTTATACACTAAGGTACGTGCCAATGAGCTATGATGTGTGACGGACTGTCAAATGGATTTCCCGTTGTAGATTCCCCAGAGGGAAGATGGAGCGAGGCTCACTTAAATACCCAAGCCTCTTAGGCTCTTATCGCTTGGTGTCAGGAATAAACAACGAGTCCTCCAAATTAGTCCATCACAATAGGCTACGAGTAGATGGCTATCTAGGTGCCTTCACAGCTTTTCCTTCTAGAAAGGTAGTGAGTGAAGGAAGACACCAAACCATTACCTAGCCTCAAAATGCCTTTGATTAAACCTTCATTTCATCCACTATAGACACAGTCAATTAGAACATAAATCCAAACATTACAAAAGACAATATTTCGGGGCCGATTATCTATCCCCAGTGGAGTCGCCAGACTGTGGGAACACACAGCTACCTGGACGACGTCGTTCCTAGGCTCGCGGCACTAGTTGGAAGTACTAAATATAATAGAAGGTGCGACCGGTGTGAACCGGGAAAAGATTTAAGGCCGCACTCACCCCTCGCAAGGGAAGACCTCAAACCGTTGGGTTCGGAATGGTCCCTTACTTATGTCACTTGTAATAAAAGGATTTATGTAATAATTTAACCAGGCTTAAATAACATTTTTCCAAAAATATCATGCTTCTAGATTCATGTATACATCAACAAGTTCATCACAACATGCAACATCACATGACAATCTCATGAACATATTTAAATCCTATGACAGGGAAAACTAAGAACAACCTAATCATGCTTGAGTACTATCTCATGAGCCTATTAACCAAATAACCTGCTAACAGCCTAATCATGCTTGAATACAATCCCAAGGACACATAGAATGGATAAATGCAAGAATACAAATAATACGGTTGGCTATATAACACAAGAAAGATCAACCAAGAGGCAATTATGCATGAATATGATAAGACAGACTCAGTTCAGTGTCGTGTGTGCGCGTTCGTGTAGCGCTCGTAAACGCGTTCGAACGGTAAACAGAAGGTTCGCGTTGTGTGGTGTTTGATAACGCGTTCAAACGGAAATGAAACAGAATGCTCGCGTTCGTATGGCGTTTGATAACGCGTTCGAACGGAAATGAGACAGAATACTCACGTTCGTATGGCGTTTGATGTGTTCGAACAGAGATGAGACCTGAGGCATGATAAGGAAAAATGCATGCGTGTTCGAGTTGCGTTCGAAACGCGTTCGAACGGGAACAGACCTGATGCATGAAATGGACGCAATACGACAAAAATAGCGAAAAAATAAAGGGCGGCGAAGTACTGCCGTAAAGGCGGCCTTTTAGGGCTCTTGATCTCTCAAAGAGAGGACCTTTAGACCAACATACTAAGCCCATGCGCGTCGCATCACATCATACATACAAACATAAAGACAATCATATCAAACTAAATATGCCCGATTGAGCGTATCTTGCATTCAAACGGACACACATCAACCGGCGCGGCAAAACATCGTGGTAAAGGGCTTTAAACCCCTCCCCATAGGGATCTCACATCACACTTACTAAGCCCATGCGCTCGATTGAATCATGCATACAAAGAATTAAAAGCAATAATATTAAACGTAGTGTGCCCGATTGAATGTAACTCGCATTCAACCGAACACACATCAATCGGTGCGGCAAAGCATCGTGGTGAAGGATTTTAACCCTTCTGATTAGGGGACCTTTCATCGCACTTACTGAGCCCATGCACTCGATTATATCATACGCGAATAAGCGACATACAAAATTTAAATAATAAGAAATAGATAAACCAAAGCAACACAAAACAAGAGAAGGTGCCGTTTACTCAAGTGGTACGTGGAGTTGTGTCCCAAGTACAGACCGTACTACCGTCCATTCAGATTCGGCTACGGAATTTACGTCTGGGTTTCCATCCTATATACCACAAGAGACAACACTCTTCCATTTCATTCAAGCCACAACATGCATCTATAAACGACTCTCATGCGAATAAAATTCAATAATGAAAGAAACGAATATAAACTAATGAAAAAGTGCCCTCAGGTCTAACCTTTTAAGTCGTCTCTCGGACTCGCGTTTCACGAAGATCGGAAGGGGTAAAGCTCCGCAACTCTTCCGGTTCACTGGTTCACTACTCTCGTTCGTTGTCTTACTGTTTTGGGTCGTCGTCCTCCGTCTTTTGCTGCTGTGTTTTGACTCCGATTCGCTGCCGCTGCTACTGTTTTGCTGTTGTATTTTAGTTACTATTTTTGGGATGTTTTGGCTACTGTTTTGGGTGTTATTTTTTGTGGTGTTATGGTGTGGTTCGGGGGCTGTTTTATGTGTGTGTTTAGGGCTGCTATATGCGTGTTTTAGGGCTGTTTGGGATGTGTTTTTCGGTGAGGTGAATGGGCTGTTCGGGATGTGTTTTGGTCAAGGCGATGGGGATTCTTTGGTTTGTGATCTTTTTGTTATTGAGAGTGAGGGAGAGTTGTGTCTATGAGCTAGCTAGGCTGAGAAGGTTGGTGAAGGGTTCTTCTTATAGGTAAAGGGTTAGGCTTGACAAGGAAAGAGATTTGTGTATTTAAAAAGGTATATGATTTGGTGTTGGACAAGGAAAGCAAGGGATTTGATTGGCTTGGATAAGGGAAGTCAAAGATTGAGGGGGGACAAATCTTGGCTAGATAGGGAAGGTTGAATATTTAGTTTATGTTGATTAGGCATATAATATTTTAAGTTTGGGAATAATATATTGGTTGATTGATTTTAACTTGGTATGATTATATTTGATTGGTTTAGATTAGGCATTTAGTTTGTTGGTTGATTTTAATTAGGCATGCAATTTCTTTAATTTGTGTAAGTATTTTATTTAATTTGGTATGTGATTTTTAGATTTGTTTTGATTTCACCATGTGTTAAATATGTGTTTTAAGTGGGCTTGGACGTGTGGGCCAAGGTTTGGGCGAATTGGGCTTAATGTCAGGCTAGCAGCAAAACCAAAATTACCGACACCGTTCGAACGCATCAGCGAACGCAGTACGAACGCCCGCAATCTGTTTGTCGTTCGAACGTATACGCGAACGTAGCACCAACGAAAACGGTGAACCTTGTTTATTCTGAATTCCCCCTTCCGATGTCCGTTTTCCGTGACCTCCGTGACTTAAAAGGTAGTGTCTCCAAAATGAGACTCATCATAGGGACTTATGTGTAAAAATGCAGTGCCTACAAGCAGACATATCAGCAGGATGAACAAAATAACAATAACAACATGACCACACAAACTGCCAGCTGTACGGGCCAAAATTGGGCTGAGGGCAAAACCGTCTTTCACCTCAAACCCAACAGTATACAAGGCCCGAAAGTAAAGACCAGGCACAAAGAATTATGTATTATTGGATTACAATTAAGCCATAAGCTTAAGGGCAAAACCTCTTAATTATATCAACCACCTTTCCCCACTTTGCCTAACACAAGGCATATTCTCACATGCTCAAACTTTTATCAAATGTCTGGGCACGTTGTGGGACTTATGCCAGCTGCCAAAGACGATCCTTTTCATCTATAAATAGCAACGCAATTCAAGAAACAGGGGGGTGGGAAGCGAGACTTCTTTCTTACAAGTCTCTGCTCTCTGACACTAGCTCTCTCAGAGTACTCCATCCCCTTATACACTTATCACCGCCCTCACGGCTACCAAAAGAGTTTAAGGTAACATCAAACCTTGCTTTCACATTTTACATATTTACTGCTCATTTCATACTATTGACTTGAGCGTCGGAGTGCCCCCGGCACCCACCACACCGGTAGGCAGTCTACTCCCGCTCACTCTACCTTTGTCTTGCAGGATCGCTAATGCCCCAACCTACAAATTCTGATTGTGGACCTTGGCCGAAATCCAGCATCCATAATTTGGCGCCCACCGTGGGGCCTTAGCGATTCATAGCAAGCAAAGACCACTCAGTCTACAATCTTTTCAAACAGACACCAGATCCTGTAGTGGCATAATCAGCCACTCTACATAACATTTACAATCAATGGAAGATGAAGATTGATCCATGTAAAACTCGAGTACTAATCTCCAATAGTAGCGTGAGGCTACAAGTCATTTCAACTATCTTATCAAACCCAATCTCTTATGAGCATTCAAGAATATGGCAAGTGAAAATTCATCATCAAACAACTATCCATTTAATCACTAAAAAAGCCATCACATTTCACCAGCCGACCTTTCACAACAAGTCACATCTTCCGTGTGAAAGGAAATGTTGGAGTAATTATCTCCAATCTACACTCGAAGAAAGCACTCTGCCACATGTAGTCCTTAAACAAACGTAGACTGTAAGAATAGCCTACTATGAGACCACATGCTAGATCATATCTGTAAAATTATATTCAAAGAAGAGATGATTGTGGGGTTCACTCGACAAAGCACATGCAAAGGAGAAATGGTCCATTCGACAAAACACCATGCACAGGCCAAGACATATGGGATCCAACTTGATTTAAAATGACCAGGTCCCATTCGACACTACAAGATATTCTGATTTTGGAAAACCATCAGATAAGTATAGTGGAAATAATACCTCTCTTTATTCCATCATTCACGAACCATCTCATATGCATAAACATCATACGCCTACAAAAGATGTAAGCTTATCACCCATCACCTTGAAAATCCCATGCTACACTCCATACAGAAAGAGAAAAATCATGCATGGCCCAGCCAACATACGCCTTCATTAACACATCCATACAAGCACAATACATGTTTGCTTTCATGGCTTGCATGGCCCATTTTTGGACATACCAGTCGACCATTAAACATTCAACTCTCGCTTGTGTTTCATACTTGTAGTTTCTTTCATTTTTATTTTTGGCTTATTTGATTCTATATGCAAGCATCTTTACGTTCAAATTGGGCCTATACATATGGTCAGCAAGCTTGTGGTGATTTATTTGTAGATTGCGTGCTCGGTAGCTGCCACATGTTACATTATTCTTCATGGTTCATGACCTATTCACGCCGAACGCGCCAACCCACATGTCACACCCGTCCCCTTAGGTAGGCTAGGGGTGAGACGGAGACTAGAAACTGGCAGAGTTTCCCCTGTAATATGGGCAAATCCTCCATATACAAGGAAAATCTAAAACTGAAAACTAGCAACATGAAAATTTTTCTTAGGATCTCCATGATCCAACTCAAATAACATCATAAGGAAATACAATATCCTTAATAACATATAAAGGCTCAATGCCTCACAACACAATACAAGTTTCTCTCAAGAAATACACAACCAGAGTTTAAACTTTGAAACATAACCAGGACATTCTATTGTTGGCACAACCTTTCTCTATAGCAGGAATGATGATGACACAGCAGATGGAAAGGATGATCTACTAAACTGCTGAACCTGAAATATTAGGGAACGGGGTAAGCTCACGCTTAGTGCAATGGATCACAGCTTAGTGCCGTGGATAATCAAGTAACAAGCTGGATCGAACAAGCATTTCATAATATACATAAATACATAAGCTGTAAATCAATATCTCAAACCTTTGCTTGAAATCATAAATCTCATTTCTTCATAAAACTCACTTTGCTCAAGAAATACTCTGAGTAATAAATCACATTTCTCATTTCTCTCATAAAACTCATATTGCTCATGAAATACTCTGAATAATAAATCACATTTCTCATCTATAAGCACAACCTCATGACAATATGGCAAAGCTGGCAACATGGGGCATCCCCACGGCAATAACTGGCATCCGGAGCAAACTGGCAACGTAAGACCTTATCTTACGGCATAACTGGCAACATGAGACCTTATCTCATGGCAAATATCTGGCAACATATATGTACACGGGGTGCATCCTATCATAAAAATCATTTCCAAAATCCATGCTCATATCTCAAATCATGCAAGTTTCTCATATATCACAAATCATGCTTTCAACATAATCAATATTCGATCCATACCTTATAGCAAAATATATAAACTTTCTGAAAACAACTCATTTAATGCATTACCTTAAAATTCATTTAAGAAAACATACATACTATATACTTTTGAAAACATCTATGTTACAGGTTTATCCACGCACCTGATGAGCTGACTACTGGAAAAAGAAACTAAGCAGCAGGACCGTCCCTGCTTACAGTATCACGATCACCTAAAAGACAAAAGAATATACTATGAGGAACATATTCCAGAATAGACGAAAGAATATGCATGAAACGTGGTTCGGTCACTCTCGAAATCTTAATGAAATTCTGGCAAGGTCTCGATTATAAAACGGACTTTCTCAACACAATCCAAACTCATCATCTTACATTCTGATTCATTCTCAACAATCCAGATACATAACATGCTTAAATTGACAATTTCGATAATTACACGGAAATTACGATTCGGAGGCCCAATACTACTCGGAATGGTCTGAAATTCACGGAGGGGACTCGGGAGAACAATGCGAACATACTGCCCGGCGCGTGGTGGCCACGCGCCGTTTGGCCAAGCCGCGCGTGGGCCTCACGCGCCGTCACGAGGGACGCGCGTGAGCTTCACGCGCCGGTCCGATCGGAAGTTTTCCGACGGCCGAACAAAGCTCTCCCTCTCCCGGATCTAAAGGCGCTGACAGTTTGTCGATCGGAGTTCCGGATCAACGGGAAATCAAGAAATATCATAAAAAAGTTCCTTACCGAGATTTCTCCGAAAATTGGAAGTTTCCCGAGATGAAACTACCACCAAAATGATCCTCTCGATGAGATCTACACTTTTCCTTAAGGACTCGGTCGGGTTTGAGCTACGGATTGACTGGATCGGGATAAAAACTAAATTCCCCTCTTTTTTTCTTTTTATTTTCTCTCGTCTGTCTCTCTCTCTGATTTATTTTTCTTCTTTCTTTCTGTCACTATCCCACTTCTTGTATATCCTTCTGCCTTACTTTCTTTTTTTTTTTTTTTTTTTTTTATAAACCTGTGCGTAAGTGTGTGTATATATATAATATATATACAAATATGGCAAAATTCGTTTGCCACCCAAAACTCTTCCTTAACAGCATAATTAAATCCAAATTCAACCAATTTAATAATTAAATCCTTAAATTTTTAACCCACAAAAATAAAAATATGGGTAAAAATAATCCGGGGTGTTACACCACACATGCTTAATTCAACAAATCACGCCGAAGCACCCAGCCTACCCAAAGTCCACATGACCACCAGACCCAACAGAGAACAAAAAATCAAGCAAAGGCCAAATACACGACCGAGACAAACATAGTTACATCAAAAAAATCCAGACAAAAAGTAAAGCCCACTGCCAACGGGCAAACAACCAAAAGGCAAAGAGAGCTAAGCCGAACAAAACCAAGCCCAAAACCGTGACTTCCCAAGCCACAAAACAGCCCACGAAGAAACACCAGAAGCATCACACTAAGTCCCACATCATCTAGAGAAGCTGCCAAATCACAAGCGCAGTTTAGGCTAATGAAAACCAAGCACAGCACAAAGAACAAACCCAAACGCATAGAGAACCAACAAGAACGGCCCACACACAAGCACTCGAACAGAACAACAAACCAAGAACCAAGGAAGCTGTGAGTGACAGAAAGCCCATCAGCAGCAAAAACATCTCCAAAAACCATCTATCCCACATCGATTGGTGCAATAATGGCACAAAACAAAACAGCTACTAAAGCAGTCCCACATCGCCTGTATCAATGAGACACTACTAAAGCTCCACATTTCCCATTCGACAAAAAACCAAAAGCAAAAAGCCACACTACATCACATACACACACAAACTCACTGCCCAATAAACTGGTTGGAATTTTTTATTTTTTTTATTTTTTATGGATTTTTTGAGTCTACATATAAGCATATTCACGTGATTCATTGGGTGCTTTGGCTTGGATTTTTTAAGTCTACATGCAAGCATATTCGCGTGATTCATTGGGTGCTTTGGCTTGGCTTATTTGACTCTACATACAAACATCTTCACGTCATCCATGAGGTGCTTTGGCTTGGATTTTTTGAGTCTACATGCAAGCATATTCACGTGATTCATTGGGTGCTTTGGCTTGGATTTTTTAAGTCTACATGCAAGCATATTCACGTGATTCATTGGTTGATTTGGCTTGGCTTATTTGACTCTACATACAAACATCTTCACGTCATCCATGAGGTGCTTTGGCTTGGATTTTTTGAGTCTACATGCAAGCATATTCACGTGATCCATTGGGTGCTTTGGCTTGGCTCATTTGACTCTACATTCAAGCATCTTCACATGTACCATGGAATGACTGTATGCTCGGTAGCTGCCACATGCTACACTATTCTTCATGCTCCAGGAAAGAATGGCTTGAAGGAGATTATAGAAGAAAGAAATACACATCCCATAACCAATTTGCTTCCCTAACTGGGGGCCCGCAGGCTGCAGCTATACTTGCAAAATGTTGTAACTTGGAAATTCTCTCTTGATTGGAGACTCGAGCTTCTTTTCTTGGTGTATGTATGAGAAGGTTCATTTTTGACACGACATAATTACATGTAGCTTTAGGAAGAGAAGAAAGGGCAGACTTCAACGAAAGTCAAAACAATAATATGCTTTCTTGGTGTATGTTGAGCATGAACACAAAGCTATGTAACAAAATTATTCTCCATATGACAAAGTGGATGGCTATCAACTTCAGGCTACATGGAAAATTCCCAACACTCCTAGGCTACTCGGAATGATTATCAACTCTTCCAGACTAAGTCAAAGGTTAGTCATCATCTCCATGCTACATTGATTTAATATTGCCAACTCCATACTACATAGGGAATATATTATCATGCCTAGTAGAATGAAGAATTCTCTTGGATCTCCTTTAGGTTCAATCGACCAACCTTTTTCAGGTTAGGTAGTATGAAAAGTCTATTTGACTTCCATCAAAGTTTATTCCATTGTAGTATCAATAACCTTATTTAGGTCTTGTATAATTAGTAATGACCTTGATAGGCATTCATCTCTTCCATACTACATATGAACATAATCATCTCCACTCTACGTATGGAGATTATCATCCACTCTAGACTACATGTAAGGATTTCCATAAAATCTAAGAAGCAATGGAAGAGCCCCATGAACCTTCATCAGGTTCATTCGACCGTAGTCTCCTGACCTTCATCAGGTCAGGTAGAATGAAAACTATTTTGGACATCATTTCGGTCCAATCGTCCAACTTTCATCAGGACTAGTAGTATGAAGATTTTCTTAGACCATCAAGAATAGTAGAATGAAGATTCTCATAGACATCCATTAAGTTCATACGACCGTGTCTCATGGACTTTTGTCAGGTCCATTCGACAATAATCTCATGGATAGGTAGAATAAAGATTCTTATGAACCTTCACTAGGTTCATTCGACCATAGCTTCATGAACCTTCATCAGGTTCATTCGACCGTAGTCTCCTGACCTTCATCAGGTCAGGTAGAATAAAGATTCACATTGACCTTCATCAAGTTCATTCTACCATAGTCTCATGGACCTTCATCAGGTCTAGGAGAGTGAGTGATGAATTCTTTGGACTTTCATCAAGTCCATTCGACAAGTCCATTCGACCGTAGTCTCATAAATCCTCATCAAGAGAATAAGTAATTACATTGATTGACATTCATCAAGTCCATGCGACATGTCCATTCGACAGTAGTCTCGTGACCTTCATCAGGTCTTGTAGTATGAAGATTCTCATAGATAATCATTAGGTTCATTCAACTGTACCTTATGGACCTTCATCAGGTCCATTTGATAGTCCATTCGACAGTAGTATCATGGACCTTCATCAGAACTAGTAGTATGAGAAGGAAAGACTCTCATAGATATTCTTCAGGTCTGGTAGAGTAAATATCTTCATTGACTCATATTAGATCATGTAGAATGAAGAATGAAGACCCTCATGGATCTTCATCATATATGGGGTGCGTAGACTCACATGTACCTTCATCAGGTATAGTGGAGCGTGTGTACTTTCTTGGACATTCATCGGGTCAAGTAGACTCTGATTTACTTTCTTCAAGTGTTGTAGAATGAAATCTTCTTAGACTATCAATCTGGTATCTGTAGACTCCCTTGTACCTTCATCAATATGTATAGTTGACTTGAAACATAAGACAATGAAGCATCCTCCGTATGGGACTTCATTATCAACCTTCTGCCCAGTTAACACAATAGGCAAGTAAAGAATCTATCATTATTTCAATCAAACAGAGTATACTTCCTACACTCCATATGACAATGTAGTGTGAAAAAAAAAACTCATGAGCTTCACTGGTTCAGTCGACTGGGGACATCTCTCATTGGCTCATGTAGAGTCAAGTTGAAGACCTGGCCTTCATCTGGTCAGACGACATTGTAGATTCCCCGGGTCATTTGACCCATATTATGGGGAGTATCCTGACCTTCATCTGATTCAGTCGACTGGGGACATCCCTCATTGGCTCATGTAGAGTCAAGTTGAAGACTTGGCATTCATGTGGTCAGACGACATTGTAGATTCCCCTGGTCTTTTGACCCGTAGTATGGGAGTATCCTGACCTTCATCTGGTTCAGTCGACTGGGGACATCCCTCATGGCTCATGACGAGTCAAGTTCAGCACATGGCCTTCATTTGGTCTAGAAAAATTTGAAAAAACTCTACTGGTCTTTGACCAGTAGTATGAAGATTGTCCTGACCTTCATCTGGTCAGACGACATTATAGATTCCCCTGGTCATTTGACCCGTAGTATGGGGAATATCCTGACCTTCATCTGGTTTAGTCGACTGGGGACATCCCTCATTGGCTCATGTAGAGTCAGGTTGAAGACCTGGCCTTCATCTGGTCAGACGACATTGTAGATTCCCCTGGTCTTTTGACCCGTAGTATGGGGAGTATCCTGACCTTCATCTGGTTCAGTCGACTGGGGACATCCCCCATTGTCTCATGAAAATTCAAGTTGAAGACCTGACCTTCATTTGGTCAGACGACATTGTAGATTCCCCTGGTATTTTGACCCGTAGTATGGGGATTATCCTGACCTTCATCTGGTTCAGTCGACTGGGGACATCTCCTATTGGCTCATGTAGAGTCAAGTTGAAGACCTGGCCTTCATCTGGTCAGACGACATTGTAGATTCCCCTGGTCCTTTGACTTGTAGTATGAGGAGTATCCTGACCTTCATCTGGTTCAGTCGACTGGGGACATCCCCCATTGGCTCATGTAGAGTCAAGTTGAAGACATGGCCTTCATCTGGTCAGACGACATTGTAGATTCCTCTGGTCCTTTGACCCGTAGTATGGGGAGTATCCTGACCTTCATCTGGTTCAGTCGACTGGGGACATCCCCCATTGGCTCATGTAGAGTCAAGTTGAAGACCTGACCTTCATCTGGTCAGACGACATTGTAGATTCCCCTGGTCCTTTGACCCGTAGTATGGGGAGTATCCTGACCTTCATCTGGTTCAGTCGACTGGGGACATCCCCCATTGTCTCATGAAAAATCAAGTTGAAGACCTGGCCTTCATCTGGTCAGACGACATTGTAGATTCCCCTGGTCCTTTGACCCGCAGTATGGGGATTATCCTGACCTTCAGCAGGTTCATTCAACTGGGGACATTCCCCATTAGCTCATGTAGAGTCAAGTTGAAGACCTGGCCTTCATCTGGTCAGACGACATTGTAGATTCCTCTGGTCATTTGACCAGTAGTATGGATATTGTCTTGACCTTCATTTGGTTCAGTCGACTGGGAACATCCCACATGGCTCATGTAGAGTCAACACATAACCTTCATCTGGTCTAGAAAAATTTGAAGACTCCTCTGGTCCATGACCAGTAGTATGGAGATTGTCATAACCTTCATCTGGTTCAGTCGACTGGGGACATCCCCCATGACTAATGTCGAGTCAAATGAAGAAATGGACTTCCTACAATCCATACGACGCAATGTTGTGAGAAATAAATCTTGATCCTTCATCTGGTTCAGTCAACCCATGGACTCATGTAGAGTCAAATGAAGACATGGGTTATTCAACATTTAAACGATCAATGTCCTGTAAATTATGCATTGGACCTTCAGCGGGTTCAGTCGACTGGGGACATCACCCATGTCTCGTTTCGAGTCAAATTCATGACAGGGACTACATTTCGACCAGACAACTTGAAAAGACTTTGCAGCTCTTCTATCATGACGAATAAAAGACATTATAAACCCAGACGATAAAGAGAAAAGTATCTAGAACTCTGCATTCTTGACAGGTACTCTTACATATCATGTTTCGTAAGACATGCATAAAAATACTCTCCAAATCAAGAACTTCTTGACTTAGAGAGTAGGGGACAAACTATACGGGCCAAAATTGGGCCGAGGGCAAAACCGTCTTTCATCTCAAACCTAACAGTATACAAGGCCCGAAAGTAAAGACCAGGCCCAAAGAATTCTGTATTATTGGATTACAATTTAGCCATAAGCTTAAGGACAAAACCTCTTAATTATATCAACCACCTTTCCCCACTTTGCCTAACACAAGGCATATTCTCACATGCTCAAACTTTTATCAAATGTCTGGGCACGTTGTGGGACTTATGCCAGCTACTAAAGACGATCCTTTTCATCTATAAATAGCAACGCAATTCAAGAAACATGGGGTGGGAAGCGAGACTTCTTTTTTACAAGTCTCTGCTCTCTGACACTAGCTCTCTCAGAGTACTCCATCCCCTTATACACTTATCACCGCCCTCACGGCTACCAAAAGAGTTTAAGGTAACATCAAACCTTGCTTTCACATTTTACATATTTACTGCTCATTTCATACTATTGACTTGAGCGTCGGAGTGCCCCCGGCACCCACCACACCGGTGGGCAGTCTACTCCCGCTCACTTTACCTTTGTCTTGCAGGATCGCTAATGCCCCCAACCTATAAATTCTGATTGTTGACCTTGGCCGAAATCCAGCATCCACACCAGCATAATCTGATTTTGACAGTACACACAACAATAACAATAACAACAATACAACATGACCACAAGATGAAGAAAAATAAAATAATAGTTAAAATACCACAAGATGTCAAGATCAACAAAACTACAAAAGCCACAATTTTCACTAAACAGTAGTGACAGTACACACAACACAACCAACATAACCACAATATCAATCCACAATACTATCCACTATCCCCAGTGTCCTTCCACTTCCAGCACGGCAGCAACACAACAACATCAAGCCTGCAAAAGATGGAAATTAATAAACAATGTTTCTGAAATATAAAATATAAGTATATAACCACTTCATATCGTAAAGGCACCATCATATCGTAAAAGAGGAAATAAATGAGGAAAATTCTAAAACAGAAGAAAGAAGGTTCAAAATTTGCTTTTTGAATGGCTCATCAATTTCATCCTTGCATCTATTAAAACTCAATGTGAAAAACAAATAACATCATTAGATCAACCCAAATTTTCATGGGAGGGCTTCTACCAAAAGCGAGTAGCTATAACTTCCGATAGTCCCTTAGTCTAACTACTGACTCCTAGGTCCAAACGGTTCCAAGTATTCCAATAAGGATATTAAAGTAAGGTAGATAAGTTTACTTATTGGAAAAAAAAAATTGTTATCAAATGACTTATTCCTGAAGAGTCGAGAAAATATCAAGAAGGGTACGAGTATAAAGGTACTACAAATTCTGATTATTGGAGACAGTTGCTAACGTATAAGTAATTGTACTACAGTATTTACGATATGTTGGAGCCGCTATCTAACCTCATTGTAAGAGAATTATATCTTAAGGGTAGATAACTTTTAATTCAATGCTTTAACTACGACTAGGCAACTTACTGCTCCTAAGAGAGTCAGGGTATGAGGGTTGTATTTATTTATTCTGAAAAATGAAGCTTTCTTTGAGAGGAATGTTGGTATTTTCTGGTGAGCCATAAAAGAATGCTATTTGAAGGATTAGAGCATTATATATGCTTTTGATTATATAGTGGATATAGAGTTCACATTCATCTCAGCCTCTCTAAAGCTTATTCTCCTGTCATTTTCAAATAAATTACCAAGAAGGATCTGGTCGGATTCAAAATACTAGAAATGTATGATCAAGCTATGCAACATTTTAATCATTTCATTCTTCAATATTATCGCCATTATCATTACATAATTCGGCCAAGGGGTATATATTCACCCGTTTATTTCTCACATTAAATCAATACAAACTCATATCAAAACATTATTCCAAGCATGTACCATCATCAATTATTATGAAAGAAACAAAAACACACCCTCCACAACAAGGTTAAATTTCTGCCAGCCCTTACTCTTAAGGGAAAATTGGGAATTTCGAAAATCAAGCCTAATACTTTCTTATATCAACATGAAATGCATGGTTACGCATGCTATCAACTTATTTTAAGCTCAAATATACAAAAATGGATACCAAGGTTCTTGAGCTACGAATTTGGGAATTTCATTTTCTTGCTCAAAACTGCAATTAAAGGAAAGAAAAGAGATACGGAATTTACTTGTGCAAAGATGACACTTGAAAATTAGAATTCATCAATTCAACGGAAAAATTTTAGGGTTCATCTTCTTACGAACTTTTTAAACAACAATTAGTTTTATACGCAGTCATAAACAGGGAACTTACTTTCTCTGAGTTGTTCGACGGCGACGGCGAACTGAAGACCGAAGAGTGAAGTGATTCAAGTGAGATCGAAGAAGAAGATGAACTGATGAAGAATAAAGACTTAAGACTGAATGACGAAGAAGTAATGAAGATGTGAAGTAAAGAAATTAGGCAAAACGACGTCGTTTCTCACACTCAAAAATGACGTCGTTTTGCATATCAATTTAAAAAAAAAAAAAAAAAAAACCGATCGGATCAGATCGAATTGGATAAAATCTGATCCGATCCGAAATCCGTCAAACCCATTATTCTCAACTCGATCGGATAAAAGAATCAGATCCAATTCGATCCGATCCGATCCGTTGCCCACCCCTAGAAAATAATGCTAAAAAAAAATATATGTAATTTTAATTTTAAATTTAAAAACTTAAGTTCCTAATGCCATCATTCTATTGGATAGTGCTACCACATCAACACCGTGCTTATGTGGTGATCTGGTGGGACTATTCTATAGAAATATTTCTCCTCAAATAAATATATGAATGACCCACGGAGACTTTCTACATAAATAAATCTATATAGGACCAACAATCTCGACTCCATAAACTACTCTCAAAGCAGGTAATTGTGCTCCAATGAGAGTCGTAATAACTGAACCTTCATAAAAGAGTTTGGCGTCTCAGTTTCACCAACAATCAACAGAGCTTGCGTCTTACCAGAAAATTTGGATTTTATTTCTATGGATAAAATTGGATATATATATATATATATATATATATTTTCACTCATCATATTATTCATCACCATCATCACTCTTTTTATAAAAGGACAAGATCCTCTCATAGGAGATATGAAATAACTCATAACTTAAATAAATCTATATAATTTAAATGAAAAAATAAAAAAGGAAAAAAACTTACATATCGGATGCAATAAAATATTTTAGCACCATAATTTTTTTTCTCTTCAACATAATTTAACACCATTACCATTAAGTTGAAACTGCAGAGCTTTATTTTGTTTCTCTCAAAAGAAAATCGTCTTTTTTCAAAATCAAATTGAACTGGGAAAAATCAAATTGAAGTAATATTTTTTAATTTTAAATAAATTATTTGATATTTTAATTATAAAATCAAACAGAACCGAATTAAAATAATTCTATAAACTTTTATAGAAATTCAATCATGAAGTTTATTTCTTCGGGCTTGTCTACAGTACCCAAGGGTATTTGATACTATTTGGTTAAACATGTAATTTTTATCAACAAATATGCAACTTAAATCATTAAACATTCAAACTCTGTTAATAAACATGAAACTTTTCAAAACATGAAATTAATTGTATATTTATTAATAGAATTTACACGTTTAATAATTTAAATTACATGTCCAATATTAAAAATTACATATTTTGTATCAAAAAATATTTGATATAATGGGATACCATTTGCATTATCTTTTCCAATCCTAATCACTGAGTGCAACCTTGAAAATTAAGAAATGAGTAATTGCGTAGGCAATAAATCCTCCGCTCTGATTCCGACACGTAGCGAAATTCTTGAGCTTCTATAAACGTGCAGTCCAGGTTACCGCTAACTTTTAAAAAGCGCCAGAGCAACCTCGATTCAACGCAACGCAGACTCAAAACGGAAATCGGCAAAAAACTCCAAAACGCAGCCTAATCTTTGCCGAGGTAACATCTAATCGTTTTCCCTCCTTTTTTGTTTTTTTCCAAAAATAAAAAAAGAAAATCTCGGATCTCATGATCGCCGATTATCCTGCAACTTATCACAAGATTTCGAGTTTCAGCTGCCAAACAGATCGTTCTTTTACTCTTTCTGATGCAATCGTTGATTTATTTTTTTATTTTTTTATTTTTAAATATATCTGTTACTGTTACTATATTTATGTTAGTTTCTGAATTTTGCGTTTAGTCTGAATTTAGCCACGCTTTCTTGATTAGGCTCGTATAAATTTTAGGTGTGAAGAATCAGATAGTTTCTAAATGATTTTCTTAGTTTCTATTGCTAGTTTTCCGAGATGATGGTGTAAATTTAGAATTTAAATGCAGAATATACTTTAATAAGAAACTTAATGTATTCTATGTAGAACAAGCTAGGCTTGAGTTTGACACGGACACCTGGTCAGCTATAAGGAGCTCCTGTACTGGTGTCTTGCAAGTACAGTTGCTTGATGTCTTGAGAAACTTACTATGAATGGAACACTATATAATAATAATAATAATAATAATAATCTAGTAGGCCGCGTGGTGCTGTCTTTTTAATCTACGTTCCTGTTGCTCTTCATATGGTGGGAATAAGTTCTCTTTCTATATATGTGTATGCGTGCATTCACTGTAGGGCGTCAACAATTATAATCTACTCTATTGGTTTGGTAAAAAAATGTTATTTGGACAGTTTGTTAATATTTCGCGTTACTATGTTTTAAGCTTGTTTTTTATATTGTTGTTCAGATACCATGGAAAAGAGAGTTGGGCTGTTGTTTCTTTTTCTGTTGGGTGCATTCTGGTCTTGTGATGCCAGACAACTGGGAGAATCTGAGTTATCTGGTAAGAATATGGACTCTTGACTCTCAGAAATATCAAGCAATTGTTATTTGTTCAGTGGATCTCGATACTTTAATTTCTCTGTTTATCTTTCTCTCTGTGCCACAGGCACATATTACATCTATTTGTTTATTTGGGGAGAACAAGATTGGGAACAAATGTTACCACTATAAAAACAGCCATTCCCTTCAATTCTTATTTCTTTGCGAATGCGAGTATTTTAGAAAGTTGATGCTTGCTAAAAGGATGCATGTGCTGTTTGCATTTTGCATTTTGAAGTAAAAAATATTGTTATGCTAAAAATACATAATGTAATGATATTCTTGTTTCTTGTTCAGTCTTGCAGTTAAGCAAGCAGGAGAAACAGAAAAAAAGCCAACCTGTAGAAAAAATTGCCCGGGATGACAATTTGTGCACACTGTGTGAGGAATTTGCTGCCAAGGCAGTTGATTACTTTGCTGAAAACAAAACCCAAGCTGAGATTATGGACAAGCTTCACTTGTCATGCTCCCGTTTGCCTGCTTTCAAGGAGCAGGTAATCACCTAGCTTTAGCAGAGTGGATATTGTTGGGTGAACTTGATGTTTTGAAGTCGCTGTGGAGAACTAATTGAAACCCAAATTAATAAAGCACAATTTGCGTTGGTGAATCATTTTTCATTTCTATTTTCTTTGAGCACAGTGCATCACCTTAGTGGACTATTATGCTCCCCTCTTCTTCATGGAGATATCCACCACACAACCTGCAGATTTCTGTCAAAAAGTCAACCTCTGCCAACAAGTGGCAACCTTTGCTTCACAACTCCGTGAAGATAGCTGTCATCTTTGCCACCATACTGTTTCGGAAGTGTTAGCCAAATTGAAAGATCCTGACACACAGGTTTGTAGTTTGTTATCCCATTGATTGCTACAAGAAGAAATATGATAGCAGCGGATAATTTATTGCTATTTCAGCTGCATATGCTTTCTATTTCTGGTTCTAATTCACACATGACTTCTGGTAAATATTGACTATTATGTTTTGTTCTGAGTTTTTTAGTGCGCTCTTATAATTTTGCTGGTGAAATAGAAGTAATCAAATCATCAGAAGAACAAACCATATAGAGCATGCAAGACGATTATGATACATTGATAATCGGGCTTCATATCCATGCTTTCATAATTAATAAAATGAAACCTTTGGTGCATATGAGATTGATGAAAAACATTTTCATCATGTAAAACTTCAAAGAGTAAAGAAAGACGGTGGTGTATGAGAGCATGCAGCAGTGCCTATTCTGAGCAAGAGGTGATTCATATAGCATTTTGTCTATCAGGCATTTATAATATTGCCTTGAATTTAGGATGGTACAGTTCATATATATGGTAAGAGAAAAATAAAGTTTTTTGTTTTTCTAATTGTTCCTATGTTGGTTTTCAGTATGCATGATTCCCATAGCCAGTTTTATAATTAGGCGGTCGCCTAGGGCCCCATATTTTAGGAAGGCCCAATTTTTTTTCATATCTTCCTAATAAAACTCTAATTAAAAATTATCATAAAATTAATTCTTTTTAAGTTACATTTTGTATCAGAAATTATAGTTGAGTTATACTTGCTAACTTTTAGTATAGTTAAGCAAATTGGAGCAATGGTTCTTTGGTAATTGCATTAGATTTAACAAATATACTGAACTTAGTTAAAGATTCCTTAAATAGTTGGAAGTTTTTTTACTAATAATTTTTTTTTTGATCTTCTTAATTATTGTTGAAATTCAAGATTTAATTAAAAATATAATTAATTTTAGGCTATTTTATATTTCTTTGATAGTTAATGTGGTTGAATATAAAGAGTCCTTATAAAAAAAATTCGCATATGGCCCCAAATGTCCTTGAGCCACCCCTGATGATTCCCTGTAGTTTTCCTGAATATATATATTTTTTAAATGTTTTATGGTTCACTGTTTACTGCTATTTCTAGGAATATATCTGATGATGCGTCACAGAGTTACATTATACAAGAATATACTGAACCATGAAGTTATTCCTATTGCAAACAAACTAACTTGTGCTCTCTCTTCTTTTTTTTTTTTCTGGATTTCAGTTAGAGATAATCGAGATTCTTTTGAGGGCATGTAATACCATGGACAAGTATGCGAACAAGGTGAGAGCAAACAAAAAACTTGGATGAAAAATAAAGATTTCAATGAATGGTAGATTATCTTTTGACATGACAAATTAAAAACTGATCTAGATGTTGGATAACAATGATAGATGTCTTTAAAAATATTTTTCTTGTTTGGGATAGGTAGCTGAATAGATATTCCTCTCTTTGTCGAATCCTAACATCTTGTAAGTTGTAACATGATGGGTGACAGTGTAAAAAGACAGTGTTCGAATACGGGCCTTTGATCATCACCAACACACAGCAGTTTCTGGAAACAACAGATGTATGCGCCATTCTTCATGCCTGTAAATCGTCCACGGCTGATAGTGATGATGCAGCAGCAGAGGTGGTACATGCATTTGTTGATTCTTAATTCACAAGTACTCAGGCTCCTGCACGTGCACGCTGTTGTAAGGTAACATTATTTTGCTTCCGGAAATCTCTGTATGATAATGAAACTTTGTGAATTGATGATCGATCAACTTTGTGTTGTATAGCATGTGCTATTGAAATTTGTTTGGTTCAATTGCTCAGGTCCGGCCATTACCATTTGAATGAAAAGTCTGTTTGTGTCGATAAATTATTTCACCTCGTGGAAAATTGAAACGGGGCCAATAACTCTCTTAATATGAAAAATTATCAAATAAAATGCTCCATTTCACCCATATACCAAAATCTTGAATCTTCACACGTTCGTGGTAAGCACGAACTTTCACCATTTTTTTTTTTTTTTTTGTACTTGTATATCGCTTGTGGATAGTCTCATGCACTTGAATCTATAAATGGATGAAAAATCTCACGTCGTGTAGGGTAAAATAAAAACAATCAATTAACAATTTCCATCATCTACAGTTGTTTTTTTTTTAAAAAAAAATCTTTATTGGAGATAGTGTGTGGTGTTGCCCAAAAATGGTCATCATGTTTAAGTGCTTGCTCTAGTCTACATGAATATATTTTATATGGCCACTACTAGAATACTCATGAGTATTCTAGTTTTTTTTTTCCCACACCCCTGGAAATTATAGAAGTACTCATTTTATAGTGGATTTTAAGAGGTTATGCACTTATGCTGAGTAATTACTCTGTATTGTAGTTTTTTTTTTTTTTTTTTGAATTATTATAATCTACATATATTACAATATGCTGTCAACTGAGATTATAGATACATACAAATTATGACATAGCCCAGAAATCAACCGAGACGCAGCTCGGAACTCAAATATTAATAATCAACCAAGACACAGCTTGGAACTCAAATATTAATAATCAACCAAGACACAGCTTGGAAATCAACTCTCATACATGAGAGATTCTTTCTCCAGACTAGGGGTGGCAAAATGAATCAACGAATCGAATTTTTATCGAATCTTAAACGAATCGAATCAAAATATGATGGATTCGTATTCGATTCGTTTATTAAACGAATCATAATATCAGGATTCATATTCGATTCGTTTATAAACGAATCGAATATGAATATTCGTTTATTCATTTAGTCAATGATATTATTTAATAAAATAATTTACCACACTTCATTTACATTAATTCTTCATAAATATATACATATAATTAATATATTTACTAAAAATACCTCACCAAATATCGAAATATTACTTTTTCTATGATAATTAGCTATAATTTCTCGAATCTTAATTGAAAATTAACAAGAACTAGTAAATAAAAATAATAAAACGAATCCTAAACGAATAAACAAATCAATGAGCTTAAATTCGTATTCAATTCGTTTAATAAACGAATCGAATCGAATTGACCCATTTATTAAACGAATCCATTTTTCCAAACTCGTATTCGTTTTAAAGCGAATCGAATCGAACAAATAAATGAATCATGACCCAAATTGACACCCCTACTCCAGACCCTCCCTAACCTATGAAGGAAAATTTTAAGTCCCCACTACTTTTGTGGAGACTCGAACCCATGTCTCTTAGGAGAGAGACATGAGACCCATTGGCAACTGTGCATTGTAGTTAGAAAGGCAAAGATGTATTTTAAATAAGATCCAATTTGCAATAAATCCTTAGTGAAGCCCACTTCAGAGACCTTGGCCTATAGGGAATACCTTATGAAATGGATTAGTAGAGAAGCAATTACCTTAGAAACAAATCCCATCTTTTAGAGGAATCATTTCACTTTCTTGATCAAGTAACAGCCCTTTGTTCTTGATCAAACCCTAAGAAACCCTAGTTTAAGCAACTAGTACAACAATACCTTTCCTTTTCACACATAATAATCTTACCCAATACATTAAACCATTCACGAAAATGCTCTATACGCACACCAATCTCACTTTTTGGAGACATGTTGACATCGTAGGAAACTCCAGTTAAATTAATTTTTTTCAAAAATATTTTATGTCCAAATTACTGCAAAAACTTTTTTTTTTTTTTAAATGCCGACTTTCTTAGACAGATCTATACGTCATACTTATTATTGCTTGAATCAAATTTATTGAGCGATGTAAAATCTCATTTTTCATTTTTCTGGAAAATTGTTTAGTGTCACTCATGAAACATTCGAACACACACCCAATTCTCGCATGTGGGAAAAGGGAGATGTTAGTTTCTCTAAAATTTGTAGTTTAAATATTTTTCTTTTTACGAAAATACCCTAACGGCTACTGACTGATTGGATAATTCTGCAAATTCCGAAAGGGCGTCCATGTTAATTTATCATATAAATTGTGAATTGCATTAGTTTCTCAGATCTAAGGATATTGAAAATTACCTTATTTTATATACAAAGTTCCCGAGGTTAATAAAATGACCTACACAATTAGGGATGGAGCCACTAAGAGTGATGTGTTCATAAAATAGCCTAAAAATCACTAGCACAGCCACTAAGAGGGAGCAGGGACAATCAACAACCTTAGTTCAATCTGAAAATTTATTAAATATATCTTATAAATTAATGAAAAATTTAATTTATTAATGAGATGATTTTAGTTTGCCCCTGTAAAATAAATAACACATTCACCTAGAGTGAGAGTTACTAAAGTTCAGAAAACAGCTTTTGGAGGTGAAAAAGAACAGTGGAGAATCTGGAGATACATAGGAGTATGATGAAACACGAGACAAGACCGTCGCTCAAGGATATCCTTTGGACTCGGCAAGGAGACCAGCACCATCGGCAGAGCAACAAGAGCTACCGCCTTGCAATGGTCACCCATTGCCGGTGACCCAAACTCGGGATTCAAGAAAATTGTATTGGTTAATAATAGTAATTTCTTAACCTGTTGTTATGTGCTAACAAGTACAGTAAGTGTGGTAAGATATGTTGGAACTGCTTTGTCTTTCATTTATGTTACCTTATTTTCTTGCATTTGCTGTTGAATCCAATCAACCAATAATTAGGAAGATAAGAGCAGGAATAGCTCTATTCAGCAGTTAATAATATTTTCTCCATCCCTCCCAGCAGAAAATAAGTTGAAAGAAACTTAAGAGATGCAACATACCTAGGTTAGCTGCTACCCGATGCTCGTCACGAAGTAAACGTCAAATCTCCCACTTAAAAATAGGAGGAAGATACAATGTGTCCAGTATTATAAACTCTCCCCCAAAAGAGATTGTTTGCCTCTAGTCCCTCATACTGTCATTTTTACTTTTCAACTGTCACTTTTACTTTTCAATCAAATGACCAAAGTGACGACTGTACATCTGAGGTGGGAAATAAACCCCCGATATGGGGCCTTGAGACAGACGACTTTCCAATAGTTTCTCCTGTACCAGGCACTGCCCGATCCTTCCTGCTGAAGAAAACACAAGTAAAACAAGAATCAGAGAACTATTTTGAGATTAATATGAAACAACAGAACTACGCAACAATGCAACTATCAGGATTAATGGTTTTATTATTAATAATCTGAAATTTACCAGCAATTCATTCAATTAACTCATTAACTACAGCTGCCTTAAAAAATGCAAAGAATCCAGAAATGCGTACAAAATCAGGAAAACCTAGATAATACTCATAGATTTTGCACCACTATATCAGAACATGAAAGATTCTTTAACATGACCATCAGAGAATGATAAACATTCATCAAGGAAATAAGATGGTTAATGTTTCATTTCTCAGCAACAGCTTCCTCTACAAGAATGGGTAGTTGCGGACAACTATTTCTGATGTAATGTCACAACTGTGAGAGAAACTTGACAATGGCAGCCTAAATCTTATAATACAAAGGGCTTGGGCTCTAGAGCAGGCCTTTACAATGTTCAACATGACAAACATTCAGTATCTTCTGTCAATCAAATTGATATACTTTTGAACCATGAGGGCCAGATCAGAATAAGCTAAAATTGGCATCTTCACTAGTGTCCAAAGGATAACAACCAGAAGATGAATATCAATTTTATTTTCCTAAACTCCCTATCACTTCCGCACATAAATTTTAATTACATTGCATCAGTAATAACCTGCAATAAGCATTATTAGAGGGAAAATAATGCTCAAAACTCCCCATTCAGAACTATACAAATGCCAAATGAGGAAATATCATATTTCATTACGGGCATGTTACAACAATGATAAACCACATTCAAGATTTCATTTCAGTTTTTCTTTTGCATTTTACTTTTTGGTTTTTACACATCCAGCACGCTAAACTAGCGAATAAACCATAGCAAGTGTTAAAATCTGATGCACTAACTTGGACCAAATAAACCATAGCAAGTTTTAAAATCTGATGCACTCACTTGGACCAACTATTTGCAGGAGACATCTCAAATGAATGGTTGGTTGCAGATCCAGTGGGATTCCCAAATATAGTTTCATTTGGAGTACTGTCCTCTGTTGGTCTGAGAGGAAGGTGATCATTGCCTGTCAACGGTGGAAAGAAAGCTTTCTGTAGCCACGGATCTTCATCAGTTGCACCAGTTACGGGGCTAAATGTCAAATCATTCTGGCCACCACCAAGAAAAGCCTTCTGAGGTGAATGAGTGCCAGGACGGACAGGGTCCTCTTTCGTGAACAGTGATGCCATGGTTTTCTGAGAAGAAGGGTGCACAAAATCTTCCTTGTTTGATATATTCCATTCTGGGGCTAAAATCCAGCTTGGTGAGCCACCAACGAAACCTAGACCATCCTGCCCAAGAGTAGAACTGTTCCACATCTGCCACGTTCCCGTCTCATTTGCATGTGCATCATCCACAAGAAATGTGTGCATATCTTGAGCCCTAGGAGTACTCGGAAACCAATTAGAACTGTTATGCTTATCATCAGCAACTCTAAATCGTGAAATTGGAGACTCAATTGGAGATGGCTTGCTGAATTCAGAAGAAGATACATTCTTAAAAGAATGCGGCTTTCCCAATGCTATGTCTGTTGAAAAATCAGTCCCACGATCCAGTTGAAAATTGTCAAGAGACTCAGAAATGGGCCCAAGCAAGGTTGTTAAATCAGGAACATAACATGGATCTTCAAAAAGCTCTGTCTCTTCAGGTATGAATTCATGATGCCTCTCTCCAATGCGAGGTAAAACTGGTTCAACTAAGGGAGAGAAACCTAAACTACTACTAGTGGATACATTAGAATAGGTAGATAGTGTAAATGGCGACCCAAAACTGATCGGATTATCATATGTTTGCATTGCCGATGGTTGAGCAGGCAATGGTGTACTTTGATCTTCTGCTGATATCATTGGACTCGGTCTACTAATGACATTTACATTTGAGGTATAAGGAACAGATGATGAACAAGTGAATAATTGTTGCCATGATTTCTTTGGTTCTGCCCTTGGTTGTAGATCAGAGAGCACCTTCAGGAACAGCTCATTTTGTAAGTCGTAACTCTGTTATTCTTCTTCTATAAACATTTGTTGAAAAAATCCAGGAGGAAAGAATTCTAATTAACCTAAAAAATTTAACACCGTACCATATAACACAGAACTTCTTAACTTGAAGATTCCAAGAAACAGAGCATAGAATAAGAACAGAGAGAAAATCATTTGTTATGTAAAGAGACAGGAAATTCAATATATTGCTACATTTGGCATTAATTAGGTAAGACCAGCAACAATAGAATCAAGTATCATTAAATCATAAAGACTAATGTAGGATCAAATCAGTACCTGCTGACACATTTATTTGAAACATGCATGGCATGGGAAATAAATTCAGAAAAAATTGACAGAAACATTTTTTTTGTGATAAGCAAATTAAATATTTTCCAAAACAAAGAAAAATTTGTAGCAAGACAACTTACAGGTCGACTGATGCTTTTATCATCCCCATTTAGTAATTTCCCAGCTACACGCTCCGATGGATAAAAATCTTTCCTTTGAGCAGAAGTTTGAAAATGATCTACAGTTCTGTTAGGCTTGTTTTCTTCTACAATAGCATGCGTATTAGCACCCTTTCCAAAGAAACTACCTCCAGTTAAAGCTTGTGAAGAAGACAAAAATGTTCCCTTCATTTGATCCAGATACCTAGAACCAGCATTTCCCCGGCTATAGTTATTCACCGACATATTTTCCCCGCAATGGCCTGTTTCCATTCCATTGGCGTGGGTAATATCAGTAACAGATTTTCGAT
The DNA here is from genome assembly GCA_019454045.1 of Zanthoxylum bungeanum. NCBI lineage: Eukaryota > Viridiplantae > Streptophyta > Magnoliopsida > Sapindales > Rutaceae > Zanthoxylum > Zanthoxylum bungeanum. The sequence continues at coordinate 479,363 of SKCR01038150.1, forward strand.
AATCACTCTTTTTGTCAAAGTCATGTTTCCGCTCACCTTCCTTCCCTGCTGTTCTCTTCTCCAATTCTTCTGTATCAGAGTTGCTCTTACTGGACCCCTTGTCTTTCTCTTTTCTACTTTCTTGATGCTTCCTTTCTGCTTCCATCTTGCTATCTTTCTCCTTGGCAGTGGGTGACGTCCTGCCATGTTCTTTAACAGCCTCCAATTTTTTATCCCTCAGTTTTCTACGTTCCTCCACCAACCTAGCAACCTCCTCTCTCTGATTTCTCTCTTCTTCCTCCAAAAGCTCCTTTTCTAACCTAGCCTGTCTCTTTTCTTCCGCTTTCCTGCGTGCTTTCTCTCCTCTACTTTCATTTAAATTTGTCCCATTCTCACCCCGCTTAGCCATACTCGCCCTATGTTCGGCATCAGAAGAAGTATCTTCCATTGACGAACTAATTCTATAAATCTTTCTCCAAAGCCATCTAATACTCGATAAAAAATATGTCAGCAACTTGCAGGCAAAAATAAGAACACCATAATAAGACTTCTCTGCCAAGCAGCTCTCATCTCCTCCAAAAATCCAACTCCCATTCTTCCGCCAATAGTTAGACTTTCCTGCAATAGACCCACCAACCCGATCACCATTCTCTAACCAATCCTGTCCACACATCCATCCATTCTCAGACCATTCCTTTCCATTCAATATCTTCCCACCCATACCAACCAGATCCTTACTGATTCCTGAATTTGAGATTCCCATTCCCCCAGGTGGCACAGGAAAATCCAACACTGGTCTCTTCGAAATATGCCCACAATATGAACACATAAAACGACCGCCACCAGGATTCTGATCCCTATATGCAGTCAAGCAATTCCTACAACGCCTTGTGGCAGTTTTCCTCAGCTTATGCAATTCAATAGCCTCAAATCTCTTCTTCTCCCTCATCCTTGCATTTTTACGTGAACCCCAAGCTGCTAGCTGAGGCATCAAAATCTCATACCAAACGAGAGTAACCAAAAGCACTAAAACACATATCAATCTCGGTGAAGTGATTTCAAATCTAAAAGCCGGGGGAAAAATCTGAGACAGAGCCCAGAAACCTATAAGTGGAATAACTAACCAAGGTAGCATCGTAGCAACCCGGCGAGACCACTTTTGAATCACACACAATATACACATTATTCTCTTTAACTCACACCTATTACTATAATATATTCAAATCAAACCCTAGAATCTAACAAAATCCCAAATTTATCACTTTTCCCAAATCGAAAACCCTAACCCTAACTTCTTATCTAATCCAAATCAAATACCAATTTGAAATAAACCCTAATTTTTTCCCTTGAAATTGGAATCGCTCCAAATAAACTTTAACCTAATCCAACATCAATAACTCAAACAATCATTTGGAAATGGATCGACTTTAGTATTCCGAGAATTGAAACGGTGCCGTAACGAGCTGAGGGTTTCATGTTAATCGAATGGATGATGAGTTTCAAGACTTGCAGATTTCGAGTCCAGTAGATAATAATATTAGCATATGATACGACGTGTCGGTGCGTTCGTTTTCATTTTGCTTTTGTTGTTTTTTCAGTAGAGAAGAAAAAAGATAAAAGAGAACAGAAATGGAGAAGAAACCACAGAAATACAAAGCAAGCAAATTATATGGGCAACACTAAACCGGCCTATTGAACCCGGTTTTGATGAAACGGGACGGTTTTATTATAGAAGTAAATAACATACGAGTAACAAGGTTTTAATAGAATAATGCTAGTAAATATAAAAGTTTTTTTTTTTCACACGAGTCCTTCCCAAACCCAATCAAATTTCGAAATTGCTATACTTTCTCCCTACTGAATTTAATATCTACCACTCACTCCTAACGAGTAACAAGGTTTTAATAGAATTATTAGTGTTTCTATAAAATTTCATTATCTTCTGACGTCACAGAAAAAAACGACATAATCTCATGATGTTTGAAACCCTTCTAATATTTAAAAATTAAACAAAACTCATATATCATCCCAAAATACTCTGTTTTAGTAAAGCTTTCAGCTTATCAAAGGGATTTTGTATAGTTATTAAACATTATAGGAGGTTTTGATTAGTTTTGTCAAACATTTGAGGGGTTATGCTAATTTTGTTGTAAACTCTAAGCACAAATCAATTCACAGAAAAATATCTGAATTTGAAACAAGCAGTTGGCTTATATAAGCCTTACAATGAGATAGAATAGGAAACAAACAGCCCACGTTTTACTGGTTCTAATAACGTGGTAAATGGCTAAGGAAATGGTCAGACTCTACCTACATGTCCTAAATAATAGGATTTATTAATTGAATGAACTTTGACAACTTCAACTATAACTCTAAAAACCCCAACAATTCCTCCCCTAAACTGATTGCAGTAATGCTTTCAGTTTAGTTGTGGTACCACACATACACCCATTGACTCACGCAGCTTCAAGAACACATCCAGCTTAAGTGGTTTTGTCATAATGTCTGCAACTTATTCTTGTGTGACACAGTGCTTCAGCTCAACAACTCCATCTCTGGTCAAATCACGCAAGAAATGAAACCTTACATCAATGTGTTTGCTGCGTCCATGCATGACTGGGTTCTTAGATAGCTTAATGGTAGAACTGTTGTCACATAACACAGTGGTACACTTGCCTTGAGAATGACCAAGCTTCTCCAATACTCTCATCATCCACACCCATTGACAAGCACAAGAGGCAGCTGCCACAAACTCTGCTTCAGTAGTGGACAAAGTAACCACGGGTTATTTTTTAGAGGACCAGGACACAACTCCTTCACTGAGTAGAAACACATAACCAGAAGTGCTTTTCATGTCATCTACATCTCCTGCATAATCACTATCTGTATATGCCATCAACTCTTCATTACCCTACATTCGATAAAAAACTCCCAAGTCCACAGTACCTTTCAAGTATCTTAACACCCTTTTCGCAGCTTGCAAATGCAACTCAGTTGGACTTGCCATGAATCTGCTAATGAGACACACCACATACATCAAGTCTGGCCTTATCCAGTTAGATACATAAGACTTCCGACCAATTGTTTGTACATGGTAGCATTCACCTTGGCTCCTTCTTCATCCTTCATTAGTCTAACACCAGGAACAATGGGATTCTT